>JAMPIQ010000003.1:5818735-6134285 GCA_024699855.1 Aphelenchoides besseyi | reverse complement strand
TAGCGTTGACGGTGACTGTACAGCGAACTGCTGGTCTTGTGCCGTTGTCATCTACGGGCTCGAATGCAATGTTTGGGCTTTGTCCTTTGAATGTTACCCAATTGAATAAATTCGTCGCGGCATCTTTGATAGAGTCGATAGACTTGTCCAAAAAATTTCCAATTGGTCGATGATGGCCCAATACTTCAATTCCAAATTTCGGGTAGACGATAAAGAATGATGTTTTGCGAAGTTGAGTGCTGTACACGAGCGCGTCATTAGCAAATGTTTTCTTATTCTCCCCATATGCTCGCCGGAATTCTTTCGCACATTCACAGTACGATTTCCAGAGGTCAATATCAGAATGTTTCTGGAACACAAAAGATTTCGTCATTGACTGACAAATAACTGTTTTAATTTTCGCCCTAACTCCCAAAACAATTTAGCAAATTCATCCAGTCATAAAAGCGCAGGGTGTTTCAGTGAAAATTGACGTTTTGAAATCGAAATCTCTCATTTTTTGTGTGCGGTTAGTTCGAAATTTTCGAAATGAAATGGTCTAATGAACATAAAGCATTCTTCGTTTTGCTGAAACCCGTAGTCCAACGACTGTTCAACGGCAATTTCGACGTCATTTTGGCTTATCATCCAAGGCTGCAGTTCCCAGTCGCGATCATTTTCAACGATGGTTGTCCGAATATAAAGAAAAAGGTCAACCCCAACAAATTCGAGGAGAATCAAAAAGGTTGGAAGAATGTCGTTATTTTTGTTATTCTCTTTAGAACGGCAAGAACTGAAGCAGTTGTCCGCAGAGTTAAAGTGATTATTCAAAATAACCCAAATGAATCTGTTCGAAAAATTGCATCACGCGAGCGAATGCCATCGACAGCATCTGTGCACCGTGTTTTGAAGGTTTTGATTCTTAGTTTGCTGCACAACTAATCATTCTCTCTTAAGGAGTTTGGCTTGAAGGCCTGTAAACTGGAGGCAACACACGCACTTACTGCACAAAATGCACAGTCAAGAATCGCACATGCCACTCACTTACTCAGCTTGATTAACTCCAATCCTGAGTTCTTAACACACCTTGTTTTTTCGGACGAAGCCCGCAAGTTTGGATCAATTGCAAGAAAAAATAGAAAATGAGTTTCGGAACTTGGATCAAGCGATGATCGATCGAGCAATTGATGAGTACAAAAATCGTCTTGAAAAAGTTGTTGAAAACAGCGGTTGGCACCTTGAAACCCAATAAAAAGCTTTTTTGTTTTCCTAAGCGTCGAAATTGACTTTCCAAAAACCTCGAAACGAATTATTCAAAGCGGAAAATGAGAAATTTCAGAAGATTGCCATTTTCGTGATCTTCGCAGTAAATTGCAGAAGTGAGAGTTGCCTCTATCAAACATTTCAATCCCGAGCTACCTGATACAAAAAAGCGGAAAAAAATCGTCATCTCTAAAAAGAGATTTCGATTTCAAAACGCCAATTTTCACTGAGACACCCTGTAAGTCCAACAATGTGATGTTGGAAATTGTGCCCCAAGAGATAAAATCTGTTGAAAGACTTACCAAAATCAACTCTTTCACACGCTTCAAGTTGAGTTGAGATAGAAGAGAATTCGAATCAAGCAAGTCAATACGCTCTTCACCACAAAAGATTTCTTGATAGTCCACTGGGACTTGGAACGTAGACTGAATTTGATTTTTTAGTTGTTCGACGGTCGCCTAAAGTCATAGTTTTAAAGCATCCAAAAGAATTAAAAAACAAACCTCATCTCCGAACTTCGATAGTACTTTTCGATGAGACTTGCCGGTGTGATCTTGTAAGTCAATGATCAACTCCATCGTGTTGGTCAATGCCTAAAAATGACAAAGTTATTCACAAAAGTTTAAAGACGCGCAAATTATGAATAATTAAGCGAAAGAAATTGAAGAAATCGACAAAACTTAGACACCTAAATAGATATAATTGAGAGATGAGCGGCCGCAGACCTAAGATCTTGGTAAATGAAGCGCGGATCAAAGTGATTGTTTTTTTAATTTTGAGTATTTGGAGGAGGGAGAAACGCGCGGGATAGAAATTGGAGCCGAAAAGTTGCATTATCTCGCATACGCCAACGATTTGATTCTTTTTTTCCTCAACGCCGACCGAAGTTCAAACAATGCTCGATGAAATGGCGGTGGAACGCGAATAAGTTGGACTTAAGATCAATGTTGGCAAAACAAAATGGATGTCCCGAGAAAACTGGATGAAAAAGAAACGACTGGTTAATCCAAACGCTTCGCTGGAATAAGATGCTGAACCAATCGAACGAGTCGATCAATTCGTCTACTTGGGCCACGAAATTACGCTTCCGCAAGATCACAAGCACGAAATTGGTAGAAGAATTGGAACCGCGTGGTCAGCGTTCAACCGCTCAAGATTGCTGCTCACAAACAAGCGAACACCGATGGCAATCAAACGACGATACTTTCAACAAGTTGTGGTCCCGACTCTGCTTTATGGCTGCGAAATTTGGGCGCTTACCAAAACCACCGAAATTCGTCTACTTCGCTGTCGACGGGCAATGGAGCGGCGTTTTCTCAACATCCGCCTCAAAGAAAAACGGCCAAGCACGTGAATCCGGCAACAAACACAACTCAACGACGTCGTGGTTGCGTTTCGAACTCGCAAATGAAATTACGTTCAAAAGATCATGAGTCGCGAGAACGAAAACCCTTGGAGCACAAAATTGGTTCAATGGACACCCGATGGGAAAAGAGACCACGAGCCGATCAAGAGCGTCACGAGCCGGAAAATAAAGAAAATTGGTCACATTCAAAGCGGTTGAACAGTCCCGATCAACTCGAATCTACTCGCCAAAAATCGCCACACAAAACGCCACAATGAAGAAAGCGACTCTTTTCGCGCAGAGAATCAGGTTCAAGTTAATGAGCGTTTTTGCTAACTGGTTGGAAAATGGAATCAGAGTGCGCACGAGAGATTGGAAAAAGTTTTAGTCCACTGGTAATCAAATTAGTTTGCCGATGTTGGCATTAAAAACAGCCTACTGCGTGCAAATTTGGTAAGCAAAATTCTTAAAAGCACAAACCTCAGAATTCTGTCCGGATTTAGTGATAGTTGGCTTCTCGGAAGCTAAAAGATTTCAAATCAATGTGCTGATTTGATTGATGCAAACCTTTCAAATCATCGTAGAGTTGTTGTAATTCTGGAGGAACAGTGATGGCATTGTGCGTGGATTCCCAGCAGCCAAGATGCCTAAAATAGTCCAACATTAACGTGCAAATTCGGGCATACTTACCAAAAAGTCGGGCTAAGTGACGTTCATGATCGAACTCGAATCAACTAAAACGGTTTGGTTCAGAAGTTTAATTTGATCAGCTTACTTGATTAATTAAATTCTTTACAAACGTGGGTCGGAATTGCGTATATTACATGTTTAACAAGCAATCTAAACGTTTTGTGATCGTCAGTTCACTGGAAAGAGAACTTCGAGAGATCGCGGTGAAATCAGTTGGCCGTCTGCTCTCATCCGATCATTTGCTCGGAAGACACTCGGTCTAGCGCCTGATCCCGTCGAAGTCTAACAACCCGATCGTTTCTTTCACGTGTGCATTTTAGTGTCCGTCTTGTCAGACCGAAATATCAAATTCGGGCAAACGGATTGGTTTCGTTCACTTGTTTTTGACCTTTTTGTTTTCTCTCCAAGTTTCCGCATTTTCAACGGCTATTTGCCAACATTAATCAACCGTTAGAACAACATTATTTGCGGCTTCACAAACACGATCTTTGACACTTCAATCTTATACACTCGAACTCGTGCGTTGAAGTGCGCGAGAAAGTTGGATGCTTTGCGAGTTTGAAGTTTGCTCTTATTTTTAATTCAGTTACTTTACGATTATGAGAAGTTGATCTTTGTGGCCAATCAAAATGGTTCGCAGTTTGTTCGACATTTCACTTGCCGCAGTTTGTCAACATGGTTTGACGAGCAATGCGGCGTTTTTGCCGGCTGATTCGAAAGAAAAACTGTTGGAGTACTTCACATCTCACGATATGGTAAGTCTCGTCTTCTTGCTTCACAACTCGAGTACTATTTTCAGTTGTCGTCGCCCGAATGTAGAAGTGTTTTTTCGGAGCCGAGTTTCTCGGATAATTTGGATCGAATCAACTTCTTTCTGAGCGACCAGTTAACCGACGAGATACTCACGATGATTGTCGGCCATTCAACTCAGATTCACGAGATCAACATTATCGAGTGTCCAAATGTCACCGACATCGTATGTTAACTCCATCAATGAAATGTGCATTTTCTGTTTAAGGGCATAATCAACATCACGAAGAACCAACAAAAACTCTTTTCGCTTAATCTTCGAGCTATGCGTAATCTCACACAAGAAGGTTTGAAGGCCGTGAAATCGGCGGTTTTGCACAGTGTCGATTTGAGTGGTTGTGTTAAAGTTTGTTGGTGCGTTTGTTCAGTTCGTATTTCTGAACATTTCAGTTAAACTCCGAAGCAATTTTCGAACTTGTATTCTTCAATCCCTCCATCAAAAAACTGTCGTTGAACAGTTGCAAAGGTCTTGACGATCAGGCACTCTACGACATCGCTTACTACATTGGCAAGAACTTGAATTGTATCGAATTGGACTTTCTACCCAACATGCTGGAACCAGCAACAACAATTCAAAAGTTTTCGCAGCGTAATCCAAATGCTTGCAAATCAAATTCACGATTCGAAATTTCAGGATGTCCGAACATTTCGAGTCTGTCATTATGTCGATTTTTTGAGGTAGATGAGAATCAACTACGCTCAGCTGTTTGTCTTTAGAGCGACTTGGATCCGGGATTTTTCAACGAGTACGAAATTGAAGGCGTTGGATTGCGGGAAATCGATTTGTACGGGAATCACTTTGCAATTCTCCCAAAACTTCCGCCAACACTCAAAATTTGTCGTTTGTCGTTAACCGGAAGTGAAAATGTTGACGAGTTGGTGCGTCGTTTACGTCTACAACCGTCGCTTCGTCAGCTGCACTTGCAACTGGAATGTTTAGAAGAAGATTTTGTAAGTGAACTCGTTTTCGAAATTAAATCAGCTGCTCTTGTCATAAAATCACGGGTTAACGTGAACACCATATGTTCACGGGGAACAAGTGACCTGAAATCGTTCAAGCTGATTGGTTTTTGCTCTTCGACTTCTAGACGTCTGTCAACTCAACTGTTAATCTTCAGATTGTGATCGAGAATGCAAATCAGTTCTTGTGCAATTTTTTGCCTCTTATGGGCGCCTATGTTACTCGTCTTCAAATCACACTACATCGAATGACTGACGCTGCGATGGAAGCTGTTACCGAATTTATTCCCGAACTTGTTGATCTCGCCCTCGACGTTACGCACCTGAACACTCACTACTTACGGCGATTTTTTGCTGGTGGTCGGAAGTCCAAAGGTTCGCGTTTGCATACGTTGAAGTTGTCGAGAATGCGGATCACTTATCGTGCGTTGTTTGCAATTGGCAAAAACGCAACATCACTTACGGTGGGTTTAATTCGATCAGCACTTCTATTGAGTATGTTAAAGGAGTTGGAATGTTCTTACATGAACTGCATCGATGATCGTTTCCTGATTCTGCTGGCAGATACGTGTAAACAACTACGCGCCGTCAACTTCAACGGTTGCAAATGGGTCACTGACAAGGGACTTTCGGCGCTAGCGCGAAACGGTAAACTAATCACATGCAGAGTTCGAGGAACGGCGTGTACAGACAAATCGATTTATCATCTCGCTCGATCGTGTCCATCTTTCGAATGGCTTTCGCATCGTGATTTCAGTGGTCGACCAAATTTCAGCGAGCACGCTCTTCAGTACCTCAGAAATTCGTGCATTCAACGGGTCATTTGTTAGTATTTCGGTCTATTTGTTTCGAATGGTCACATCTCCGTTGTCCTGATGTAAATTTCCGTATCGGCGTTTTTGAATCGCGATCTTTGCGGAACATTTTACAACACGACAATCTTTCAAATTCCGATTCTTTAACGTACCTTGATCTTTTTATTCGAATAAAACGCAAAAGAGAACACTGAACTTGAATGACCGGAATAATTGGCCGTGTGCTTACAAACATCCGATTACAGAAACCTTGTGAAGAGAACCGCGTTCAAGAACTTAATTGGTTCTTGGAATGAACGCACTATAGTGTTTTATAACTGTAGAGATCGAAAACCAATGGGGCAAACAACTGACAGATTTTGTGGAACCGAGCCCGTTTTAATTGTGTTACAAAAACCGAGGAGCAAAGTTTTAAGTGAGTTGAACCAAAAACTGCACAGAGTTAACGTGCAGATCTAATACAAAACGATTAGGGATCATGTTGGAGTATAGGATGAGTTTAAGTACATTCTTGTAACAATCAAATTGAAAGCCACTGCATTGAAGCGGTTTTGATTGTGAAGATTAAATTGATGTTAAGCAGAATAAACGTGTTTGAAAGTCGGATATATACAAAACAAAAGTTGGGACTATTAAGTAGAACATCTAAATTGGCGTGTGTTTGGAGGTAACAATCGAAACCCAAAGAAAAATGGTGTTACGATTTGGCAGGCTCCGATTTCTCTTCATCGACTGGACCCAAAACGTGCCATTGAGCAATGGGTCGTCGCGGAGTTGCCAACCTAAACAAACATACAACTTGACAACCTTCACGTAAACTCACATGTCCATCCAATGGCGTAATTCGGCGCCTGTAGCCGAACAACCCAACATAACACGTCCGATTGCGTCATTTGAGCCCACTTTGTCGTAATCCATAACAGTAATCATTAACGAAACTTTCTGCAAATAAATTCCGGTTCTTTACTCGACTGCAGTTCACTCACTTGAATTTGTTCGAATGGAACTTCGAACGAAAACGATTCATTGTAGTATGGATTTAGTGAGCCTAAAAAGGTATTAGATTACAGTAAATTTTGAACTTCAACATACATTTCTTAATAGTCGTCTTCTTTTTCTTCAAACGTTTCCCTCCTTGCATCAATATGATCTTTACATACGGATCGGATAGACCGCCGACATCCATTTTCTTCAGGTTCTTCGCTTCCAAAATCACCACCGTCAGCTTGCCGGCCGTTGGAACGTAGCGAAGTGAAAAGCAAATGTCGCCCAAACTTTTGTCCTACAAACGAACAGTTCATCAAGAACAGCGTCCGACGTTCACTTACTGCTTCTTTATCATCAGGCGGCGGTGCAATATCTTTCCATTCTTCAATCACTTGACCCAAATCAATTTTGCCCAACGGCAAAAGCACTTGTCCAATTTGGTCGTGTTTACTGAAGCGATCAAAGTCGTAGATTGAGAAGACCAACGTTTTGTTGCCAATCTCATTGAACGGCACTTTAAAAATGAACGTCTCATTGAACACCGGATTTCTAAATTGAATTTTCAAATCGAATAAGAAACTTTCAAGAACTACAATGTCTTTCGATGCACTTTAGTTTCGACTTTTTTCTTCTTTTCTGGTAACAAATAGAGCTTAACATAGGGATCCGAAGTTCCGCTCATATCCATGCCGGGTAACTAAAAACAATTCGACTACTTGAAGTTTCAATTATACTTACATTTTCTGCTTGAATCACGGTTACTGATAACTGAAATAAAGATGCGTAAAATAAAAGCATTTCACAGCTTACTTGTCCTTGTTGGAAATCGTAGTCCAATTTGTATTGAATTCGTCCAAGATTAACTTCTTCTTTCTCTTCAGCTTGCTCTTTCTCGTTCTGCTCCATATTTTCTTGTAAAGCATCCAAATCGGGTTGTAATTTGTTGGCAGTCATGAAGTCGGTCGGTGCTGCTCCGGCATTGCTGCCCTTAAAAAAGCCTTTGAATCCCTTGCTCTTGTTCTTTTCGCCGTGTCGTTTCTTGCCAAACAGCTTTCGGATCAAAGCATATGCACAGCCGAGAACAATCAAGATCGTAATAATTCCAACGAAAACGACACCCCATTCAGGCACTAATAAAGAAATACAACTTCATTAGCGTTCAAAATAAACTCACTGCCGGTTTTTGCCATAACCTGTTCTTTGACCTTGTCCTTGAAGTCGAATGCCTGATTGGCCACATAGTCAGCCATAGACTCTTTCGTCGTAGTCCTGAAATCCGTCGAATCCATTGAGTCTACGGTTGAAAAAGGCGACATGACAACAATAAAAACAAGAGAACGAGATTGAACGGACGATTGTCGATGTGGAATTTAAAAAACAACAACCCACGCCCGTTCGCTTATAACGATTTGCATTTTTGGGCATCGAAAATCAGCCATTGATCGCCGAACCAAACTCGGACCTTGTTTTCCACCAAATAAACATCAATGAGGATCTCATTCGAAATTTGAGCATACAAAATTGATTGGTTCGAATCTTTGAAGCATTTCGATGATTGATTTCATCCAAAAAATGAGAAAACATTGCCATTGAATTTCTTTCGTTTCACATTCAATCTTTTGAAGAATTTCCGGTTCAACAATTTAACCAGATATTGTGAAATGAGAATAAGAATACGAAACGAAGAGCAAAATTCAAGTCCCATCGAAATTAGTGGTTTCTTGTTGTTGAAACAAAAGTCAGAAGAGCGGCCAACCGTTGGCGTCTGAACAACTCGTTAGCTCTGAATGGAGAGAAACAAATGCTACAATCAGTCTTCGAAGCACAAAGTTGCGGAATGATGATTGTTTTGTATTCGACGAGCAGGTATAACTTACGGAATTTCTGCCGTTGTCTGTGGCAAACGTGAGGGTCGAGATGATGCCGGAGGCGGTGAAGGACGTGGAGTTGTGAGTGGAGCCATGGGTAGTTCTTCGGGAATCTGTTCTTTGTTTAAGTCTTCTATCTCCTCTGGCTCATCATCGGGATCGTTCAAGCGAACCATTTTGAGATATCTGCTGCAATTAAGTACAAAGTTAAGCGAATGGAAAAAAAGAATACGAACGAGCAGGGGATTTATCACGTTATTAGCGAGTTAGTGGCAACTACGAAAGAGGGCAATTAGAAGACAAAAACAGGATTCGAAAATTGTCGCTCTTTAGCCAAGAACACGCACATTCGAGCACGAACATTAACGATCGTCTAAGCCTTTGGTTTAATCTAAACATTTCTAGGTCTAACCAAACTGCCAATTCCTCAAAGATGTTTCTCGCGTTTGCAAATATTGATGTCCAATCTCCGTGACGACCGAAACGTCGAAACAAACTCAGTCGTTTTTCCACTCCAAGACGACGATAAACGTCTTCCACCGACGGACAGAGAGCCGGAGGCCAAAAAGTTCGGGTTGTGAAGTTTCGATTGGCTGAGTAATTACATTTACATTGCTAGTGAAAACAATCGCTCGAAATTATCACAGTCGCGATGCCGAAGAATCAGCTGTTAATTGTCGTGAGATGTCGACAAACCTTTCATTCAACAGTCGAAGAAAAACATCCGATGAATCGACGGTGGAGATCGTTTCCGCCTCTTTTTTCAGCACGAACGTTCGAAGTCGTGATTAAAAATTCCGAGACCAAAGAAACGCGGAGGTTTCGAACGTGAAATTCTTTGGTCCGTTTCCTGAATCAGCACTGGGACCAAAAAGCAATCGACTTCGTGGGGGAACTCGAAAGGCAAAACGGTAAGCCGGTCAATTGATGGCTACAAGGCGTCTTGCGCGTTCGGCGTGAAATGATTATGAAAGTGGGACAATAAATCGCGTGCGTGAAACGTACAAAACGCAAAGTCGGGAGTTCGCCAGTCGACTACGCAGATAGACAACTCCGAAGCAGAGAAAAAACGCGGTCCTCACAACGTCCACATCTTTGCCGTTTTACGTCCTCTTTTAGTCCTTTATGCCGCCACTCCTCTTGGTTCACGCTCTTCGTTTGGCCACGTTCTCGGCGACTTCTTTTATCGACGCAAAAAGAAGCGGTCTCGACAAAAAATCGAAGAGTTGGGGGCCGGAATTCGATATTTTCAATGGTCTGCGTCGAGTCGGTCGGCGCAAAGGAACGTCAAAAACGCAAATTTCTTAACAAACGGCGGCCTTCGATTTACGCCGCAGGAGAACAAAAAAAAGTTACAAAAAAGAACACAGAAATCGAGTCGTCTTCTGATTCGAAGACGATTTGAAAATGTTTGCGCAGCAACCAAAACGTTTAGAATCGTCAACGCAAATCACTTTTTTTAACAATGGGAATTCTAGCGACCGGAACAGCGGATTATCCGAACAGATTTCTTTGAACTGTTCCACATGTTTCCGTGCGAACGAGCCGTCACTTAAAATGTTTGGATTATTGCAATGAAACAACCTTAAGGAAATGTTGGCAGAAACCATTAAGACGATTGAATTCGCCCTTTACATCCGCCGAAAAACGCTAAGGAACGACGAATTAATCTCAACGTTCCGACCCTAAAGTTTTGGATTGCTCTTCGTTTTCGCTTTTACTTCAAGAAATAACGTCTTCGTAAAGTTTTTCTGACCACTCCTTCAGCTTTTACCCTAAGGATTTGGAAGTGAAAAACAAAAGAACTTCAAAACATCGACAAGCTTCAACTTTAGTTGTTTTTTCGTCATTTGTCGAGAATACAAGAAATGAACAGTGCAACTGCTACCTACTCATCTTCCTGTCTACTTGATTCTAATGTCTGAACTCAATCATAAAACAATGCGGAAGAAAAGGATCTTTGTTATCATTTTCCGCTTCAGTCAACCGACAGTCGAGAACTTTCGCATTCAAATTGTTTGTTCGTGGAATTTGTATTAACGAAATGTTTTAAAACAAACTAAATTACAAGTTAATTTAATTGATAGAAGTTGGTATTTTCATCTGAATTCTGAAAACCAACAAAACTTTTCAATTTCAATTTACGAGCTAAACGTTGGCTCAATGAGCTTTTTAAAGGTTGTTGCTCGTCGTGCAGTTCATTGTACTCCGAAATGTTGTTATCATCATCTGTCAAAAATAACATAAACAGCAATCAAACTCCACCAAGTTAGTTACCTATTAGTCAAAACAAACTTCTCATCAATTTCTAGTCTTCCTGTGGTGGAAAGCAAAGTGATGAGACGGTAAAATTGGTTGCTTTTACTAGTTACCTTCTTAAGTAATAAACAATTCAAATTTCGGTTTCGTATAGTGTTCTGGATTACTCTCAGAAAAGAGTGATTCTGTTATAATATAAAATGAATAAGAAAACGACTGAAATACATTCAAACGTTTCTGAATTGATTCATAGAAACATCAACAGTTCGCAAGACAACATCAGTTGAAAGTATTTTGATAACAGCTTTTTATTGATTATTTGTACGTTTCTTTTCGTAGATAACTAGATATACGACAAGACGCTTGCATCACTCTCAGCTTGGCCAGTAGCTTGGCGTTGGGTTTGTAGCGACCGTTGAAAAAGTTGGTTGCTCGACGTTGGAAAGCCTTCATCTCAAAAATGCAAGAGAATCGACTGCATCTCCTATAAAATCCCTCAAGTAATTCAGAGCCTGTTACTCTTCAAATAACCTCAAAAACCTTTGCGATTGTTCTTGCGCCAATGATTGCATAGTTTTCTTATTTGCTTAGTTTGTTCTTGGCATTAAAGTGTTAGAATTCAAAGCCAATACAGAAATTTTCGTATTCTTTGATGTCGTAGTCAGTTGATAGGATCTAATGTCGCTAGGATGTAAATCAACGCTTTTGTTTGTTTACTAATCATAAGGAATACATGTTGTGAGATTGACAGAAATCTTTAAAACTCATAAAAGCTAAGAACCAGTTTTTTACTTTCTTTCTGATCTAAATATGAAAAAGAAGTGCAAATGACAGGATTACGCAGACAGTTTGTGATACTCAAAGTACTGTAGTTCTTCATTTACGCATTTGTATTTTGTATTACTGACGCTTGATATCTATTGCGAGTTCGTATAACTTCTTTCAGACATCTTTAGATTTGGATTTTTGTCTAAAACAAAATGAATTAAAATACCATAAATGTGTCTGCAATCCTCAATTATATCAACTAAAGTAATAAATGGAATGAAAAAAATGTTATTTGAAGTTGAACTTGGGTTCAAAGTAAAATCATACGGTTATTTCCGGTAGTTCGAGTTGAAGCCACGTATTTTCATAGGACCACAAAATGTTTGCGATCAATGGTCTTGTTACGTCTGATGCGAGATTAAAGAATTCTTCGAAATTCCGGACCGATGAACTTGTTCACGTAAAAAAAAATGCTTAAAATTGGAAATTCAATGGACGAAAATAAACTTACGAATTCGCTGTCTGAGCTTAAGTGAACCGTTTAAACTGGCGAACACTTAGTGAATGTTTTCTGGATTGGCATGGGAAATTGTGCGTTTGACGGAAATGACAATTGGAATGCGGTCCACTTACTCCCTCAATAGAATGGTATATAAACAAGAGACGGTCGATGTTGACTAAGCAAGTAACCTTAAGCTTCTTGCTTCTTTTCATTTTACCAACTTTTTTCCACTTACATCACTCTAAGGTTTCGAGTTTGATTACAACGAATAATTTCAGAAATGGCACTTACTCGGGAAAAATGCTGGTTATGTGGATCGGTTGTCATTAGCTTGGAATCACATTTGAAAAAAGTGAGTTTAAGCGAACAATCAAACAACCTATTTGTTCGAAAGCCTGCTATCAATAGTATATCTTTGAGTTAGGGTAGTCAAAATTTGAATACACAAAACCCACTACTTAATAAATACGCCTCGTTTTTCAGCGTCACTTTCTCTCGGATACACAGTCTGTGATTTCCGTGGTCTCGAACTGTAGAGAGATTTCTATTTTCATGGGAAATGAAGCGGAAATGGACCTCAATCGTCACTTCGAATCCACGAGCGAAAAAACTGCCGGTGGACCAGAAAAATCGAATCTCAAACCAGCACGTAAGATCTCGGCTTCAGTTCTTCAAGGAAGACAAAAACGCGTTCGGTTTGATGAACGATCGCTCGTTGTTCGAAAATACTCGAGTACTTAGTTGGTTGTTAGTATTTTATTACGCACTCAATAAAACGGTTTCTTTTTGGAGGTTTTTAATCGCAACTCTCGAAACGCATCGGCATCCGCAATCTCCTCCATGATGTACTGTTGAATGGGGGTTGGTGCGAGCTTATAAAGAACGTAAGACAAATAGGATGATCGTGGAATGAAGACTACAGGTCGGTTAAGTCGAATTGCTTGAATCACTTGTGTTGCGACGTCATCGGGCTCCATTATTTGAGCTAATGGGGAACTAAACTCACAGCTATGAATGTTTTTCTTTCTACCTTTACCGCGGTTGAATACCATCAATCATTGAGGTCCGTATGTAGCTCGGAAATACACACGTAGTTTGTATGTTCTTACCGAAGGCTTTTAACTCTCCAGCTAAACAGGCCGTGTATCCTGCGATTGCGTGTTTCGAAGCGCAATAAGCGGGAACAGATGATAATGCGAGATGGCTGAGACAAGAACCGGTACAAACAATATGACCGTCGTTTCGCACTAACATATTCGGCAGAACAGCGTGAACTAAATGAACGAAAGCCATAAAATTAACACGTAAAATGAGTTCATATTCATAATCGTCAAGCTCAGGTTGCGTATTAAAGAAACCGTAGCCCATCAAGATGCCCGCATTGTGGAACAAAATATCGACTTCACCGCATTCCTCTCGAGTTCGCTCAACCGCTTCATAAATGTTCTTCTTGTCGCTCACATCAACTGTGTATATTCGAATATCAGCATTTACAAGCTCGGGATCTTCTTTCAAAGCAATCAATCCTTGCTCGTTTATATCCCACAAGGCCAAACGTGCACCTTGTTGTGCAAACTAAAACCATATGATCAATTTTCTATCGATGCAAATTAACCTTTAAAACCAAACTTCGTCCTAGACCTCCATTGGCTCCCGTTAACAAAACGAGTTTGCCTTTCAATAACTTTTGTTTTAAGCAACAGGTCGGAACTAAAGCGTAAAGTGAATGGTAGATCCACAGTCCAACTAAGCGAAGGAAAAACGAAATCAAATATAAGATCATTCGAAGATTTGCGACGTGAATAATTCGCGAACTTATTTTCTAGTAAGGAGTTTGTGTGACCAAGTGAGCTATTAAATTCCAATCAATGATCAACAACAGTTTCCGTTTACACCCTCCTCTACGAAGATAACAAAAAGATCAAAATCTAAGGAGTTTTATAACGTTTCCAAATCGAAATTGTTGCGAATCACGGTCATAAATGCTAAAGTCATGTGGCTTGGAAACGACTATTTTTCAACGTTATGTAGATAAGAGTTCATTCGGTTTATTGGTATCTTCAAAGACCTATAGAAATTGCTGGGATGTTTAATCACTTGATTGTGTTCTCATGTTTTCCTAATATCAGTTATGTATAAGAGATGAAAACCTTAATCAAATGAAATACAGACAAATTCTCGTTATTTTTTTTATCAACTAACAAACAAAGGAATCAATTATATTGTTTGCTTTCGTCCCACGAGTAGACCAAATTCTCTTTCCACCACATATTCAAGAAGATGATACATTTGACGGGCACATAAACGAAACCGATAGATATGAATAACCACCAAAGATATGCAACGAATTCAAGAACAAATGCTTGAACGACATTTTCATGGACAGTCTCGAGTCCGTATCGAAATTAACGATTATGAGTGATAGAAAGCGAACTTACAATAAAATTAGAACGAACACTGGAACGAGACTGAGAGTCCAAAGAAGTGCGACGCTCAAATCAACCCGATCGCCGTACAGTAGCTTCTGAAAACTCGGCCATTCCCAGTCTCCGAATGGTCGTGTTTGAGCTCGAATTGGATAGAAAACGGTGCACGCTTCACACTTCTTAATTGCAATAAGAAACATTTCAAATCAATAGGTTACCGTTTTTTTCGAGTGATTAACCCAACGAACCAAACACTTACGATGAACATGAGCGATGGATCCTTTACAACTACATGGTTCCACGATTCCATCCACATCGTCTTCGTCCAAACAAATGCGACACATCGGTGAATCCATAAGCTCAAATGTAAAAACAACCGCAAAACTCATCAATTGGCAATAGAGAGAAATTTGCATTTTATTTTTTCAGAGGTCTTTATGACAAACACACGACGTTGGCGAGTTCAATGATTGTCATATCAATTGGATTTGACTGTAGCAGCAGCAAACGCACGTCGAATTACGGCAATTCCGGCGATTTCGCTTATTATCATTTGCTGAACACTCACGGGTGCCATTTTGTAAACTGCGTGGTAGATGTAGAAAACCCATGGCATCATCAGAACTTTTTGATTGATCTGAATCGCTTCCACCGCACGACGTGCAAATTCGTCGGGCTCCAACATCCACGTAAACCAAGATCTAAGTTGTTCTGAATTACGACGGTTTTCTCATTCAACTTACTTGTATTCAAATCCACGAATAAATGGAGTGCGAACATAAGTCGGCGAAACGACGGTCGTTTTGATGTTGCTCTTTTGGGCATCGAGATCGTCCGTGAGGCATTCCATATAAGCAACCAATGCCGTCTTCGTGGCCGTGTAATCGGGTAATCTGTAATGCTAATGTTTTAGACTCCAACTCATAACTTACGTAGAAAGTGCGATATGACCACCGCCACTGGCTGTCGCGCAAATATGTCCCTCTTGTCGTCGTAGCATTGTCGGTAAGACAGCGTTAACCATCTGCAAAAGTATTGTCATTTTTCATAAAAACCCACACGCGCACATGGGCAAGAGCCAAAAAGTTAACTCGATAAGATAACTCCAAAGCATGATCGTTGACTTCACGCTTCAAATCTGCCGAAAACGAGTGTCCATTTCCACTAATGCCAGCGTTATGAAAGAGTATGTCGATTTCACCGCATTCCTTTCGAGTTTGTTCAATTGTTTCGTAAATTTTGTTCTTGTCTCCAACGTCCAAAACATAAGTGTGAACGTCAGCACCGGACTTTTGCAGCTCGTTCTTCAACTTCTCGAGACTCTCCGGATTCACATCCCACAAGGCCAAACGTGCACCCTGTCGAGTGAACTGAAATCGAGTTATTTGTTTGTTAATTGATGTCGCTAACCTCATGGCACAGACTGGTGCCAATTCCGCCCGCGGCACCCGTTAGCAATACGAGTTTGTCTTTGAGCGATTTGTGATGTCGCCAACTGGCCGGTAGAAGTGCGCGAACAGAATCCACAATCCAATGGTAAAAGAACTTCACCAGGAATTTGGTCGTATAAGAGAGTTCTTGGAAAAACGAACTTTCGCCTGAAAATACAGTAAAACCATTTAACGCTTTCGTTCAACTAACCAGCATCCATGATTCAGCCTCAAGTTGTGATCGAAATGTAAAGGCAAGATGACTTTTAAATGGAGTCGTCTTCCTAACACAAAAAACGATAAATTGAAGTTAATTTGTTCGAAGACGACCGGCAAAAGGACCACACAGATGGAAGACCACACACGATTTTACACAACCGACTGATAAGCTAAATTTTCTGGTTTTATGTAAATGTTTTGTGTCTTAAATGCATTAATTACTTCATGTTCTGATTGAATTAAGGTTTGTGAAATGTCATTGGGTTCTCATCTAATGATTCTTGGCCAATTCTGTACTTTTCCATTCAGAACTCGTTTGCTTTTAACTTTTGATTCGACTTCAACGTTTGACTTTTAACCGTCGATGAGACTCGAGGTTCCAGAAATTTTAAACGTTTCGGTTATGACACCACAGTTTTTGTTAAAATTTAAACTTCTTACGTTCAAGAAACAAGCACCCGCGCGAATCACTTAAAATTGAAGAGCAAACTGCGCTTCGGGGCGGTTCAATCGACTAACAGAAATGCGCCACGGGAGTTTTAAAAGCGAAATTGTGCCTCCACTTTCTGTGAATTTCGATTGTTGTGAAGATGCTTGTCAATATTCTTGCTCTCTTGCTTATTGTCCCTGTGATTGCCAATGTAGACTTCGCGAACCGAGGACCGTTGGGTCGACATCTTTTGCTTTTCCGTCTATCCGAAGAATTGGAAGCGGAGATGCGCAATCAAACCGAACGAACAACCACCCAAACTCCCACACAAGCTCCCGAGTAATCGAATAGAGTCTATTTGTGAACTATATTTTGATTTAGACTCGATTATTATGATGCCGTGAAATTGGAGGACGAAGAGAAACAGAAGCCGAAGGTTGTCGACGGAGCAACTGAAATTGCCGCCGAGCCGGTTCTTTCCGATCCCGACTATATTTCTATTCCGGCACTGAAAGTTTCACAAAAAGACATCGAAATGAAGAAGTTCAGTAGTCGTTTTAACTTTGAAGCTCCTCAAATGATGGTTGAGCCTGCGGATGAATCGCGAGTCGTCGATGGAGAGAGCGGTCCACCAGGCATTTCGCCTCACGACCACCTGTCGCAGCCTCCAGTTTCTGCTCGTTTTACACAAACTTCATAACTTCAATTACATCCAGTCGCCTTAACTGCATCTCTTTCCTATTCCATTTGATTTCTCACTATCTTCTCTCACCACTGTAAATTCTGTGCCCCGCATTTAGTTGACAAATAGAAAAACGATTGTTTGTTACAACGCCTGTATTTGCACACGAAATAAACTGACAGTCATACTCGAGGTGTTCAAGGAAGAAGAGTTGTTTATCAAAAAAGAATTCCAATTTCGTTCCGATTGGCGACGTGTGTACCCTGGTAATTCGGTCTGACAAACTGCTGTCTCCTTGAAGACCTTTTAGTTGACGAGTAAAAAAAACAAGAACGGCAATTCGATTGTCCTTGAAAATTTAAATCGAATTAAAATCGCGGGTTACGTTCGGTAGCAACTAGAAGCGCAAAAGTTAAAAACCACTTTGTAACTCGAAATACCGGTTATTTCAATCAACAAGTTTGTTTTTTGTGTTTATTTTTACACACTTTTCATTTAAGCGGATCACGATATTATGCCAAACCCAACGTGTTGTTGGAGTAATTGAAGAAAACGCAAAATGAGCTCGAAACAAGCCGCCCAACTGCTTGCCTACCTTTTGTTTGTAACATTCGTGTATCGGTTGTCCACGAACAAGATGCCAGTTTCCGAATCCGTCAAATAAGCGTTGAAATTTACTGGACGGTTTTTCATCTTCAATTCAATAACTGGAACCAACAGTTGGATTGTGTATACGAATGCGATGATCTTACTTGGACGAGAATAAGGATCCGTGAGAGAGTGTGAATATCAAAAATAAACACTTTACGTTCAACTTTTTTACCGTCAAATAGCCCAACTTCTTGAGCTAAAATCAGATTGAAAAGTAAAAGGAAGTAAAGTACTTTCGATGTTCAGCTCAAACTAACAAAAGCCTTCAGTTGGAAGCACTCATAGAAAATAATTTCCATATCAGCAACATCGGAAACTTGACGTCAGTAAACGAACAGTTTGTTTATTAAATGATTTTAGTCAACGGCTTCGAGAATCCTATTCTTCTGCGTCGATAGTCGAACAAAATACAGAAATCGCGGAACGCGGGCTCTCCAAATACCCTAAGTAGATGGTTGAAGTTACACAAAACTTCTTGGAACACTTACCAACTGATTGATGGAAACTCCCTAGTGATTGGTTTGATTAAGACAATGCAAGTCGAACCGTCCACTGACTAAATATCATCTGTAAGATGTGTACTTCTCTTCACTTACTCGAACAGTATACTCTCGAGCTGTTAAGACATGTTTGTGACTGCGGACCACAAATTTTAAATCCGGTAATCTCTGTACTCGACTACAAGAAACGACATATTCTCGGAGTGCTTTGTTGTATAGTGCGCGAATCTGTCGATGAAGAATGTTGACTGCTGTTCGTGGTCCGTAGATGTAACGGGAGCTCGGTGACACAATGAGAAGACCACCACGAACTTTTGTTCTCGACATTCGAACGCTGAACAAAATGAAATGAAAGCGAAAGAACACACTTACTGTCCAACTTTTATTATCCATTGGCCTGAAATCTGTCGATTAAAAACAATCGAAGAGAACCGACCGCGTAGATCTAGATGTTGGTAATAGTAATTAAGATTGCATTCATTTGGATTTATGTCCCCAAAAGTTAAAGTTCCCGTACTGTCAAATGTCTTCGGGAGCATGTACGTAAAACTAAACCTCTTTTATTGCTTAGTTCTTGCTGGCAAACCAACGATCTTAGGTAGAAATTGAATACGGGAGCACCAGCTAAACTTAAAAAGTTCATGATGAAACTATTGGGAATCAGCGGGAATCCTAAACCCAAAACAGCCATTGCATTTGATTGCACAAAACGGCCAGAGGGTTGCGAAATAACACCAAACTCTATTTGTGTTGTTGTAGCAGTCTAAATAACAAGCGAATATATGTAGGTCGATTGTATTACATCGGGAAACAAATCAGCAGCGGTGTCGCCGTTCTGATTTGATTTGTGGTAATCGCCAGTAAACGAGCTCGTTGGAGCCGCATAAGTTGACGATGTGGACGTGTCGAAGCCTCCTCGTCGGTTCTGTAAACAATTTGGAGCAAATAGAACGCACTGAGAATCAACAACATAGAAATCGACGGTATTCGTCGAAATTTCTAAACGATTTTATTCAATCAACTTGTTTTCTTTACCAGTAAGCAGCGGTTGACCTACACATCCATTTCTGTGTTATTCACTTAAAATTCATTTGAGTTACCTGGAGTTCCAACGTTGATTGTGGTTAGCAGTTGACCTGAGAACCAAGTTATTTTCTTACATGAACTTTTTACCATTAAAGTTCTGATAATTCTGGGAGAACGATCTGCTCACGACGGACCTCGAAAAGACAACAAACAGAAGATAGTAGTATATTTGCATTTTTAAGGTTTAGCACAAAATTGACCACTTCAAGAGCTCAGTAGTGTCGAGAAGTGACAGTTTCGAAGGCAAATTAATGTTCATTTCAACGTTATCCCGGGCATCTTGCTCGTTTGATCAAAAGTGAACTTATGTTTTTGGTTTTTTAGGTTTTGTATCATCTGTGCAAATACAAAACGTTTGGATTAGAAAAAAGTCACAAATTGAAATAACGATAGGGCTGTTTACGCAATGCATCTCTTGACGTTAACGACGATGTTCGACAGAAACGTGGTTTGCGAGAACAAGTGGTCGTGAGTGAATAGGTGAAGGTAATTTGCGAAATCTTCTTTTCTCCTTTGCGATCCCGGATTCGCTCAAGGTCACGTTGCAGAAAAAAAGTCTTCAAGACAGGAAATCAACTGTTTAGCAGTCCTTAATGGACATAATCACTTACAAGTAGTCAACACAAACACAAAAGATTATAAACAAATTTGAAATTTAAGGTTTTTGTGGAGATTTGTCGCGTAGACCTGTGAGTTCCGCATTAGATCGACCGTTCCAGCGACCGTTTGTTTATCCGATAATGCATTTGCTCCGTAAATTTCGATTACTTTGGAACTTTACCTCGTCATCTACCCTTTAGTATACTTGGAATTTCAAGTCAGAGGTTATCTCTAGGTGTTCTAACAACTCGATTGTTTTGGAACTGCACGAATCAATCGACCTCGTAACCTTAAAAACACGAAAAAGGAGGTGTCATTGGATTTCGAATGTTTTCACGTGTCGATGATCAAAGTCATTTCTCGCAGTTCCGCTCATTGATTGCGCAACGAAAAGACAATTGAAATCCTTCGGGTCTTTTGTTGTCTTAAGGCAGAGGTTAATTGCTCTCGTTGATCGAAATGTCCGTTCGCTTTGTTTATCTTATTTAAACGAGCGTGTTGCCAAAAGTGATTTCTTTTTTGTTGTTTACATCTAGTCCTGAATGGAGGTGGAAATAAGCCAAACGGACGGTCATTTCACGCGGCTTCTGAACCGGACCCTCGATTGGATTGGAATCCAAGTTGCTCGACATGCATGGAAGATCATCGGAATTTGTCTTCTTTTGACCATTATCTGCAGTGTAAAAACGGTTACAACAAAGTGATCTGTAAACATTGGTTCGTAGTTTTATTGTCAATTTAGGAAACAAAGTGATTTGCTGGCTTACGCTCCGATCGGTGCTCGTTCACGTGTTGAACATTCTCAATATCAGGAGTTTTTTGGACGTTATGGCCAAGGAGTGATGACATATGTTCTTATTGAAGCAATGGATAACGGAACGATGTTACGGCTTCAGCATTTAAACGAAACTATTAGGGTCGGTTATCAATAGTGTCTTGAAGATTATCGTTTCGAGTTTTAGGTTTTGGATCATATTAGCAAAAAGTTCAAGATTTACAACAGCCATTTGAATCAGAATCAATCGTTTGATGAGTTTTGTCAAGGTTTCTGTCAGCTCAACGAACCGGTACGCCAATTTTACGTGAGTTAACGGACTTAAAACGTAAATGAAATGGTCGTTTAGAATGGATTTGTGATTCAACAAAGTCAGTTGCAATCGAACAGCTCACTCAATCCACGTATTCGTTTAAACTATCCGACCACGTCGCTTTTCGGACGCAAATTCACGATCCAAGTTGGCGACCGGAATGTTTTTGTTTAATGTTTTCACTTCAGGCAAATTTCTTTGGTGTTGATGTGTACGCTGAAACTCAAATCCAGAAGTCTGATTATAAGCATGTAATGAGTAACATGAGAACAGTGCGAATGATTGTCTTTCAATTTCGAGCCGATAAAGAAATCAGTTGGTCTGATGAAGCGGTGATTGAATATGAGATGGCAATTGCTGATCACTACAAAACGTAAGACATGAGCACATAGAGAAACGAGATCTGTTGGTTTTCAGAAAATTTCGATCTGAGAACATCAGAGTTTTGGTCATTTCACCCTCTTATGTCTCCAAAGAAATTGAACGTGGAGGAATGGAATTGCAGTCGCTTTTGATTATCGGATTTGGTGTGATGTGTGGATTCACAATTGCAACAACAGTTATCAGCTCTGCCTTCGTGAATCAGTTTAGTTTTTATAAGGTAAGGCAATAGACTAATTTTCGTTCAAAGTTGATTATTTTCAAGATCATTTTGGCGCTAGCAGCGTGCATTGTCCCTTTACTTTCTTGTGCCACTGCTTTTGGACTTTCATTCTTTTGTGGACTGCGATTTTCACCGTTGATTGCCATAACACCTTTTCTCATCCTCGCTATTGGAGTCGATGACTCTTTTTTGCTCATTTCCGCGTGGCAACGAGCAGTTCAAAAGACACGGAAAAGGTCGATTAACAACTCGGACGCTACAGAGCATCGAATGGCAATAGTATGTTGATCGAAGGATATTACAATTGATTGATTTTAGGTCTGTAGAGAAGCTGGACCGTCCATTTGTCTTTCATCCACAACAAACATTCTCGCTTTCTTAATTGGCGCAACGATGAGCACTCCAGAAATCCAGCTGTTTAGCATTGTAACTGCCATTGCTATTTTAATCGACACTCTCTACTCGCTCATTCTCTACCCAGCAATCATGTCGTTGTGTGATCACGCAGAAACGACACGAAATTCTATCGTACAAAATAAAATGGTTGAAAACAAAAGAATTTTGCGGGTTCGTCAGTGGGTCTACGAAACGTTGGATGAGTACGTTCGCATTATTACTGCTCCATTTGTTAGTTCTGTGATTGTCGTGAGTTTGATTGTTTTCTTGATTGCTACTGGATGGGTGAGTGCAAAGTTGAAATGTGAATTAATTCTCTTGATTTTAGGCAGCAACACAAATGACCATTGATCTGAGCTCTGAAAAGTTCTTTTTGCGTGATTCCAAAGTGCTAACGGCAGATGCGTTGAAACAACGATATGTCGTGCCTGCTTTTACTGCTCCGACTTTTATTGTCAACAATCCCGGCAATTTAAGCGACAAGAATCGTATTGAACGGTTGGAGAACTTGGTTCAACGTTTGGAACAGCTGCCTGATGCCATCGGCCGGGATTCGACCAAATATTTTTATCGCGAGTTCAAGGATTATCTCGTTGCATTTCTCGAATCTGAAAGTGAAGAAGAAGAGTCGCGTGGCTTCAATATCGACGATTTGGAGTCTTTTCTTCGATGGCCTGAATATTCGTTCTGGCGTGGATTCCTTCGATTTCGCAACGATACAGAAACTTCGTAATAAGAAGTCAGTGGTCTTGTTTAATCAACTTGTTTCAGTGGGCATAATCAACTCGAAAAGTTTTTCTTCACAACTGGCTACAGTGGAGATCGTCTGTTCGATTGGTCGCAACGACACACGATATTAAACGAATGGAGAAGTGTTGTAGACCAATTTCAAGAGTTAAACGTCAGTGTTTATTACGAGGACGCGTTGTTTCTCGATTTGATTGATGTGCTTCCTGCGTCAAACATGGGATCTGCAGTTTCAACGTTAATTTGCATTATCCTCGTTGTTTTCATGTTCGTTGGCAATTACTTCATAACTGCTCTCTCGTCTCTATCTGTGTTCTCGATATGTGTTGGTCAATTCGGGCTTCTTCAATTCTGCGGTTTCACTCTTGATCCGATTATGTCTTCGGCCCTAATCCTGACTATCGGACTCAGCATCGATATTCCTGCTCATTTTTGCTATCATTATCATCGAACTGGTAAGGAATCCAACTATCGTATAAAGAGGACAATGATTTCAGGTATCGAACTGAAAAAAAACGACGACATTCGACATCGTTTGAAAGCAACTTTGCTAGCCGTTGGATTTCCAGTTTTTCAAGCAGGAATCTCGACCATTTTATGTGTTATGGCTCTTTTGTTAGTCCCGCTTTATATGGGAGTAGTGTTTGTTGTATCTTTGACGTTGTGTATTTCATTGAGTCTTATTCACGCGCTCTTGATCATTCCGGCACTTTTAACTGTATGGTCACAAATCAAAGTTACTGTTCGAAATCGAAACAAATCCACGGTGCCACGTGTCGTTCCGTTTGTAGTTTCTGAACTATCCGAAAAGCCTTGAGGTTGATTTCGTATGTTTGTAGTCAATTTGTTGATCTCATTTTGAACTATGAATTATAATCTCACATATATTTATTTATCTTCACAAACTACGTCTCCACCTAAAGAAGTGAGATCTAGGGACACTTCGATTTCTCGCATTGTTGGTTCGGAAAAGTAGTGTCGCGAATCGACGTAGCAACTTGTTTTTTCAGGTATTCTCTTTCCATTGTGCCAAAAAGATGGATCACACGAATGTTGGACTGCAATCGAAACTTAACGTTGAAACACAAGCTTCAACTTACTAGAAAGATATGGAGTCGTAGTCAACCATTCGAACTCGTAGAACTTCAAACTTTCGTATTTCCCGTCTTTGATCGTTGTTTCGTCTTGGAAATCATCTGCACTCACTGAAAAAAACTACTCGTTTCATGTGTAAACCATCGAACTCACGTTCATCCTGCTCCCAAAGTGATATTTTGCCTTCGATCGGCCCACAGTCACGACATGAACTGCAACGCAGTTTACCGTGAACAGAAAAGAATTCAGCTGATGTTAGCGAACACAAAATTGAAAGAGCTAGAACACGAATCATCTGCAGCTAAAGGTACCAAACAGGAGCATCAAATAAACATCAAGACTAATTGATCCCACTTTTATAAGTACGTTAATCCCCAAGAGGTTATGTAAATAAGCGAAATTAGCGACAACGGGACTCAAATAAACCGAACGAGAACAAACAAGCATTCACGCAACAATACAAAGGGCGTGCAAATTCGTGAATTGAAATATCAATTGGAATTGCTTTTAATGTGTTTGTTTGCATTACACTTTCATATCAAACTGCGTTTCGAAATGATCTTTGAATCGTGAATACGAGTAGACGATTAATAACGACGATGTTTTTTGCTAATCGGTTTGTTTGTTCAACGTCAATTGAAGACGTCTTCTAATCCGAAACTGTCGCTGTTACTTAAGTTTTATTAAAGCTAATGAGAAACAAACACGAATTGGAATGCCGATTAACAGGCAATTAAGTGGAAGGCAAGATCACAGGGCTTGAGGATCAACAGGCTCGAAAAGAAGTGAGTCGAAAACTTGGAGGCTATTTTAGAATCGAATATAATCGGGCAAATCTCCGCGAGTTGCCGAGTTCTCAGGATCAGAAGAACGTTCGATATTGCACGTTGGTCCCGAGTAGTTGGGAGAGCACTTGCAGCTTCCCGTCTTTTTGTCGCATCTACCAGCGTTGAAGCATTCGCACTAAAACACCGCTAATTTGCTAATTGAAAACAAAGTTCTTACCGTTTGCTTGCAGTTGATACCAAACTTTCCGGCCTTACAAGGCAAACATTTATTTTTGGAGAAATAGAAGCCACTTGGACAACTGCACGCTCCGGAAATGTGATGACACGCGTGTTCACCGCATTCACATTTCAATGAGCACGCCGGACCGTAGGTGTTGTTTGTGCATTGAAATTGGCACTAAAAAGATGCTCATTAAACCTGTATAAAACGATTGATTACTCGATCGCCAAAATAGCCCGGTTTGCATAGACAGTTTCCATCTGTCGAACATTCACCGTCATTCATACAAAGACATCGTTTTGTGCAATAATATCCATAGAATCCTTTTGGACACTCTACAATCGAAGTTTTGTCTTGCTTGTTTAAAAGTCAACCAACCGTGCTGACATCGTGGTCCATATCTATTGGCCGGACAATTACAACAGCCGTTCATTGCGTGACAGCTCGCACCTCCTTCGCACTCGCAATCATTCTCGCAGTTCATTCCTGAAGACGAATAAGTGATCGTTTGTAAATGAAACTAACCGTATTTTCCGTGTTCGCATGTTTGTTGACAAGTCGGTCCTAATCAGAATTGTTGTCGTTCGAAAAAATGAAACTAACCAGTTTTTCCAAGTCCACAAATGCAGGCACCATTTACTGGATTGCACTGAGTGTCGCTAGCACATTGACATTTTTCTTTACACGAACTTCCCCATCGTCCTTTTGGACAAGTGTCGGTGCAATTCGAATTCGTCCATCCTGGTGCACAACGACACTTTCCAGTTTTCGGATCAACTACTCCTCCATTTTGACATGACGATAACTGACGACAGCCTTTACCATAATAATTCTGCTCACATGATGTTTCACAACGTGGTCCAATAAATCCTTCAATAAGTTGTTTATGAGTTAAGTTAGTAAACGTATACCATCCAAGCAAATACAAGATCCTGTTGAATCGTCGTATTTTCCACCATTGAAACACTCTGCGTCGCTCATCTCATTTTCAGGACACGCTCCACTTATCGGATTGCATATCTTACCATTTGTACATGAACACTGTTATTTAAAAAAAATGTCCACAATATGAACGTCCACAATCTTCTTACCAATTTAGAGCACTTTTCTCCGTAGTAGCCTTTCAAACACGGTCGATTGCAATTCTTGCCACGATAACCCACCGCGCATCGGCAAATTCCAAATTCGTCGACTGTACCGTGATTGCAAACCACAGATTGCGAACAATTTCGACCCCATGTGCCTTCTGGACATTTTTCATTGCATCTAAAGTCCTTGTTTCACTTTTAAAGCTCCTGTACTTACGTTTCGCCATGCCATCCATTTAAACAAATGCATTCACCGTTGGTGTTATTGCAAGGAGCTCCATTCTTACATTCATCGCAATTTCGCGAACAATTTGGACCCCATGATCCGAACGGACAAGCTGAAAGAAACAACTATAAAGAGCTGGTATGCAAAAATGTTAACTTACAAAATTCACACTTTTCACCGATCCAACCGTCAGCGCATTTACACATTCCGGTTATTGGATCACATTTTCCATTTTGGCACGAGCAAATATTCTCGCACATTACTCCCCAATAATTCTCGGGACATCGTTCTTCGCACAAGGTTCCCATAAAACCCGGCGCAGAACAGACGCATCCCGACTTGTCTTCGCGACAAAGACCTAATACAATAAGTGATATGCAAAATAGAAGCACTTACCACCGTTCTTGCAATCAGCACAAGAATACTCGCAGTCAGCACCAAACCGTCCATATTCGCATACTAAAAATCGTATGTAAATTGAAAATAAGATCCGTTTTATGACAAAAAAGCTTAAGCAAAGCTACAAAAACCGCTACACAACCTCGTTGTTCTCGGATATCAATTGGCAGTAAAGAAATTTGGTCGTCTTCCGTGGTCTCATGATATTCCTGTGTTCTCAGAACCCTTTGAACGCGACCACTCGACGATCTTCTCGTTGTTGGAGCTCGTGGATAGAAGAAACGATCTTGTTCGGTCATTTCTATAAAATCAACAACACAGTTCACAAAACCAACGATAAGAAAGTTTAGAAGCATTAGTTGATTTCTAACAACCACGAAATGAAGTTTCAAACACCAAACTACCGAGCATTCAACTACTTACTTGTTGGCAAAGCTTCTTTACGACGCAAAAGTGCAGTCGCATTCGTTAAAACTGCATTAAAAGAATTTTAATTAGAAAGTTGATTTTATCTGATTCAAAAACATTTGTAATCGAGAAAAAACTTACGAACACATGTTTTGCCATCGTTGTCCAACAGAAAACCAGAAACACAACTGCATTCGTGGCTTCCAATCGTATTCACACACGTCTGACTGCAACCGGCATTTTCGTTGGCACATTCGTTGACATCTAAACACTTCGATGTAATCCATAGAGTTGTAGCCAAAAAAACAAACAAAAAAGTGCGGTCAGGAAACAAGTGAAACAAACACAATTGATAGCAATGTTACAGCAACATACCCTCACAACCGTTTCTTGCGCTATTCAATTCGAATCCCTGCTTACACACACAGAAAGTTTGACCAGTTGAGAAATCCATACACAGCTCATGACAAGTTCCTGCATTCGAAATACACGATCGAAGTCCAGAAAGCTCAGGTAGACCCGGTTCATACTTCCGGCTTTCAATCGTTGGCTCATCATTTGATGTCAAAGATTCGGAAAGCACGAAAAAGAAGCACATTTAAAGCGGAAGCAGTAAAAGATAGAATAAGAATGCAGTTATGTTATAGACAGTTAATGCAGAGATTGGGAGTAGAAGTTCAAATTTCGTTTAACTTACCTCGACACGTTCGACCATCAGTTTCCAATTCGTAACCGTCTCGACATGCACAACGAAAATCGTCGAGTTGTTGCAAACAGTCCTGTTCACAGTATTGCAATTCATGAGCACAAAAATCTCGAGTTGGAATACACGAATGACCATTAGAACCAACTGCATAGCCTTTGAGACAAGTGCAAACAAAGTTGTTGTTCCTACGCGCACATCCGTGATCACATCGTTTTCGTACTTCGGCCGGACAATCGCTAAGCTCGACACACGACTTTTGGTCGTAAGCTAACTGGAAACCGGGAAAACATTCGCAACGTGCTTGACCGTTGTGATTTTGGCAAAACTGTTGGCATTGAGTTTTTTTGCACGGATCAATGAGATGGCACATTCGCTTATCGGCACCCAATTCATAGCCTGCTCTACAGCGACAACGTAAAAAGTGTCCATTGACTTCCTCACACAACTGTTCGCAACCGCCATTAGCAATTGCACATGAGTTTTCTTCTAAACACAATTCATTAGTTTTTTCGTGTGATCATTTTAAAGTTACGTATGCAAGTGCGACCATCAGCTGCCAACTGCAATCCCGAATTGCACTCGCAATAAAAACCGCCTTCTGTGTTTACGCATTTGTCCGAACAACCGGCGTTCTCTACTCCACTACATTCGTCAATATCCACACATCGTCCATTGACATTCAATTGATAACCGGGAAAACATCGACAGTAGAAGGAACCGATGGTGTTCACACATTCGTGATGGCAGTTCGCATTATTCAGCAAACATTCGTTGACATCGTATTGACAAACGGAACCCGAAAAGCCGCTCGGACATTGACAAAGTTGATCGTTTTCATTTGTTGCTTCAATGCAGGAACCGCCGTTATGACACAAATCCGCCGAACAGTTTCCTGTAAAGATAATCCTTTTACTTTTGTATTCTTTCACAGCTTCAACGGTTGCTCATTTTCGTACACGACCAAAACCTTCAAAGTCATCAATCAAAATGCCGACTTTTCATTTTTAATGAGCAGTTTGGAACGTTGCGTAATCTCGAAATCAAAATTGCCATTTTCGACTTACGTTTTCGACAACCCGTTTCGCCGGGAATTTGAGTCCAACCGGGACAGCACTCGACTTCCGTTTGACGACGCTTACGAGTGACATTTCGATATGTGCGATAATAGACGGTCCTGAAAACAAAACATGTCATAAGGAAAATAAAGTAGATCACTTCGGTTCTCTGACTGTACACGTTGATAACAGTCCATTGCATCCTGCTTTTCTTGTTCTCACATATTTGGTGTAAGCTCGAAGACATGGCTCCTTCACAACAACTTCTTCCAGGTACTCGTGTGGACAGACGTTGTGTCTAAAGTCAATTTGGGTTTATTTCTGCGCATTTATAGCAATAAGATTGGCCATCGCATATTTTGATCGATAACCTGTGATATGGAGCGCAATCTCCGAAACGATCTTCTCGAGATCCCGCTGTGACTTTGATTGCAAAGTGTCGGCACTAACACTTTTCAATGGTCATCCACCACTCTTACGATTAGCAATCGTGATCGACGAGTTTTTTATTGCGAATTGCCGCGTCCTATTCATGAACGACAAGCGGAATGCGATCGCTCATTGAAATGATGACCAAACGCTCACTGTGGGACCTCCAACGGGATTAGCTGACGACCTCGTTAGCTGGCGTTGCGTGATTACGAGTCCAGCCCTCGCAACGACAAAAAAAGAATCCCAAAAGGCGCGCAATTTCTCAACCTTCGAATCTGCACATTCCCAGCAAATTCATTTTGAAATTAATTTCCGTGTAAATTGCCAACGCGGCGGAAGTGTCGAACTTCAAAAGCCGCGACCTTTCAGCGCAACAAAATGCGGATCGTTGGATGAGAAAACGGCAAATTGACGATCAAAAAACCGTATACTTTCACACGCCATAAAAACTCACTCTCCAGGATTCAGTTGCTTGATTTGAACATCGACAACAAGCGCAGTGGTCGTCCAAGATACGATGAAAAGCCCAAAAATACCGCCAATCCAATTAACGACAATCATCTCGAAAGTCAATGGTCAGGGATACACATTTGATGAACTCTAGAAAGATTCGTTTAGAAGTGTCACGAATTGAGTACAAGAGATGGACGAGTGGATTAAGTCGCCAACTCAATGGCCATTTTTGGCTTTTGGTCCAAACTACAGCAGTAATCTTTCGAGTCATCGAGGGAATTTAAGCTCGGAAACACGAGAAAGTGGACAGTTAAAAGTTGAAATTGCAACTCTTGAAGATCAACAAACTTGGCGGCAAAGTGACTTTGTAGTTGAAATCGAGATCGTAATGAGACTGCGCAACTTTTTGTTTTCCGACCGAACGTTCGGCCACACCCTCTTTACGCGTTCGACCTCTGGCCACTGCCAAGCCTCGCCCATATTCTGCTCCAACTCTCATCTGCGCATCAATGGAATTTCCGCAATAGGGCGAAGGTCGAGAAGAAGAACGCGCCTGCAAAGCGCGATAATCTCATGCAAAAAAAGCGGAATTGATGGGCGGAGCGATCGGTAGTGAGTGACCGCAAAGTGAAAAACGACTTGCCGACTCGAAATTTATGACGCGCATTCTGTTTCCCGTCGTGTTGATCAATCGGGACCACAGCTGATTCGGCGCCGTCGGAAACAATCGTGGAGCAGAAGTTGCATCAAACGTTTGTAAACACGATCATATGCATTTTAAACGCGCAATTTGCGTCCGTGATCGTTCCCGTTCGTATTTTTGTGCAAAGCAATTGGCTCATTCCACAACGCACGGAAATGGGCTTTGAAAGACGAACGAGTTTTTATACAACAAAAAACAACGTTGAGGTTACCGACGAAACATGAGCGGACATTAAAAGTTGAAATGAGTCCCGTGGTTAAACTTCAATCGGACCAAGAAGACACTTCGCTAACCCAAATAAGATGTGGACTACTGAATCGAAATGGACAATTACGTGAATCCTCCCTGTGGACATTCCCGACTCTTGACCAGCACTCGATAAACAATGGCCAAACCGAGAGAATGGAAATGTCTCGGAATGTAAAATCAAAAGGAATGGACGTCAAATGCACGTGTCAAAATTGAAATTTCGACTCAAAATTGCATAGGATTCTCATTTTACTGCAGCTGGGTCGCTTCAGTCACAAAGTCAACATTTACCGTAGGACACAGAGCGACGGGAACAAATCGGCACGGTCAACAAAATGAGAATCGTACGAAATCTCTCTCAATTCTTAAGACAATTACGGAAGAAGTTATTCGATCGTAACTCGAAAATAACCGTTTGAGCAGACCTGCTCACCATTCTATAAGCTCAAATTTACGTGGAAACCATGAACGGGATTGTGTCCTTCGACTACCATCTGGTCGCCGTGGATTTATGATTAGAAGGCGGGTATTGTGGAGCAAAAAATTGAAATGCCAAGCGCGATTTTTCGACCGCTCTACTTCTCCATTATAACCGCGACTCTTTTGTTCTTCCGGGGACCCTAATTTGCATTTTGAGTCGTTCCATGGTCGGAGAGAAGGCCCGTTGGATACAAAAAGACTGAAAGTTGCAATTCACAAGTTTGTATTGAGCATGCGCAAGTTTTTGAATGGACGCAACTTTCTCAACCTTTGGAACAATTCGAGGTCTGTGCGAAAGTTTTGACGTCCGCCAAGCGGATCAAATGGCCGAAATTTCTATTGTTCACCTTTGACCATTACAATTCTCTATCATCATTCCGTGTCTCTTTGACTTATTCGTGCTGTAAACTTGCAGGTAATGTTGGATTTCAATTACAGGGCACGTGCCCTTCAGAAACACCTGCGGACATCGACATACCGACTGTACGCTTTCATTCAACATCACGATTTGGCGCTTCTTAAGCGTAAACAGCCGATTTCTTTCGCTAATTAATCACGCTCCCGATGCCCATCTTCGCATTTGCATTTCGGACGCAAATTTGTAATAACCGCGGAAATTGCCGATGACCTCGAGTGCGTAAAGCGGCAAAAGATTTCAAATCGAAAGTCTCCAGAAACAATAAAAAGCAAAAGTTTATTGAAACATGCAGATTTACAGGAAATGAAAGTAAATACAAAAAAATTTAAAGTCGATTAAGGCAAATTATAATGCTGTTCGGTAGGAGAGATACTTAAGCACAAGATGAAGCATTGAGTCAGAAGTACCCGCTTCAGAAATAATCGCAAATCATAAAATGCTACAGCTTTGTAGTATACGTGACAGACTAACTTGTACGAAAACAAAAATACGAACCCGTTTGTGAAGCAAGAGGTCGAGAGCAATGAAATGGTTGTTGAAGCGAACAAGTAGCTTAGTGCTGAAATTCGAATTGCAGTTAATGAGCCGTTTCCTGTTCATTACCTCCATCTCTTTGTAGTCCATTTCATCGCCGTCCGGTTTGGCGGCATCTCGAAAGTCTTCGACTGAAATTGCAACAGTTACCTTCGAACGCACAAGCGAAAGCCTACCACTTGCTTCTTTCTGGATTATCTTCGATCGTTCTCGATCCTCAATTTTCTTCACCAATTCGTTTTGTGGCAACAAATCAACAACCGGCGCCGGTTCGTTTTCACCGTCTCTTCGAAATTCCAACGGTTCATTCAACGGCCGATTTCGATGAAAATGAACGTTCGGACCGTTAGCGTAAACCTGCGCTTCATTCCGATGCTTCTGCTCATTATCCAACAGTGCAACTTCGAGTTTGGGCGGATCAGGCGCTGAAACTTGTGGCAACTGATCGACTTGATCGGGGACCTGAAAATCGAAAACATTGTTCACAGCTTTGATTGTGAAGCAAGAGAATTGCCGATCAAAAGAATTGCCGAATTTACAGCAACAAACGAAATGAGAACTGTGGCATTTCAATTGATCGAAAACGTAGACGATTAAAAGCAAAGAGAAAAGCGACCGATCACGTTCGTTGTAACACACAAAATACGACGATATTCAATCGTAGAATCGTTGTGAATTCAATTGACTTTCTTTAGACGATCCGTTCACTTCGAGTTCTTTCGCGCATTTCCGTTTTCACAACCTTTTCGTGACCTTCGATTTGTCAGCAATTAGAAACGAGAATGCCAAGTCCACCAAAACGCGTGAAATTGGTTGAGTGAATGAACTCAAGTCGTGAGTCAACTGATGAGAACGGCGCCGCCGCGCGAATGTTTTCGTTTTATGCGCTCAACCCAACGGTCAACTGAAAGCAACTGAATGTCCCCAACGAGTCCGAAGACCTTTCCTTTGAAAACTTTGAATCGGCCTTTAATTGAAAACAAATTACGGTAACGGAAATCGCGGATTGTGCTCATTAAGCAGAGAAACAATTGAGGGTTACGGTAAGTGTACAATGAGAGTTGCGAATTGCCGACGATTGGTTGGGATGATACAAAAATAAAATGGAGAACGGGGCCGATGAATACGAAAACGATGAGTGTCGATTGCAATCGACCGCCTCATCAGTCGGTCGCCCCAATCGACGGCGGAATTTGTTTAGGAAAATGAACACGTTGAACTTGAGAGCACTGAACGTCAAAACACCGTAGTTGAATGGCGCCGATGACGCTGCCGTGTTGAGTCGGGAAGCTGCAGATTCGACGAACTGTTTGACCGCCGTTTATCTAATTGCGAGATTGTGCTTTTCACGAACGTGCTTTCCAACTAACGATCTCAACTTTCAGACGGTTTTCGATGTTGAACAACAGTACGATTAATGGACACACGTTCGCTTCTGCTCAGCCGTCAATGTGTTCTCAAAACATTCCCGATCAACAATCGAAACGGTAAGTCCAACGGCACAACCATCGTTCTTTTTTTCCCACAACATCCACGTTTTGCGTTCTTCTGCTGCGCGCTTGTTTTGATTCAATTTGAAAACAAAAACACCCGAAATCGCGTATACAAAAACGATGAAAACTTCTTGATGTTTCAGGGAGTATTCTGAAGACAAACCACCTTACTCGTACGTAGCCCTGATTTCAATGGCTTTGAACTCGTCGCCGGATGGTCGGCTCACACTTTCGCAGATTTACAATGTAAGCAAGAATGTCGATTTTCATTAACGAGTTTCAGTTCATCGATCGTAAATTTCCATTCTATCGAAATGCTGACCTAAAGCGACGACAAGGTTGGCAGAACTCGATTCGACATAATCTTTCGTTGAACGACTGTTTCGTGAAGGTTGCACGTGATGGAGCAACAGGTACCCAGGAACGAAAAGGCAACTACTGGATGTTATCCACTCGATTCCTCGACATGTTTGACAATGGAAATTTTAAACGACGGTAGTTGTTTCCTTCACAGTCAACTATTCATGATTTAGACGACAAGTTAAACGTCACAAGAAATGCATCCAAAGACGCTCAATTCACATTGAAGAAGCGGGTTCAATCAATATTCCACAAGACACATCGATTTCAAGTCATTTAATAGGAAATTCGGCGGTAAATTTGTCTTCAAATTTACGCTCTTATATTGCTATTACTTCAGTGGACGTCAACAAATGATTTCAACAACCAAGCACTAGCTTCCGTTTCGAATTCCGGCTGTTGGGTGCGATCAAACGGCACAACAAACGAGTCGTCAGCTCGATCAGCATATTCGATTCCCGCTTCACAATCGTCGTTATTTCGTTTTCCAGATTCGGTTCCATCCGCTTTTAGTCCGATGCTTCAATTTCCCGAACCGCAATCCGTCAACTTCGGTAACGATTTGTTCTCGTCCTCTTATAACTCGCAGTTTGTTTCCTGGCCATTCGTACAACAATCAGCCCAGTCGTACGTTCAACCGCCGGTTTGGAATTCGTCAACTGCGTACAATTTGAGCGCCTTTTCAACTCCAACTCCCGACTCCCAATTCCAAGTTTTACCGTTCAAATCCGAAATCTCTTAACTAACCTCTTTTTTAAGCGTCAAATTAACTGGTTTCTCCTCAATGTTTGTTGACTTTAGTTGTTTCTGTAAAAGACATTCAAATTGGTGTGGCAAAACCCGAAACTCACATTCAACTCTCCAATTTTGTTATTCAATTCGTCAATTTTAGTTCGATACTGAGCGTTCTCGTTCTAAATTCCGGGATATTCAAAGTAAAAGAGTCGAGATACCTTGATCTGTACAACGGTTTCGGAGTCCTGATTCTTTTTTTTGTAATCCGAAAGCTCGCTCTACAATTCCGAGATATAAACTTGTTGTTCTCTGTTTAACAAACTTGACAGCGATCGTTTTTGAACGTCAACTCTCGAATTCGACTCTCCAGGCCTGGAATTCAGAAATAAACAAAATTGGTTGGAAATTCGCTTACTCTCAGAAGTCCGTCCGCTGACATTCTTCTGTTGTTCGATCAAACTCTCGATCTTCACTTTGTATCGTTGAATCACTGAAATTACGTGTTGAGAGATGCGTTGACTGTCGTTCACCTTCTAGTTGAGTGACCAGTGAATCGGAGTAATGAGTGCAGACGAGTAATCTTTTGCGCAGTTGCTCCAACTGATTGGAGTTGCCATGACGATCTCGAATCACAACAATGGAAATTAAGGAGAAGATCACGAGCAGAAACAGTTTTTTCTTCCAACTACCTTGGAGTAAATTGACCATTTTCAATTCACATCCTTTGATTCGAGGGCGTCAAGCTCTAAAGTCACTGCAGTTGATCTCTTTCTTTCAGCGAACGTTCGCAGTTTAAAGTCGAATAGTGGCGCAGATAAAATAGGACGAGGAGATTTCTTAGAGCATTTTGTATTGCGAACAGATTTTTAGTTCAGTTATTTTTGTTATTTGCAGTTAATTTTAAAGATTTTAGCGAAAATAGTCACTTGAAATGGCGGTTGGCATTGTGGTCGTGAAGGGAAAAAGTGCCAGCTTTTTCGTCAGCGAGCACTTACGATTGGTATAGCGACGCACAGCCCCCTGGTTTCTCGTAGTCGAATGTCAAGAGTGTGCGTCCGCCTTTCCGTTCCCAGTTGACAACCGATAAAATGTGCAGCGGGCGAGAGAGAAAGTACGCGGTGCAGTTTTCTCTCTCTTTCGGTTTTTTCTTCCCAATAACAACAAGAGTATATACTTCTTTCTGGCAGCCGTGTTTTTATTCGAACGTTCCATGGCGCCGCGGCCTTTGCACGGCGGACCGAAAGTAACAAAAACATCCGCACCGCCAGCGGGAGCATTCAGAGAGCACAATGGCTAAAGAGAGGGTAGTAGATCGTGAGTTTACTTAGATTCAAGGCGTGACCAATGTTATGATTGACATCGTAGAAGCAGCGCGAAATTTGGAGAAACAAGTAGCGTGTGCCCCGAACTTTTTTTAACCAATTCGACTGCTCGTCTTGACGTTCGGTGCGCCCTCGTTTGCGAAGAAACGTGAGTTTTCATCGACTAATAAGTTCAAATCGAGTATCAACAATCAGTTCGATCGTTCAAATTAGACAACCAACGCACAAGCACTTCAACCGCTGAACATCAATCAAACAAGCTCCTATTGTTTGTAGTTCACGAAATTATTTGTCATGTTTTTGTGATTACTAACTTTAATCAATGATTTGGCATAATGCACGACTTTCTGCCAACGCTTCGTCAATCCGCTTTCCTCACATGCTTCTGCTCTACTCCATTGTTGCCGTTAGTTGGTCGTTTTCAGCAACAAAAACACTTTTTTAATCGCGGACTTGCGGCTTTTTTCTTTTCAATCATTTTGACGTTGTAAAAATCGGCAGTTTTTCTTTTCATCGATACGGCAAACCCATCCGTGAATGTGACACGTGCGCGCACTCTTTCAGTTTGTTGTTTTCACAGAAACGTTGTTTTCAGAATCAACATCTGTGTTATTGATTTTTATCGAACATCTCCACTCATTTGTGGATAACAAACACTCGACGATCTCTGTAGCGGCCGATCATCACAACACGGTTGGGCTGCTTCTCGCTGCTCATCCTTCAACTTTGACAGCACGAAGAACATGCTGTTAAGGTTCTGCAGAAGTAAAGTAACATGCGAACGAGCTCTATGAGCAGTGGCACTTTGCTCGCCTCACGAGCTCCGCCACAACAGCAACCATCTTCAAATTCTGTTAGCAATAATCCCGGCCAAGCCTCTTTATTAGGTAGGTTCTTCGTTCTTATCATTTTTGCTCATTCATTTAAAGGAGGACATAACAATGGTCATAGCACGACAAAGGTTCTCAATCCAACAGTCATGTCTGCCGCCGTACTCAATCACCGAAGTACTCCGACGTTGCCCCAGCAATTGCCACCCGGCGCATTCTCAACATTCCCTTTCACGACTCAACGACCACCTCAACAACCACCGACATCACAACGGATGGGATTTCACGCACTCGATTCGTCGAATTTGATCAACGAATTGGATGCCGAATTCCCATCGCTCAACGATTCCTCACCCGCACCTCATCCCAACTCAATGTTCAACAGTACGTCAATTAATCTGCCCGCAATGTTTGTGCCCAAAGATGTGTTGGCGCAAAGTCGGTTACCATACGGTTAATTGAATTCGTTTTCTTTATTTTGTTATTTCCATCGATTTCAGCAAGTCTAATGAGAGGTGTCGGTGATGCTTCGGGTTTTGCTCCTCAATCTGAATTCACACTTCAGTCTGAGGACTTTCCCGCTCTACCCGGTGCCGTCCAATCGCAACAGCAGTTGAATGCCGTTTCGAGCAGTCAAGTAATCGGTTCCGAAGCGCAAAGCATTTCTTCTGTGCACTCGACTTTTGCCCAACATCAAATGTCGAATCCAACCGCCAATTTGCTGTCTAATGGAACCGGCAACAATGAGAACGGAAAGGAAACAAAAACGGGAATCAAGACTCATAACGACGGTAAATTCCCAAATCAGCATAAAAACTTCGGATTAATCAAAAAAAAACTGCGTGTGTCATTTCGTAGGGAACGTTTTGACACCTTCGGCTTTTCGATCTTGGGAACAGAATCGGTTTTTTTAATTTTCAATTGAGGGAGAATAAATTATTTATGTTCATCAAATAGTAATGCGACGACAACCATCGCGAATTCCAGGAAGTGTTTCCAACATTCCTCCCGGACTCTTATGCGATCAGTATGGAATGGCCGGTTTGGTTTCGTTCATTCGATCCGCCGATACCACACCCGGACTTGTTCAAATTTCGCTCGGAATGGACATCTCGAAATTAGGACTTAAATTCCCACATTCTGAGTGAGCCGAAAACATTTTTTGTTCACAACGAGTCGATTCTTTTAGGCGCAATCTCCATCAAACATTCGCTGGTCCGTGGTCCGATGCGCCGTGCAATCCGAAAGACTCGGATGTGAAAGTACCGGAAGAGTACCTAACAAATCAGTTTATTCGAGAGAAACTTCCGCCCGTGAAAATGGGAAAATTGTCCGAAGATCTTCTCTTCTACATTTTCTACAATTCGCCCGGACAAGTTTACCAGTTAGCAGCTGCTTCCGAATTGTAAATTTTAACTATTCGACTTGACATAATTTCTATTTTTAGATACCAACGAGATTGGCGATATCACATGGGAAAACACGTTTGGGTGACGAGAAATCCGTTCTACATTGCGAAAGAGTTGACTGCGGAGTATGAACTTGGTTCGTATCACATCTTCGATCCTGTACAATGGAGAAAAGTAAGTGGATAGATTGGTATTAGCGTTTAGTTATGTTCTAGGTGCCACAAGAAATGAAATTGGAGTTCAAGATGCTCGAGGGTCGACCGACACCGGTCAGTGCATTTACTGGGTTGAACAACGGCGGAACAGGAAGCACGAACGGAAACTATCCGATAAGCAGTGGCGCACAGCAGACACCAACCGCAGATGGTTTTCTTCCTTCTCAACAAACGCCGAACATGGCAGCACATTTCTCAAATAAAAATGTTTGATCGTCGTCTATTTGAGCGGGTTGTATATGACGTCGGTCTTTGATTTTTGTAAGTATTCATGAACCTTCTTTATCGTCCATAAACTAAACAGAAAGATGTGAATTGGACGGAGAAGAACGGACTTAAAGTAAAATGACCGACAAAAAACTTCATAGAATCATTTGACTGCTCTCAATAAACGCCATTCATTGATTTGAACGATGTTTGTTGAATTTTCCATCTCCTTAAATGAATGCAACAAATGATTCTGCTTAATTAGTTTGAAGATACGATGTTATTTGATGGCACGCGTGTCTTTATGATTGAAATTCCTGATTAACAAGACAAACAATTGTGTCGTAATTTAATTAACTAGTCCTGGTCTTCTACCGTTACAAGATTGTAACATTCCAAAATACAATCGAAAAATGTAACACTGTTTCAAGGTACAAAAGTTTTGTAACACGTGAGTACTCTGTTTGCAAATTTGCGTATTAGAACACCTCGACAATAAGCGACTTATCCACGTCACGCGCACATTAGATTTCTTCACATTATCGACATTAAAAAACATTTCTGTAATTGCTTTATTATCACACCACAAACAATCCAACTTTCAAATTTAAATAACGTGAAAACATTGAGAACACAACGAATAATTTAGAAGAACAAATTCCTGAGAAAGGTTAGGAACTACCGGCTGACTAAAATTAAAAAACAAGTAGAGATTCATGAATGTATCTTTTTTGAACAGTTTGAGTTTAAAGCCTGAGTTTTAACAATAGACATGAAAGGGCTGGACAACGGATATTGGAACGACAATGGATCTTGTGATTTGATAGAAAGTGACTTGAAGAGCTTTGTGACTCTAGGCTACGGTACCCGTTTTCAACAGAGAAAGTTTACATTATGTACAAAACGAATGGTATGTTCATATTGGAGGTGGAAAAGGAAATAATTTTGAGCAAATTATAGTAGACTAATGTAGAGGTGGAAAATAAAATTGGAGCTTACTTTGAGTTTAAAGACCAATGGATAAAGAGCGAACAGAAGAAAGTAACAATGATGGTTAGTTCATACAAAAATTACGGATTACGCTCAAAATTAATAGTTACAAATGGCGTGATATTCGTTGAACTGCAAGTTGCTGAGATTAAAGAACAAAACAAATTGGCGCCTTTCCGGCAAAATGACGTAAATTTTGAGTACATGCGGAAATAATAATTAGAGTACAGAAAAGTTGACGAGATACCCATTAGTTATAATAAAAATACCATTGAGTGAGTTGGGGCGAATACAAAACATTTCAAAGAACATCCAAACTGCTGAGGTCACGAACCATTATGATTGTGTTGAAGACCCGAGGATTCGGATTAATCGAAACAGTTTTAAAAACAACTGACGATTATTTCGCTTTTTCGATTCGCTGAAAAATTAAATCCGTGGATTAGCCGTAGCGAAAATCGAAGACTTACCTTCGGAAAAAGTTGGCGTAGACACCTGATCGTCTCTGTTTGTTTCATACGAGGAATCAATTCAACAGAGACGATCTGATTGTTTTCCGTATTGGCCACGGATTTTGACGTTTCTTCTGCGTAGAACGCCTCAACCTTCTGTCCAATCAGGTTGAGCGTGTGTTGGTCCAGGAAGTCGTAAACTCCATCTGAAATAATTGTTCAGTTAACATAATGATACAGAAAATTTACATGATTCGGACCGAACAGGCAGAGTGTAATCGAAACATGAGATCGATTTGACCATGGTCGGTTGTACTTTGCGATCTGCAAGAAATTAAATTATTTTTTTGCAGGGTATTGTCTAATATTTTGGCTCCCGTGTATGGGATTATTTTTTAATCTAATTCGTATGGTTAATACGACAAATTGCAATGTTGTTTGGCGTAAGTGTCTGCACACAACCGCCTACGACCAAAACTCATTAAATGGCATTCAATTTGGCCATAAGTTTTTTCGAAGACCGAGTATTTCTTGAAAACTTACTTGTACGACGATCATCATGCGCACTCAGCAAATGGGCATGAAGTGCCTTTTCGCTTGAGAACCGGATCGGGCATCCGGACATTAGGCATCGAAATGGTTGAGCTTTCGATGCATGTCGTGCACGGAAGTGCGATCGAAGCCATTCATACTAAAAAATTTGAATAGTTAAAAAACGAATTCCGCATCAAAACTCACTTTTTTCTCAGCCGTTCCTCGCTTCAACGACATCTCGCAATCGACCCACAAACACTCGAAGGTGTTGTCGTTCTCTTTCTGGTCGTCGCGAGTCGGTCTCACTTTCGGTTCAACCGCGCCGTTCTCCATTTTTGTGCTACCACTGGCTGATGGACGGAGTTCATCCAAATGAGCCGACATAGCGTGATCGTACAGTTCGTTGATGTCGAAGAACTGTACGTCACAATCGGCCCAGCGACAGCAATGCCGCGGTTTGAACGCCGATGAGTACGGATTGTGAAGATCCGTTGAGTCGGTTGGAGTGATTACTCGAACTTTTTTTGTCGGCTTTGCGAAGACTTGGTCCTCAACAATAGCCGTGGCTTCAGGCTGCGGTTCTTCATCGGCATCAGGAACAGTGGGTGATGTCGAGTCACTGATGTTGTCCAAACTCGTCGGTTCTTCACCCATCGGCAACAAACGCGGCATTTTACAGGCCGGCTCATCGTCCTCCTCCACATTTTCAATCACTGTTGGAAGCAGTGAAGGGCACTTGTCGAGTTGTGGCGGTGCATCCAACGGCAACTCGACTGGCACTAGTGCTGCCTGTGAGTCAGGACTGGCCGGAAACGACGACTCGAATCCGGAGTCCAACGAGTCGCGCGACGGGCTGAAGCGGTCGTCGGCTGTTGTTGAGTCCACACGCCCGTCCCATGCGTGTTTTTTCGCATTACGCAACTCAACGATGGCCATGATTGGTGGTAACGGTGGTTGGACAACCGCCTGAAAAAACTCGTTGTTATCTGTAAAAAAACATACACGACACGAAAGACTGACCAACAGTTAACAAACTTTATCGCTCGATAAAATAGCTTTATATCGCGTACAAGCTCACCAAACGACCCGATAAGCCGGACCCTAAGACCACGCCCATTTTCGTTAATCAGAAGGTCTTGTGGACAAAGGCCAATTAAACAGAAGGTTATTTGCACCCACAAGCAAAAAAACGAACGCTGGGAAACGGTGGAATGAAAATGCGCCATTTGAACATAAGAAAAAGCAATGTCATGAGAAACAAACCTCAAACAATGAGGACGTTTAATTTTGTGTTTTATTTGGTCTTTGATGCGGTCAGGACCATCGGAATGAACATCCCCGAAGATCTTTATTGAGTTTGACGCAAATCGTGGCGATTGCAATCAGCAAAAGGAGCGGAATTCCAGTAAGGCACGAAGAAGAACATTGCGCTGATTTTGAGTGTCAATAACTTTCACTGCTCGTGACAAATTGGATATCAATAAGCGATTCAGTAGAACAAAACAAGTACGCAATTTCAACCCACGCATTTCATCAACACCTGTTGCCAAGGATTAAAATTTGATTATGACAGGAGCTACGTTAGGAACTAATTGACTTATTGACTGTTAGAAAAACTATAAAAGTTTCGTTTTATCGTGCCATTAATCCGATTAATTTGACAAACCAATTAATCGCTCTAATAATCTGTAGTTCACGGGATTGCAATTGCTCACCGGAAGTTTTGGTCAATTCCATGGAATCGACTCACGCCTTTCATTCTTGTGATTCACATCAGACGACTGATAAATTCACATGAACAGTTTGAAAACAAGAAGAATCGATTGGCTATAAGAGCTCGCAAAACTTTTTATTATGCAGATTTTGGCACGTAGTTCGTTGTTGCACCAAATCCCACGAATTTAACGGTCTTTGTCTTTTCCCAACGCCTCTACTTCGCAGATGCAAATGTCCGCAGCTAATCGCTCGCTTACATTTGTGGACAACAGAGGGATACTGTAAATAGTCGCTAGACTAAGACGTCAGACCAATTGAAAGTGAGAGACCACGAGTCTACGTAATTCGCAGGATGATTGCAAGTTTAGAAACACGAAGAGAGAAAATGAACTTTGCAGCCCACAGAACACGTGCTCCGCGCTATTGAACTTCAGCTCGAGAACATTGATTTGTGTTTCAGCAGACCGTATGAAAAAACTCGAACGGCAAAGCGGTCGCGTAGCACCAAAATGTCTGGACAATCACAAAACTCGTGCGTAGCGAACGCGTCTGGACTGAACGTTCGTCGAATTATTAGAATTACCGGAAATGTGAAATACAAACATTGATTGTCTCAAATTGAACAAATGTGGGGGTGTTAGAAAGAAGAGTTCACATCAAAAACAGAAAACGCAAACACGTGTTGAAGAAAAGAGTCGAGAACCAGAACGCGGATCTTAAAAGCGGAACTGCTAATTCGCACCTGATATTACGGTATTCAACTTGTAAACACCTGTGCGCTAGACACAATTGCGTATTAATGATAATTGCAATAGAAACAATAGCAAATAGATTGCAATGCAGCCAATTGAAACTTCATCTTCACGTTCGGCCGAAACAAACGTTTTTATCAACAACCGCGCTCTCTCATCGCGGCAAACCCAAAGTCTAACAACCACGTCAGTCGACCCCTCGGACGATTACGCACAACTCACGCAGCAATACAAACAGTCGAGTTGGTCCGAAACATTTCCGATTCTCGAATGGCGTCAAATTCCTCTTCTACTCCACCCTCATCAGTTCCAAAAACTCACATTCCCTTTGTTACCGTAAGTTCGTTCATAAACGAATTATATTGAAAATAAAAAAGCAACTTAAAATACCAAAAAAATGAACCACGTCGCTTTTCGGAGCAAACGAGCACCACGCTCATCAGTCGGACACCTTTGAAGTCGAGAATGACAACCGTACACTTTTTATTTGGCGGCACCAACTATTCAAATAAACATCGACAGTTTTGTGCCAAAGTTCAATTAAATAACTCGGTTTTCTCATTCTATTTGCTCATTAGCCTATTGAACAAATTCAAATAAATTGAAAGCGAAACATCATTGTGGCGGCTATTTTGCAGGTTTTTAGTCTGTCGCTTATTTCAGCTCCGTATTCTAGACTTTTAAACTTCTTTATGTGAGGATCGACCGAAGATCGTGGCTCCCTCATTTGCTCTCGTATGTCCACAGGTGCATGAACAATCGAGCGCTAGCGTCTCGCCAAACAGAAAATTTAAAAGAAAGTCGGAGAAATGAACCGCAAAATTTGTATTCTCGGAGTTCACGTTCAGCGGAAATCCGTTCAGACTCACGTGTCTTTTGACCTTTGAGAGCGAAAAGTTATCGACAAATTGAGCAGACGAGACGGTTATTGAACTCGAAACGTGATTTGTAAACTGATTCACGTAGGAAACACACACGCCGTTCAATTCGCTTTGTCCGCACCGTACACTCTTGCCCAAAGGCCAATTATAAAAAACGAACGCCCAGCGAAAAGTCGTGTTTTATTGAACCCAAAGCGAGAGCTTTTTTTACTTTCAATAAACAGGCGACAGACAGAAAGAAAGCTTGGTAAATGCACGCATAACTATCAAATGTAAAGCGAACAAAAGTGCCAATGGATTATGCATACGTGCGTCATTTCCATTAACAAACCGCGTCATCACATTTGTTTTTAGGCGCCAAAAAATCGCGTTGTCATCTCGATCCGTGAATTTGGCCGCACGATTTCCGAAATGATAACGACAAACTAATTCAGTGCGCGTGTTCGAACGTCCTTCAGTCACTGATGGAAATGAACGCCAAAACACAAGCGGAAAAAATACCAAACAATAGTTGAGCACGGCGAGAGCGAGCGAAAAGTTCGTCCAGACTCCGTAAAAAGCGGAACGCTTTGGGATTCTCGAGAGAACGTGCCGATAAAAACGAAAGTACAAAGAATATCAAGCAACAACTTACAATTTAAACGCGATGGTTATTTTGGTTTGCGCTCAAGAGTTGCATCTGCCCGCATCGCCACTGGCACAGCAGTTAGTGGTTTCGTGTGTCTGCGGACACAACGCGCTGCGCAGAGCGCAAATTTGGCGGACGTTTGAGGTTGTATACGCGATGGCTGAAACCGAAATCGTCGAATTGGCAAAACGCAGACGAGAAATAGGGCGATAGCGGTGAAAGGGAAGCAACGGCAAAAATGCCAAAAGAACGCAAAGTGTCAGCGATCGCCGTCCATCTCGCAACGAGCGTCGTCGCGAGATCGAACCGAGAGCACGTCGAAAGTTGTAAAAAAACTCTTTCAGTTCCAATTGCGACAAACGAAATTACTGCTGTTCAATTATAGTCATCAATTACCGTATGAAGTTTATGACTATTGGGCCATCTGTCGAAAAATGGCGCGAGACGACCTCTGCTTTTGACTGCAATTTTGTTATCACATTTCACGGTCGCCATTCGAACTTTTCGACCTCCAATTCCCGACCGTTGATTTTCATGTTCGATTGAAACGTGCAGACCGCACGCATACAAAAACGGAAGTTAACGACAAAAATAAAATCTGCGGCCAGAATGTAAAGCGGAAAGCTTTTTCGCATTGAACTTTTGACGTCATTTCGACGTCGTCTAGAACAAACGTTAAATTTAAACTCCGGAAAAAAATGTGGACAAGGAAAGCGGGCCCAAGAAGACGAGAGCGCAAAAATGAACATTAATCCATTTGATTGCCAAATCAGCAGTTTTGTGCCAAGACGACGACACAGTTAATCTCCGCTAATTTCAACTTCGATTTGGAAATTGCATACAATGAAGAAATGCGATTTTTGGCAGCTTTCAAAACCGAAAGTTGAGGAGCAATCTCGTTCACGAATTTGGACGAAAATTGCGGATGGCAACGAAAAGAAGAGAACGAAAGTGCCGAGAAAGTCGAGCGCGCGCGACGTTTTCGATCGTCAAATCGCAGAGCAAAAGCGTCCGTCCACTGCGTGGAGGCCGCTTAAGCACCGGCCATTCGTTTGCTTTCTCACGTCCATCAAATAACCCAAATGCTGGTCGGACAGTAACACAAAAGCTCTCCAATGGATCGGATCATAAGAGAAAATGACTACGAGCTACTTTATCGAATGCGCGATGATCGTATTATCCACGTTATTGTAGCCGCAAAACAAAAGACCCAACACCTGCTCACTACGCTGAGATTCAAAAAACACCCTACGGATATCTTCTTGTCCAATCGCCGATGATCCTTTAAATGAAAAGCCGCACAACGGAAAGCATTCTAACAGCAAATCCGCCGAAAATCTCGCAGTTCCTCGCCGACTGGTCGAGAAACTAATGGCCATTCACCTTTGGTTGGATCTCGACCCTTTTCAAGAGCAAACTCATTAAACATAAAAAAGCGATTGGAACCACAAGGTCGTCGGTCACTTTTTCTTTTGACCTGCGCACACATTAAAGCCGTTGAATTGATTTGCCAAGTGGAGGAAATGCCCCACCTCTTGCGCGCTCTTCGTGATCTTTGTCCAAAATATTGACCATAGGAAAAAGGCGCGTTAGACCAATGGGTTAGGTTTTCTGTTGATTTAAATGCGCTCGTTCAGTTCTACTAGAAAGTTTGATTATCAAGAGAAATTTTATTAGACAACGTTTTACAGTAATAGGACGTTTACACAACAAGCGGTAGATAAACAAAGAAAGTTCCCGTAACCTAAATTCAAGGTCCAATTAATTTGTTCACATTTACGACACTTCCTTAAAGTTGAATCGAGCAAACAAGTTGATAAACACTTGCGATGATTAACTCTCTTTTGACCAAACAGAGTTTGAAAGCAATCGAACTGAGCGCTCGCTTTCGATCGATCCGATCTTATCATTTGCTGAGAAAATGGGTGACAGACAGTTTTTTGTTGTTGATGCTTTCACTGTGGTGCCATTCAAAGGAAATCCGGCTGCGGTTTGTGTCTTTGAAAAGGTCCGAGTGTTCATTAATCCGATTTATTTTTTGTTTGTTTAGGATGCCGATCCGACTGATGACTTTAAGCAACGCTTAGCATCCGAGTTCAATTTGAGCGAAACTGCGTTCATCATTCCGATTGATGACGACGATTTCTCGAAAGGTTGCTACTGTAATATTTGATAAAAAACGTTTTCTTCAGCAAGTCGATTTCAACTCCGTTGGTTTTCTCCAAAACATGAGATTCAACTTTGCGGACATGCGACTTTGGCAGCTGCGCATATTCTATTTCAGGAATTAGGTTTGTTGATATTGTGTTAAAGGAGCAAAAGATTCTAGAAAATCAAAACGAGAAGCTCAACTTCGAAACAAAATCGGGGATTTTGTCGGTTTGTTGTGCTGAAAGTGCAATCGGACGACACATTTTGGCCATGGAGTTTCCGCTTTTAATGCCCGTAACTTTGGATTCTGTTCAGCCACAAATGACTGATACGTTTGAAAAGGTCCGGAAATAAGTTGAATTAACTGATTAGATCTTTAGATGGAGGATCAAAAGCAAATCGGAAAAAGAATTGCTGAGGTGAACTGTTGCTGTCCTTGTCGGAAATTAGAATTTTAGAGTTTGACCGGAGAGCTAAAAATTGCTCAACTTTGTTACACGCCCACCGTAAAATACCTTCTAGTTGCTTTGGACGATAAAACGACACGGTGGGTCATAAAAATGATTTTAGTTTACTGTAATCTAGTGCACAGTTTAATGCGATTGTTCCGAACAAACAAAAATTGTTGGAAATCGATCCAACAGGCGAAGTAACGGGCTTCTTACAGGGCAATAATATGTTTTTAAGTTTGTTGAAGGAGTAATCGTCACTTTTCGACCACCGCAATCTGATCACGTGATGACCGAAGACCTCAAGTTGATATCGCCAAGCGATTCGATACTTCGTTTCTTCAGTCCATGGCACGGCGCTGATGAAGATCCGGCGACCGGTTCCGCTCAGTGTATTGCCGGTCCATTTTGGGCCCGTGTCAACGGGAAAACACAATTGAAAGGTAAGAAACAGGTTGACCTACTTATTCGTTTTATAGCGCATCAACATTTTGCCAATCGAGGCGCCGAACTCTACGTCCGCGTCTTTTGGGATGAAGAGAAAATCGAAATCAAAGGCAACGCAGTTACAGTTTTTCGGGGCACGATTGGAATCTTCTGAACGAACACTAGAAAATAAACGTTTTTTTGTTATTATCGATTTGTGTGAAAATAACTTCAGAGTTTAAACAAGTGATATAAAATAAAAGCGTTTTTCGTTTTTCACATTTAGATAACGTGTTTGTTATCATATAAGTTAAGATTTCAATTTAACGACATTTGATAGAAATTGTGCAGGTTGTTAGACAAAGAAGATTTCTTGTGAGGAATGTTTTTACGTTGGTTTGGCTTTGTGAGTCTTACTTCATCGTTAGAGTTTGTCAGCTTTTGCTTGGACTCGGAAACGTTCTGTCGAATTTATTTTACGTTCAACAAATCAAAATGGTCGGTTATCTGAAAATCACTCCGTTCTTTAAACGTGCCGCATTGAACACATCATAGTAAGTGGTTTTTAGAAGATTTTATTCATTTCATTTAGCTATCCAACTTATGCTGCTCTAGGCACTTCGGCTTTTTTGTTGGGAATCTACATTTGCGAGTGGAAGACAGTTGGAAAGTACATCCCGGTCTGGTCGAAGCGCTACGAAAAGGAGCCGTGGTGAGGTCTATGAAGTCGACTATTAGGACCATGTTGTAGTTCAAAGGAAACGAAATAAACTTTTCAATCCAATTGTTTGTTTCTCGTTCGTTTCATCACGTTAAATGCGTGTTTATATTTGACTAAAATATCTACTTGAGACTATTTGACGATATTTCAGTTCATGAATAGCTTATTGAAACAACGAGAAGACTTTCTCAAACGACATCAACGGGCATTAGAAAATGCACCAAAACCGTCGACGTCAACTACTTATGTGCCGGTTGAGAATCGTGGAACCAAACGCAAAAAACCGAACTCCGATCAAAAAGCCAAAGCTGCAGCACCGGAGTTGGACTTGTCAAAGGCTGCGGGAATTAACGTCGCAAATTTTGGAGTACTTGCACGGATCGTTGACTATATGAAGAAACGACACTTAGCACAAAACACTTGGGCATTAACGCTGAGCGAAATTCTGGAGGAAATGCAAATTTTCGATTTGAGCACAAAAACTGTTTCATGGCTCACCGATGTGCTACCGAATAATCCGCGACTACAAGCCCAAGAAGAAGGCAATGTAATCAAGTTCGTCTACAAACCTCCGCATAAGATCAAAGGTCGTAATGGAATTCTGGCACTTCTCAAAAAGTATCACTCCGATGGAAAGGGACCGCTGCTGTTGTCCGAATTGAGCGATTGCATTGCAAATGCAAAAACAATTGTCGAATCATTGGAAAACCAAGTCATTGGAATTGAGACTCAGGTTCGTATTCTGTTTTTTGTTGTCTATTTTCGGATTTCAGATCAATAAACGCAAAGATCGTGCTTATTTCTACAACGATCCCGAAACCGATTATCAAATCGATGACGAGTTTGTAAAGTTGTGGCGCAGTGTGCCGGTGGAGCATGTAGACGAGAAGAAAGTCGAAGAGTATCTTCAGAAGCACAATATTGCCACAGTCAAAGATTTGGCTCCACATCGCGTTAACGGAGTACCGAAACGTAAACCGACGAAACGAAAAGCGAATGTCCGCGTCCAAAACACCCACATGGAGGGACTTCTTGTCGATTTTGATGCCGATTAAGGTCCTCAATTTCGTACATTACTCTCAAAATATGTTCTGTTGGTTCTCGTCCACATGAGTTCTTATCATTAGCGATAACAAAAACTCGTACTTGTTCGTTTTAACCGCTAGTTTTCCCACTCCACTTACATTTGTATTTTATCCCAATAAACGTTGGAATGATCGTGAGATGGGGGCTCGGAATTAAAAAGCCAAATGGTACGTGTCGTTGACCTTCGACTAAACGTCTAAGAGATTTCGGACGCCTGTTGGCACTTTTACTTTTACCAATTTTGTCATCGTTTGTGTGCATGAAACGCCGTTGGCGATCATTGTCGACGCCCGCGGCTTTTCTTCACTCTCGACGACAATGACCGGATCCCAGCGCTCTGACTAAATACTCCAATTTCTTCTTCACAAAGCGAATTTCGCCGTTTTCTTCCGCTTCAATCGAATTAGTTGCTCTGTTTTTTCAATGGATCAAATGCCGCACAAAGTTGACGACGACAGATGTCCGTTCTGCAATTTCATTAGTCGGAGAGGATTCGAAATTTTGCATACCACACGACATCTGTGGTTTTTAATCTCGTCGCTTCTCACGGTCAAATTTGAATTTTGATTTCAATGGAAAATCCGATTCAGGTTTTTGTGAGCACAAAGCAGATGTTTGTAATCGGATTGATCAGCGAGACGAACCGGAATGCTGTGATCAATTGCTTCCTCGTATTCGTGATTCACGCCCTTCAGTATTTTACATCACGAACAATATCACAGAACGAACTGTTTGCGTGCTTGAACTCAAAAGGACCATCAACCGCTTCAGCGAACTTTTAATTTTCGTCATCGGATTGCGCGCTGAAGTGTCGCCAAGTTTACAGCGTCTGGAGTTCGAGATCGATGCTCGAAACTTATGTGGTATATCAATTGAATTTATCCTCTTTCAATTGGCGAACGGTAATCAATGTCGTTGGTGATGTTTACGCTTGCAAAAGCCTTGAACTGCTGCGCGAAGTCGAATTGGACGAATTGACCTTGTGGTTTGTTGCAGTCTCTTTACTCTCGATTATGTCATCAGTTTGCGGTTTATCGTGTCCCTTCGTGTTGTCCGATTCATTCCTACGATTTAAATCAACGTCGACAATAAGTTTCGAATGCGTTTGCAACGAAAGGTTGCACTACCGTACGCAACGGGAGTGTTGCAACGTTTGTCGCTGTAATAGGTTTATGATCACTTGTGCCTAGTTGTCTAGCGATTACGGGAAGTTTATTGTTTTGGTTTTCATTTGATGAACTGTCAGTCCACGTGATGGCAATAAATACACTACTCGAATAACAATCGAGTAAACTGATGATTTCAAAAACGGAGTTCTTTTCTCCGTTTCGGATTCTCCTTCTATTCTTTGCAGCTCTTGACCTTCTTAACAAAATGAACATCTTCATGACGCCAAACGAACTTCGCTCTAATTTTCTTCGCTTTTGCTGTTAAAACACTTAAGATATCCGTCATACTTTTGTCACATCGATTTTGTCTTTACATTAGCGTGTTATCATAGATTTTAAGACCTACAATAACAATTCATTTTTTCTAGCCATGCACAATTTTTGGCAACGGCTACGATACAGACAGCCGTGGCCCTCAAGCTCGCTCTACGCAAACTTGGTACTTCTGTTTCTTGGTGTTTTGCCTCAGGCAATGGGAATGTTTGATGAACCGAAACCGTTGGCTATTTGGGAAGATCCTGTTCCTACATTGACTAAACCACAATCATGGAAAGAAAAAAGTTTCGGTCAATGGTGTAGAAACTTCACTACAAATAGGTAAACAACAACGATCAAGCTTTAAAATTTCCCCCGCATTCTTTTGATTTGTGTTTTCATTCGCTGAAGAGGAACGAAACTTAATGGTCGTTGACGTCATAAAGTTTAAGAAGCCGGTTTTCGCGGAAAACTTTACTGATCGCAATTGACACCCTCACTTTTGTCTGACGTTGATTGTAATTGAACGTAACATTTCAGTCACGTTCAATGCCCACAAGGTTCACCGGTTCATTGGTATTACTGTTGTGGACATATGAACACTGAGTGCTGTTTGGGCCTTCAGACATGGACGTTCGTTATCTTCGGCTCATTAATTGTGTTGATCTTAATCATTGCTGCGATTTCCGTTCTTGCTTACGCTGATTTGCTTTGGTCAAACGGGAAATCACACAAAAAAATCTCATCCCAGCGTTATGCTTCAGTACAGGTGCCATGATTTTAAGTTCTCCGTTGTTGTTTTCTTCCCGTTGTTCTTTCAGATAACTTAATCACAAACATTTCTTTATAATAAAAAGGCAATAAATGAGAACGAATGAAAAACATGTTATCGAAAAGGAGGAATCATTGGATTGAAAAGATCAAGAGCAGGTTCACTCTGTGGTTGTTCTACAAAAATGCGAAAATTTACGTTTCTTCGTTCATCGGGTTAATCAAAACAACGGGCACAAAACACACAGGATATCGAACGGTAACCAAGTTATTTAAAAACTAAAAAAAACAAACGTTTCCATACGCTTTTTGGCCTAAATATTTTTTGGGCATTTGAATGGATAAGAAGTGAACGATGTTTAGCGAATGTCTTCCTGTGGCACTTGATCGTAACCGTCGCGATTTGTTGTCGGTCGCCATGTAGAGTTCCCGACGTGTTTCTCTTCTGCATTCAACAACGCAGCTGAAAATGTCGGTTTTACTGTCAAACTTAGAAGTCGAATGGAATCGTTCACAGTAAAAAACAACTCTGTTTGATTGCATATTGTCTTTTTCAAACTTCTGTGCAAAACTCGTGTCGACTTACTTCTGACCGGCGACGCAGCGCCACCTCGTTCCATGTGTGAGTGTCGTCGATTGTGCTCGGCATCGGCCAGTGCGAGTTGATCTTTTACGTAATGATGCACAATACCCGCACCCATTGCGTCGCCTAGAACGTTGATTGAAGTTCGAATTCGGTCTCTGAAAATTGGCATTTGAGTTTTGATTATGAAGTCAAAAGTTACAAAAGCCAGTCGACGGCTACAATCAACGAAACGTCTTTCACTGGCAATCCGACGGCAGTCAAAACAATCAACATTGTGACAAGACCGGCTGAAGGCACCGAAGCAGCGCCGATTGATGCCAATGTCGCGGTTAAACTAAACAGGAATTAAACTTCTGGGATTCGTAGTTCTACCTGACTGTGAAAACTTGACCCATCGATAGGTTAATACCGTTCATTTGAGCAATGAAAATTGCAGCTACTGCTTCGTAAAGTGCAGTTCCATCCATATTGATAGTGCTACCTGAAGTTTGGTTATTAAAAGCTCGAGTAAAAAGCTATGGCAGCTCAGAAAATATTGGAAACTTGCGACTCTATTTGAAGTTTACTACTTACCCAACGGTAAAACAAAACGTGTCACTCGTCGATCGACGTGCAAATTCTCTTCCAGACAGCGAAAAGTCAAAGGCAATGTTGCGGAACTCGACGCAGTTCCCAACGCCGTGATCCACGCTTGGAACAAACCACGCATAAACGTATATGGATTTCGTTTCGTGCACAAAAAGAAGATAAGTGGCAAAGTAGCCAACGCATGAATGGCCAAACCCAAAATCACTGTGATCATGTAGAGCGCCAACATTCGTGCAGTTTCAGCCCAATCGTAAATCTCGACTATTTTTCCCATGATTAAGCACATGATACCAATTGGCGAATAACTACAAAAACTTTCTTTATACAAATTGTCTCATTAAACTAACAGCATCATGTATGAAACAAAGCGCATAATGACTTTATCCAGCTGAAAAAATGAATGTAATTGAATCGTCAGTTTGTACTTACGGTCCCGAAAAATTCGACCATAAGTCTCGCTTCTTCTCCCAGCTGACTGACTATGATTCCAAAACCAATGCAGAAAATGATTACTCCTGCAATAAAATATAAAAAAACAAACAAATTGCATAACATACCAAGCACATTCATTCCCAGAATATACTCAACGGATGGAACCAAGGTGTCAAGAGCTCCACTGTTCAACAGGTTCATAGTTTCGGTGTCATTTTTCTTCAAAACTTTCGGTCTTACACGTACGTATTTGGTTTGCATTTGTTGAAAGGTTGCTTGAACAATATTCTCTGGAAACATGTTCCTAAAATTAACCATTTTCAAATACTCAACAGCTAAATATTACCGCAATATATCGAGAAATGTGTCGATTGTGCTCACTTGTTGACCTTCAGTCGCCGTACCCAAATCTTTTTTGAGGGTTGGATCGCCAGGATGAATAGTCAAAACAAGTATGATGCCGAGCTAAAAAACAATAATATAGAAACAATAAGTAAAATCCTGAATTACAATAACCGCCAACATTGTTGTGACGAAGTAGTAAAACACGGCTAATGAGCCCATTCTTCCTGATTGTTTGGCGTCCATTTGGGCCAAAGCGGAGATGAGTGAACTGACAATCAATGGCAGGATCATCATCTTCAACATGTGCATCAGCAGCTCACCCGGAAAGCTGATTAGAACGACGGTATGAGGTGATGGTCTTTGAGTACGAACAATAAAGCCGAGAATCGATCCAATTAGCACAGCACCAATGGTAGCAACCAAAAGAAAATTTTTCCGTAGCCATCCCATCTAAACACATTCACTGTATAACTTGTAGGCGAAAAGGAAATGTAGAAAGAGAGAGATAAGTCGGAAGTCGCGATGACAGAATCTCCTTTTCTAATTTGGAACTTATCCTCGAAATGGATTATTATACGACAAAGACCAAATTAATCTTTGGTTCAAAGTTTTTATTGCAGAAATCACTTCGGAATCGTACTGTGAACCTTTCATTGCGCCAATGATTTTCTGACATGATTGTGTTTCTGAAAAGAACATGCCGAGTGGGTACCCGCACTTGACAGTCGAATAAGCAAAAGAATCGCGACGTTTGACAAAAGAAGTTGCTGAGGATTATTGAAAATTTTGAGTTTTCATCTACAAACCAACAACTGCGGGAGTCTGCTCGCTGTTCCGCTTCTTCTTGTGAGCACCTTACCAGTCAGACGGAATGAATTGAATAAAATTGAAAAGCGATTAAAACCTTTTCCGAACCACTTCAATCAAAACCGAACTTTTCATTAACTTTTATTTTAAGTTACTATCTGAATCCGTATCGGCATAAGTTATTTGAAAGATACTTGTATACCGGAAATACGTTTAATAGCCGGAAATCAATTTCGAACGATTATTCATCTACGTCGAGTTCTCTAATGTCTTTCCGCTTAAATTGGATTATCCCATTCGTTGACTCACCTGATTCCCAAAGAGTGTGTTCGATTTCAATGTCACTTTGACAGTTAGAGCCATTTTACACTACGAATCAACGAGGCAGGTAAACGGAATGCGCACTATTCGAATTCAATTGACCGTCAGACACGTTCAACCAAAAGAACAGTGCCGACCAGTCGCATCCAATTCGGAAATGCCAAACTCCCGTGTCCAGAATACAAAACCAACGAATGGGACTCGTTGACGGACGCCAATTGAAATTCCGCTCCTCCCCCTGCTCGCTCCTCGGCTCGTTGAACTTGTCGAATTCATTGGGGCGATTAAGTTTCTCGTCTTCTAGTTAGCTGCTCTGTTCCGGCCAAGACTTTCGCTTTTGAAGCAGACATCGCAAATTTGTCGTACACGTGCTTAGACGGTTAAGTGCGCTCGGAGATCGTTCGTGCTTCCGCTCAGATGCGCCACTTACCACAGTAACCGTATTGATGGTAAGAAAACATGCGAATTCGCGTTCTAATGACAAAAATAGTCGAAATACACGACACAACAAGTTTTCCGTTCAAAGTCTTCGTTTTCCAGCCACGCTGTGGTTTGTCATTGATTCAGAAATTTGACGTCATATTGAAGTTTTCGACCATTGGAATTGTCACGTCGTTTAAGTCCCGGTCGTCAACCGTGAATGCAAATTGGAGTGCATGTTCAATGCTGCGATATAACAAAAAGCAGAAGCCAACGATTCCTCACAAGTTTTATGTTCGTTTTCGGTGTTCAGAGTAAGTCAAAACACGTTCGATGAGAATCTTTCATTGAACAACCCCCGCGTTTCAGCAACGTCTTGAAAGCGAACAAAAGATGACAATTAGCGGGAGTTTACGAGAGAAAAGAATGACGAGAATCCTCACCTTTGACATGTTGTTTTCGAGTCGGTTTGTTGGATCGAAGGTTTAATGCGTGAATTGAATTTGCACGAAATAGCAAATCAAAAAAAGAGTCACGTGTTGACCACGCAAACTTGCAGTGTGTTGGCGACTGTCAATTACAACGATGCAACTAAAATAGATAGAAATGTAGTCACAGACACATGCGTTTGAAGGTTGATGGCCGCCGGTTGGTGAGTTGCAACGACGAACGGCCAAGTCGGGGAGGCGGATGTGAGGTGGTGGAATGCAAAACTGAAACGATCGAAGACGTAATTCGAGAGTTCGACGCGACGACGCGCACTCGGAATGTCGAGATTTTATGGACTTTTACTGTTTTTTTGTTGTGTGGATTTTCACAGACATCCGCTCTGTCGGTTCGAGTTTGAGGCCAGAAAGCACTGGTCTTCTGAATCCATTTGTCCAGAAACAAATCGAACCAAATCCATTTGGCCGTGCCGCATCTGTGCACCGTCTCTCGACTGTCTCTCTTCGTCGATTAAAAACGGTGAGCACAAGACCAACCGGAATACAAATTTCCGAGTTAACAGTCAATCGAAAATTAAGGCAAAAAGCTTATGGACACGAAACGAAAAGTAACACCGAAGACTACGGTCATTAAAAGAAAGCTAACAGAATCGAGATTTGAATACACGTAAAAGTGAGAGAGCGAATTAAAAGTTTTAATCGGAATTCAAACAAGTTCAAACCGGACGTCAATGTCCAATTGAAGCAAAAGGTGCGTCGACTTAAAGATGTAAAAAAAAGGTGACCGCTTAAATAGAAGAACCTGCGGCGACCGTCGGAAAACGCCAAGTCACTTTGCCGCTTCAAAAACGACTTTTAGCAGTTTGGCCAAGAGGCAACGTAAACAAGACTTATTCGTTTAGGCAATGTTTGTGCAATGGATATCATCACAACTTCAATATGAACACTCATCTTCCTTATGACCACTCAACTTTTCAAATTAACTTGTCGAATTCCGTTTCCAGCAAATGACCCTTCAGATTTATGTTCGTTTGTGAAAGCGATTTATTCCCCCAAAAAAACCCAACGGTTTGAAGCAAAAACCACCAGCCGTCAGTTAACAACGAACAAAAGATCCGATGCATGTTTTTGATTTGTGGACACTGAGGGTGGAAAGCGAGCGCAGTTGGAGCGATTCGAGCGACTAGTAGTCCAAACAAAGATCCCGCCTTTTATTTGTCGGCCATCACGTCTGAGTGGCAATGAAGAGGAAAAACAGAATTTCGATCGTTACCGAAAATTCTCTATTGTGCAGAACAAAAAGAAGACTCGAAATTTATATAGACGATCAGATGACAACATTCGATGTAGCAACTTGGCCTTTGGACTCGACACGCGAAAAACGTCTGGAGATCTTTTAACAAATCTCAATTGTCAACGCAAAATTGCGTGTTTCTGCAATTCAAACGGCAATCGATCAAGCGAGCAAAAAGTCTAAAGGGCGCCAAAGTTTGTGTCCATCATTCCAACTGATCAATCAGAAAACAAATGAACTTAAAATAATCCGCCTGTCGAAACGCGGGAAATAGCCTCTGGCCAAAACTACTCGTTCATTGTGAAATGTAAAAGTTTTGAATTCCTTTCTCTCAAACCGACTAATTAGTACACTTTTAAACGTCACTTTCAGCACGAGGCCAATGGCGTGAGTTCGATTCGAAAGCGGTAAACAAGTGGACTAGTGCACTAACAGGTTTGAGAACCTGTGACCACCGATGAAGTTTAAGATGGTGAGTTTAAAAACAAACCCACAGAGCCAATTAAAAACTCGGATGGCAGACGCGCCAAAAATGGTCTGAAGCAAAAAAGCGCAAATGCGAATCGACCCAATTGAAAGCGGCAAAGCAAATTATATGGCCATGCCCGAAGCAATGAATAAGAAGAAGATAACACGACCGTTACTTCGAGATTTGCTGCGGTCAATGACGAACAATGAGACTCGAAAACTAGTGATCGAATTCGAAGAATTAGCGCTGTGTTTACCGCTTCGAACACCAAACTTATCGGCATCAGCGGCGTTGAGCAGGAGAACGAATTGTAAACACTCGAATCTGATAAGAATGTCAAGCCGATTTGTTTCATTTCGAATTTCACATGAAATTTTCGCTAATTTTCGGTGTGCCAATTGATAAAAAGAAGCACAAACCTCCAGCGTTTACGCGCCAACAAAAAGGAAGAATCGGTGGAGAAGTTGAATTGAAAGTGACAAACTGGCAAACCTGCTAATTATCGGCCGAACGATCTTAAACTTCGAACATTATTGACTTCTTGTCTAAATCGATTTGCTGAAAACAAAAACATTTTCAAATGTTTCCGTCGATTGGACTTTTGAAGAAGTTTCCCAAACGAACTGAATCGAAGACCTTGATTGTTCGTTGACTTCAATTTGACAGAAACTCGAGATTGCAACTTTAACATCTGCTTCATTTTGTGGCATAGCAATCTGCTCGCAATACGATTACTGTCCACGAGTTGACAACAACAAGCCAACAGTTTGCAAAAGACTCTTACTCTCGACATTCAACTGATCGAAAGAATGTTCTTGCCTTTAAAGTTGATTGGTTTTTGAAAAACGAGTTTTTTCTGATCGACTTTGCAGTTCGCCAAAACTCCCTCCTGAGCACAAGCGCTTCGTTTTGGGATTCAGATTCCCGCACAGCCTCATTTCGGGAGTTGTAGCGTTTATTATTCTGGCAGAAAGCCTGTGCTTTAAAGTGATATCAATCGGACAGTTAATTTTGAAGTGAATCACACGTCCGTATTGTTGGCATCATGGCCGTTCAAACGGAGCTCGAGAATCTGCTCAAGGAGCAGCCGACAAAAGACGATTTTTCTGATCCCGAAGGTTTTGAAGACGACGTTTCGGACAGTGGTAAGCGACTCATCTTCTTGTTTTATTTGCTTTTTATCTGCAGAATTGCTCGCTGATTTGTACGCAAAGGAACCAACTCCACAGATCTACGAAGAACGTTGTCTGATCGTTTTTGGTTTGCCGATTGCAACAAAAGAAAAATACCCCAAATTAGAGGGAGTATTGAACAAGTTTTTCAAAATTCAGGACTTCGTTCCCGTCTACCACGTTCCTGTCGATGGAAATGGAACAACAAAGGTAAAAAATTATATTGGCGACTTTATTTCTACCTCACTTCTTTAGGGTTATTGTTTTATTGAGTATCCGAGCAAAGACATTGCTGAAGCTGCTCGAGTCGTCTTAGATGGTCTTCAATTGGATCGCAATCACACGTTCAGCGCCTACTCGATGTCACTACTTCACAATGCACCTGCTCCCGAAGCCAATTGGTCGGTCCCGCAAAAGCGCAAATTTCCGGACAGTGTGGTTAGTTGCCAGAAGCTTCTTTCGATTTTTGTGTTTGTCTTCAGGGCGATCCGTGGTGGTTTGTCAAGAACCCAAAGTGCGTGGATCAGTTTGCCATTCAAGTGCAAAGTCGAAAAAGTGCTGGATTGAATTTGGCGGTTTACAGCGCACTAAACGGTGGAAATTTGGAGTGCATTGAAGGTCGCGAAGTGAGTTATCAGTTAACGTAAATTATTCGTTTATGTAATGTTTAGAATTGGTCAGAACACATTTTCAAATGGTCGCCGTACGGTACTTACTTGGCCACATTGCATAAGCCGGGAGTTGTTTTGTGGGGCGGATCGAAATTCGATCGCTGGCAGCGATACAATCACGAGATGGCCGATTACATCGAATTTTCGCCACGTGAATCGTAGGTTCTTTTTGTTTGTTCAATTGATCTTTTGAGTTCAGTTATCTGGTCACGTACTCGTGCGACGACAAGTTCTCGTCCGATACCGAAAACTCACTTCGTATCTTCGATGTTTTCACGGGCGAATGCAAGAAGAGCTTTTCGCCATCTCATCAAGGCTCGGGTGTCGTTCATTCGTGGCCTTTCTTTAAATGGTCATTCGATGAAGCCTATTTCGGATTCTGTCGTCCAAAAGGAAACAACATTTTTGTTTACGACACTACGACTTTCACTCTGAACGAAAACAAGGCCATCGAACTGGAAGGTTTGGTCACCTTCGATTGGAATCCGTCCAAGAACTTGATCGCGTACTATTGCGAAGAACGGGTGTGTTCATGTTCTTAATTTCGTTTTCAAGATGATCGTTTAGCCTGCATCAAATGCACCAGCTGAAATTGGAGTCATCGAATTTCCGTCTCGTGCCAAAGTTCGTGCTCAACGAATTTTCTCTGTTTCTGCGGCAAATTTGTTTTGGCAAAAAGCTGGAAACTACTTGGCCGCACACACCGAACGTTACAACTCTGTTCGCAAAAACAAAGATGGACAAACCAAATTGACTGTAAGGACTTCAGATTCAATGATTATGGCGGTTAAATTAATTAGGGTGTTGCTTCACATTTGGAGATTTTTGACTTCTCCGATAAGCTCGTTGCTGTTCAAACGATTCAATTATCTGAGCCATTCATTGCGTTTGGATGGGAACCAAAAGGTTTGCATTTTTTGACTATTTGAAGCGCTAAGCTCCAAAATTCAGGTGATCGTTTTTGTGTTCTTCAAGGATCATCCAACAAATCAACGCCGTTGGTTTATCGTATGGACAAGGGAAAACCAACGCCCCAATGCATTTCAAAACTGGACGCTGGAATGCAACTCAACACAGTTAATTGGGCTCCTCAAGGTGGATGGTTGGCTGTTTACGCAAGCAATTCATCGGCTGGACACGTTTTCTTCATCGATACCAATGGATCGGAAGCAACCAAAATTCGCGGAACCGAACATCAATCGGTCAACTACGTAATTGATAATATTAACTATTGTGATTGAATCGTTTTACATTTTTAGGGCTCCTGGGATCCAACCGGTCGTTACTTTGTTACCGCATCGTTGGCCAACAGTCGTTACGATCCGAGTTATCGTATTCATACCTTCCAGGGTCGTGAGTTGTATCGTAAAAGTATCGACACACTCATGCGTTTCAAATGGCGTCCACGTCCACCGGTGCATTTGACGGAACAAAAACAAAAGGAGATACGACGCAACTTGAAACAAATTTCGCAGAAATTCGAAGAAGAAGATCGTCGCGAGCAACAACAACTGTCGAAGGAGATGCTTGCCAAGCGCAAAGAAACGTTGGAGAGATTCAACGCTTTGCGTGATCAACATCGCGAACGTTACGAAGCCGAAAGATCTATGCGTATAAAATTGCGTGGTAAGAAGATAAACAAAACTACGATTTCTATCTTTTATTTTTAGATGGTTTGGATACAGATGAGACAGTTGAATCAGATATGGTCGAAGAACAAGTGACAATGGTTGTGAAGACCGAGAAAAAAGAAATCATTGTCGAGGAGTGATCAGAACTGTTTTCCCTTTTTTTATATCTTAACGTGCCTAATAATATTCGTGCGTTGATTGTTGACGTTAAAAATAAATATTCATTGTTTACACAAAGTTATACTAAAGAATCACAAAAAAGAAGGGTTAATAAGCTTTGAGATTCCGTAACAACTCTACGTACTTTTATAATCCTTAATTGTTTCCTTATCTGTAAAGCCTTAGGGCTTACATTATCGAATTGGTAGTTCGCGTTTTGTGGGCTCGTTGAAGATGTGGATTTGAAAGGAGAAATGATTTACGATGTGAATAAACAGTTTTATTCGAACAAATTCAACAAGATAATTTAGCAAGAACTATCGGATTAAAATTTCGACATGACCTCAGGCAACATCTTCTTCATTCCATCGGACATCGCATTAACGTAGTCATAAAGTAAAGGTATAAGCTCAATAATCGTTCATTAACGTATCTCATGCCCAATCCACCAAGTCTAAAATTCGGTCGTTTTCTCTTGTTCCCCAATGACTTTTAACTCCTCGTACAACTTTTTTTGCAGCGAGTTCTCAATGATGAATTGACCTGAACGATCGTGGTTTTCCTTATCGTTGAAAAACAACAATGTCAACTCTCAAATAAATGTGTTACTAACCTTGATTGTGGATCTTGCAGTTTCGGCCACACAAATAGACGAAGTGACGAGTGGAATAAGAAAACACGATTGTTCCAATGATCTAAATCTTTTATGTCATTAAACTTATCTTATTGCTTACCTTCGTTCATAATCTCTTCCAGGAGATCTAAATCATGCACAGTCGATGTCCGTTTGTCACTTGATTGTGGTCGAAGATGTTGTTGGCACTTTTGTAGATGAGCAAGCCACGACTTCTCATGATGTGACCACACACGCACGTTGTTGATGCGTCGTTGTTTAGCGTCGTCATCGTTATGGAAAAAAATTCCGATTTCAAAACATAATTTTGACTGAAACATCCTATATATCGACTAAGAAACAAACTCCGATTATTGGGCCGATGAGCGGAGTATATTGAAAAGACGACGAATGATCGTTTCTGCGTTGGAAGTTGCTTTTAAAGCAACGTGGTTTTCATGTGAAAATCGCGATTTCCTCGAGGTATTACTTGTTACAGCTTCGACTTTCTGTACGACCTGAAATCTTCCTATCATGCTTGGTCTAGTACTTTAGCGAAGTTTTGTGTATTAGGCTCCAAAGTGCTTTTTGATCTCAAAAGGCTTCCAGAAGATGGGGCGAACTATACTTTAGCTGCCCCTTGCTAAATGACTCATATTGTATATCGATCGACTACTGCAATTGTCGAGTAGATCAATATTTACTGAAACACTGTGGTGCGGAAATTACTGTGTATCAAGATACGACACGACAAACTATCAGTCGCAACGCGCTCACTTCTGTTTAAAAAAAGCGCGCCATTAAGACAGAAAAGCGAAAGCGCTGGTGGTACTCTGCTCAAAAAAGAACGGTGCGCGCTTTTTTTAAACAGAAGTGAGCGCGTTGCGACTGATAGTTTGTCGTGTCGTATCTTGATACACAGTAATTTCCGCACCACAGTGTTTCAGTAAATATTGATCTACTCGACAATTGCAGTAGTCGATCGATATACAATATGAGTCATTTAGCAAGGGGCAGCTAAAGTATAGTTCCTCCAGAAGATGCCCCGATTTCAGTCCAATATTCCTTGTGGACTGCCGATGTGTTACGTTTGGATTTCAGGCTCTTAGTTACTGACATCTTATTGAAGAACAAATACTCGTGAAAATGAGTTTATTGGATGTACAATAACATAGAAAAAATTTCGCAATGTATCGAGTTGATCATTTGGTCCAGGAAACTTTCTGAAAGTAGAATTATCGTTTGTTGTTCATTTTCCGAATAGCAATTTCTGATAAAAAACGTTTTAACCATATTTACGATCGATCAGTTAAGCTCGAATACAGTTGTTATCAACTATATCAAGGTGTTCGTTGCATACAAATGTTTCGAGATTAACGTGATCGTGAAACTTGAATTCAAAAGAAAGTGGACGAAAAAGAAATTTGAAGGACTTACCGGAATATCGCAAAATTCGCCTGCAATGAGAAACAGTTAATATGCTTTTGAATACGAAGTTCAACTCACTCAAAGTCTCCAAATGGTGATTGAATTGTTCGACTTTTTCGCGATGGCTGGTCGCCGCTTTCTTGGACAGTCGCTCGAATGCCGTGTCACGTTGTCGTTTCTGGAACGCCAATTCGGCCGCCGTTTTCTTCGGTTTGTCGTCTTCCTTCTTGATCGTCAAGTCAATTTGTTTGATGTCGACTTTCGTTTGTTTCTTCTTGAATACTGTTCCCTTCTTCAGCTTCAGGCCCGACTTGATCACCATTTGATCCTTGTCGCTGCTCATCGCGTGTGTTCGACTCTGCAATCGATAAATCTATCAAATAAAAATGTACAAGTTTAACGGCCATTTGATTTTAGAATTAAAGTTCAATTAAAGTATTTAAGGATAAAAAAAAACTCGGTAAATGCACGGCCAATTTGAACAAACGTATTTCGTACTTACATAACCAATAGCATCTATCTTTCATAAGCCAAGAGAACAGATGACCCTCTGAGATAGTCTGTCATTTCTTCTGCGTTTTGGGCCTTTGGACTGTTAGTTATTTCACTTGTTTATTTAGTTGTTTTTGTTAATAGATTGTTGTTTACCCATCGCTAAGATGGCGTTGTTCGACATGAAGCAGGGCTTTGCGCCGTTCATGGAGTTCGACAAGATTTCATTTCGCTGTTATACCAAAGAAGAAATTGAGAAGTTGAGTGTTGTTCATGTCACTCAGACTCAAACATTCGACGATGTATGTTTTTCCAATGGCCTTGTTTGCAACTTAACTCGTTTGTTTAGGTCGGCTATCCGGTCAGAAATGGTCTCTACGATCCGATTTTCGGTCCGTTGGAACAGTCCGACAGATGTGAAACTTGCGGCTTACGGGAATCCTTTTGTCCCGGTCACTTTGGTCACATGAATTTGTGTCTTCCTGTATTCAATCCGCTGTTATTTTCGATCACATTTGAAGTAAGTTGTTGTAAATAGTTTAAGCTTAAAAATCGTATTTCAGCTTATGAAAGGTACTTGTTTCTATTGCCATCGTTTCATTGGGAAATCAAGTGGTCCCGAAGCCAAAGTGCTTACCGCTCAATTGGTATGCATCGACAAAGGTCTCCTGTCAGCCGCCGAAGTCATTCAAGCAGAAGTCAACAAGTTTTTCGAATCACATGCAACATTAGTCAATGGCAAAACAAAAACTCTAACTTTGACAGCGAACGACGAAGAAGAGCTGATAAAACAAATCAAATCATTGGTTGCCCGAGCAACTGAGTTGGATGGTGAAAGTAACGAGAAAGCAAAACCGGTTAAAAACGCTGTAAAACTTCGCGATGGTCTGATCAAAAACTTCTTGAAAGACTATTTGGTAAGCCGATCAATTGGAATCAGTTTTCATTAGATTGCTTAGATTAAACGCAAAGCACATTGTCCTCACTGTCGATGTCGTTTGGGTACTGTGCGAAATGATCAGGGACGAGTTATTTTGTTGGATATTGGAAATGTGAAGTCGGCAACAAAAGGTGCCACGCCAAAACTGCACCAACAAATTGATGCTCCCGATGATGATTTTGAATTTGAAGACACCAAAAAATCTGAAATAAAATTGCAAAGTACATTGAACAAAGGAATTGCGATGGAGACAATGGCACTAATGAGCAAGGACTTCTTGGAGAAACAAATTCAACAAGTCAAGAGTGGAATGTGCAACAAATTGGCTTGGCGAGCTCGTGAAGTTCGTGAGCATTTTCGTCGTTTATGGCAACGTGAACATCATATCATTCGATGCGTCTACCCGATGTTCAACGCTCTCAGCACCGAGTATCCGGAAATGTTGTGTCCATTAGATGTGCTGTTCATGGAATCTATACTCATTCCGCCAACCAAATTCCGACCGATTCGCGTATTTGGCGGAGAGAAATTCGAAAGTGCAATGACCGCCAACTTTCGTCAATTGCTCGAAACTGATGAAGTTCTTCGGATGTTGCACACCGCTGCAGATGTTGGTTCGTTGACTGTTAGCATGAAGGTAAGAGTTCAAGTTATTCCAATAGATGATAGTCATTTGGTTCAGTCAATCGTCGAAAATAAAACACGCGGTAAGAGCATGGGTGAACGGATTTTCAACACATACCTTCAACTTCAACAACGTATGAATGCGATTTACGATCAGGCTGCAATACCGAATTCGAATGTTCCCGGCTTACGACAAGTGTTGGAAAAGAAAGAGGTTACTCAACGAATTAAACTAAAACTGAAGATCATGTTTTCAGGGTCTTTTTCGAATGAATATGATGGGTAAACGTGTGAATTTCGCGTGTCGTTCGGTCATCACTCCCGATCCGTTTTTGGACGTCGATGAAATTGGAATCCCTGAGGTTTTTGCTAAAAAGCTGACGTTTGCCGAACCCTTCAATTGGTTCAACGAACACGAAATGCGCGAACGAATTCGAACGGGACCCGACAAATATCCGGGAGCCAATTTTGTTCAACAGGTTGGAAAACCAAAAGAACGTTTGATGAAAGAAAACGATCGAGTCAGTTCGGCTCGTGCGTTACATTGTGGCAAAAATTCTGTGGTATGAAGTTTGAGTGTTGATTTCAAAATATACATTATGGTTAAGGTACATCGTCATTTGAATCGTGGTGATTTAATGCTTATGAATCGTCAACCAACACTTCATCGACCGTCGATTATGGGTCATCGTGCACGTATCTTGACCGGACAAAGAGCCCTTCGAATGAACTACGCACCGTGTAAGGCGTATAATGCCGATTTCGATGGAGACGAAATGAACGGTCACTACGTTCAAAGTTATGTTGCACAAGTCGAAGCTTCAGAATTGGGTGCGTTCTATTGCCGTATACGCTTATTAATTTGAGTTTCAGTGGCTGTTGGTCATAATTATCTTGTACCTAAGGACGGAACTCCAATTCTCGGTTTGATTCAAGATCACGTCGTTTCTGGAGTGTTGATGACACTACGTGGTCGATTTTTTAACAAAGAAGATTTCATGCATCTGCTTCTTTCGGCATTCGGTGTCCCAAAAAGTCGCTTGAAACTTCCGAAGCCAGCAATGATCAAACCAGAACGATTGTGGAGTGGAAAACAAGTGAGTACACGGCCATTTTTAATTAGCCATCTTATTTTTAGGTTATTAGTGCTGTTCTAGCTAATTGTATTCCCGACAATCATCCAAAAATTAACTTGAAAGCCAAAGCCAAAACCCCGCTCAGTTGCTGGATTGTACCCGGATTCAAAGAACCGAAATTCGATATGAGCGAATCGGAAGTCATTTTTCGTCAAGGTGAATTGCTTGTTGGTGTTTTGGACAAATCACATTACGGTGCAACACAATTTGGTCTCATTCATTGCTGTTTCGAGTTGTACGGTCCGAAGATTGCGGTTCAAGTGTTGAGTTGTTTGTCGCGTTTGTTTCCACGTTATTTGCAGGTAACTGAGTAGTTAACAAGCTTTCTAATCTTCGGTTTAGTGGCATGGATTCACGTTGGGAGTAGCAGATATTCTTGTAACTCCTGATGCCGATGAAAAACGTAGACAAGCGATCATTGAGTTGCGAGCAACGGGTCCAGAAATTACCGCTAAGGCCTTTGGAATGGAAGGAAACCCAACGGTTTTGCAGTTGCGAAGACGAACGGCTGCTGCGTACAATAACCCGCAGAAAGACATAACCGATGTGAAGCTTTTGGACTTTGCAGTCAAACAAACGGTGGCAAAATATACGGATCGCATCAATACCGCGTGTGTACCTACTGGTTTGATTCGATCATTTCCATCCAACGCACTTCAAATGATGATTCAATCCGGTGCAAAAGGAAGTTTGGTCAATTCAATTCAGGTACTCAATTAATTAAATTTACTATAAAATATGAATTCGCAGATCAGTTGTGCTTTGGGTCAAATCGAATTGGAAGGACAACGTCCAGCACTCTCAGCTGTTGGTCGTACTCTGCCGTCATTCAAATGTTTTGATCCGTCGCCACGTGCCGGTGGTTTTGTCGATCAACGATTTCTGACGGGAATCAATCCGCAAGAACTCTTCTTTCACACTATGGCCGGACGAGAAGTGAGTTCGTCAGTGTAATACATGCTACAAAAAAATTTAAGGGTCTTATTGATACAGCAGTCAAAACCTCGCGATCCGGATACCTGCAACGTTGTATTATCAAACATTTGGAAGGATTGGTAAGTCGGTTTTCTGTTTGGTACTTCATGGATCTAGATTGTTGCTTACGATTACACAGTTCGCGATCACGATGGTGGGGTTGTTCAGGTAAGAGGATTAGTCGAAGTATATCGACGATTTTGAATTTCAGTTTCGATATGGAGAAGATGGAATGGACGTTGCGAAATCGACGTTTTTGAGTGCCGGAAAATTCGATTTCTTAAAAGAAAATCAAGAAGCAGTTCGACAGACAGTTCGACCGGCGTACGTACGTGATTCTGAATGGTCGTTGCGAGAGACACGTTCGCACTATCGAAAAATTCGTAAACAACGTAAACGAATGCAAACGAAAGACAAACACAAATCCAAAGGCGGTTTTGTTGAGTTTTCTCGAATTCAATCGGAGAAAGTCGACAAAGATGCTGTGGTTGAGTTGTGGCGCGCAATGAGTGAAGAAGAAAAAACGGAACTCAATCCTCGACGACTACCTGACAGCGTTGATGTTGCTTTTCATCCGGCTAAAGCGTTGGGAGCGTTGCCAGAACGGTTACTCGACCAAATCCACTCGTACATTGCCGATCACGAAGAAGATGAGAATCTGCGTTCAACACTGTTCTGGAAAGGTATGTCGTGTAATCAATCACATTAATAATAACCCACCTAGGAATGCGTGGAATGTGTGAACCGGGTGAAAACGTGGGACTTTTGGCCGCCCAATCGATTGGAGAACCGTCCACTCAAATGACTTTAAACACTTTCCATTTTGCCGGTCGTGGTGAAATGAACGTTACTCTCGGTATTCCGCGACTTCGTGAGATTTTGATGACAAGCGGTGCCAACATTTCCACTCCTATGGTCGAGATTGAAGTTCGAGCAGAAACAACAGACGAACAGTTGGAGGCGTTAAAACGCGAATTCTCGCCGATTCTTCTTCGCGATGTAATGCGCAAGTTTACGGTTGAAGAACGACTTCTATTGCAAACAAAGTAAGCAACTACGCACTAAATGTCTACTAGTTTGCTTTCAGCATTTCTTCACGACAATACGCAATCACAATTCATTTGAAGAAGAACAATGAACGCGAAACCTACGCTCGACATTTGAAACGTGGCACAATCATTTCGCGTATTGAGCAGACGGTTGGAGCAGCGATTGCCGAACAATTGGCCCGAAACTATCGAGACACTTTGGAATTGGATCACGTTCAACATCACCGTCTACGTCAATCGAACACCGCAATTTTGAAAAAGGAAGAGTCGAATGACGACGTGGAAATGACCGAAACAGTAAAAGGTCCTCGGCCAACAGACGATGGAGCTTCATCGGACGAAGAAGCGGAACGAGGAAATGATGCCGATGCTTCGGAAGCTCGTTTGAATCAACGTCATCGGTTGGTTACTCATCTCTATTCTCACTTACGTTTTACTTCTTTTCAGCGACGATGCTGCGGAATACGAAGGTGAAATCGAAGAAGAAGAAATCAAAGAAGAACTTGGAATTCACGATCGAGACGATGCGGGGCTCGAAAATCCGGGCCAAGACGAAAACGAGGGTTCTGAAGTTGATAGTGAGGTTGAAGATGAGAGTTCGGAAAGCAAACAAACGGTGGTAAACGCTTTAACGGAACGAGAACGAATTAAAGTGGGTTTCATTCAAATTTGTGTTTATATTTCGTTTAGAATGTTATCGATTCGCACAATCAAATTTGCGATTACAAATTTGATACGAAACATCAGCGCTGGTGTACGATTGTTTGCGAATTGCCATTGAAGACCAAAACGAAACTCAACGTTGCGGGAATCGCTCAACGAGTCATCGAATCGGCAGTCGTTTGGCGCACCAAAAATATCGACAAATGCGTGATTCGTGAGGAAAAACGAGACAGTGGGGTCGTTCGAATTCTTCAAACTCAAAAAATCAATGTCGAGGTAAGCAGTCATTTCGAACTTTTCTGTCCACGCATTAACTCCCGGTGACCAGCATTCAAAATTTGACGGTCACTGTGAAATTGATACGTGAATAGCTTTTGTTCGCTATTCCCTTAGCAATCGGGACTAGATAAATGAGAATAGAAACTAGAAATAGTGGTTGGAAGACAAATAGGGAACTGGAACTCAATAGTGCCAAATCGCCTAAATTTACTCGGATTTGACTACGCATGAGCTCCAATTCCATTCGATGAAAAAGGACAAATGAAGGGACAGTTGATGCTGAGTGTGATAATCTAGTCATGTGCTTGTTGATCGAAACCACGACTGAGATCCACACCCAGCATCACGCAAAGTCCAGCGCGTTTTATAGTCCAAACTTTAGCGTTTGCGTAATCTTAAGGCGGGATGTTAAGGTGGAATGGACGACGCTCACTCATACCACTTGCCCTGCGGTAGCAGTTCGTTTGCCTCGCGCACATTCTCTACGACATTCGGTCCAATTCGGCACCTCCCTAAATCTTTGTCCCACCCAGGCTTTTGTAACGTCACGAAAAGCTCCAAACAAAAGAACGCGTTTGCGATTCTTTGTGATTGGCAATCGACGCCATCCATTGGTATACAATTTTTGATTTACAACAAAAAAATTTCGACAACCCATGCAAAAATAACGTCCGTTACCTCATCTCCTGCCGACTAAAATGCGTTGCCGTCGTTTTTACTCAAAATTTTGGCGCCAAACGAAGTTTCCCGCCAGTTTCGAATCGGCGCCACCAGAAGACTCATTGTGAGAAGCAGCGTAGAGAAGACGAAACGCGCGAAGGTACCCTCCTTCTCTGAAAGCCATCAGTCGCCCTCACACTTTCGCGTCCCTAACGGCAAATTTTTCACGCAGACGACGATCGCCGTCTTCAATGAGATGCGCGGGCCCATCAAACGAATGTGCGATGACACGAGTAACGTCTGTTCTAAAGACGTGTCTGTCGACACTCATCGGCACAATCTCCGTTATTTTGACATGGAGAATCGAACGACTTTAAGAGTCGCGAGCAAAAGTTTCGACGAAAACAAATTTGAATCGCAACTTGACGTCCTCATTTATTAGCCATGAGCCCCACGATATTTTATCGTATCCCGAAACAATTGTCCGCACATTCGAATAACTTGCCCACTAGCCGACGGTAATGGGCTTCAAGTTGCCGGTATTTCTGCGTTTGCCCGGCAGTAACCAAAACAAAACTAACTCACGGTCATCGCTCGCATTCGAACGAACAAGTCGATCCACCGTATATGTGCCTGTTTGATTAAATGAAATATGAGATACACAAAGTCCACGACGATAAGCTCGATTCGCGAAACTACTAAACCGACGGCGTTGAGGCACATAAACGGAAAGCTTTGAATTCAGTCTCTCCTCTACTGAAGATCGTCGAAGAGCAAAAATTATGGTGGGACCAGGAGATTAGTCGAGAAATCGGCCTAAACAAGCACAACGGAGACCCATTAGAAAAAATGAATCTTTGAATAAATCCGCTATTTCCTTTGTTCTCTGTCGTGCCATCCATTCACCTTCGAAAAGACACGCCGTGTTCACTCTCGCACCTCATAAATGTAATGCAACCGCGGGCTGTGGATACCAGAAGAATTTTTGGACATTTGGGCGGGAAAAAGAGTGCGTGGGATTAATTGTTACACTAAATACTTCGTCTCGGCCAACGGTCTTCGATTAGCAGCCGGTGAATCGCAGCGTTTTCATCGTCATTGAATGTCTTCGCCGACTTCCCGGGATTTTCATTCACTCTGGAGCGACATTTGGGATTTTGATTTAAGCGTTACAATCGTGACCTTAGCATGCCGATTAGTTAATTGAAAATTACGACTTGAAATGCATTTATATAATCAATGTCGGGTGCTTGTTTATCCGCTAGTTACTGTACGTTATATCAACCAAAAGCAGTTGACCGAGAATTTAAACTTTAACGGCAATTAACAACTAAAAGACCGAACGAAGACACACAAGAGAGAACATGGTCAACGTTTGAACTCTGATTGATCTTTTTTGTACTTTTCAGGCGCTCTACAAGCACGCCGAGTTGTTGAACGTAAACACACTGTACAGTAATGACGTCAATATGATGGTGAGTACTTATTAAGTTTTGACGATAATTTGCAACAATCTGCAAATTAGTTTCTTCTTATTATATCCGAAAAACAAACGCATAGCGACATAGAAAGCAATTTGATCTTAAACGCTTTTCAGCTCAAGTATTATGGCGTTGAAGCGTGTGCAAGAGTGATTGTGAAGGTAGACAAACGGAATCGAGAGAGTTTTTTTTTATTGTGCTATTCAGGAAATGAACAATGTGTTCGGTGTCTACGGTATCGAAGTTAATCCGCGTCATCTAACACTGGTCGGCGACCACATGACCAACACGGGATCGATCTTGCCATTCAGTCGTGGTGCAATGTCGAACAACTCGTCGCCGCTACAGAAAATGACCTATGAGACCACTTTGTCGTTTATGCGTGATGCCATTATGAAAGGTGAGGAGTTTGAGGAGTGAATCGAAACGAGAAAAAAACTCGCAAAAACATGTCGTTCGATCGCTTATTGATCGTGTGACGAAAGCGCCCAAAAGCGATCTTCGCTTTTTTGACAAATCTGATCAATTAAGAAAAACACGAGCATCAATGAGCTGCCGAGATTTTGATGAAACCACCAAATTTAATGTTTGCAGCTGATTTCGATCACTTGGACTCTCCATCGGCACGTTTGATCACCGGACAAACGATTCGAAGCGGGACCGGAGCCTTCGATTTGATGCCCGATGCCAATTACATCAAACAGCACTCGATGACCACTTTGAAGTTCTACGAGTGATTAAGAAACGACCTTTTTAGATATTTGTTGTTGTTTGTTAATAAAATTTGTTGAATTCACTTGATCACAAATCAATTCCCAAGTTATGAAAACGATGGTCAACCACAGGAACGTGTTTTCAATCGACTAATTCAACAATAAACAATAGGGGATCGCCGAACAGAGGCCCTAATAAACAAAACACTTGGAAACCAAAAACTATAAGCACAAGAATTGGCGATTCGCCAACATTCTTCGTCGATTGCTTTTGATTTGAACTTCGGCGACGATCAGCGAAGAAACATCTCCGCCCTTCGTGTGTTCCAAGTTTGGTCGTATAAAAGAGCAAACTTCAACTCTCCTTAAAGTTTGTTACGTTTTTACGCAGTCCTACGGTAAACTTTGCTTCCGACTTTGTTGTCATGATTTCAATAATACATCCGCCGACAGAGATCCTGGAGTTCTCGAAAGCTCGTGCTAAAAAGTTCTCGTTGGCATCGCGACAACGGTTAGATCAATTAAACGTTGAACTTTTGTGATTAATTAGCTTTTCAGAATCCAAGTTAGGACTACTTTAGTGATTTCATTGCGATGAGAACCTTGCTATTCAATCAAAATGTACATATCAGCATCAGAAGACTACACGGTCTCAAGAACAGCATCTCAATCATCACCGACTGATGTCCAATTGACATCTAATTGCTAATCGTGCTTTAATCGTTTGTTTTTATTCAATAAATTTTAACAATAAAATCAACAATTAAAACAATTACGGTGAAATCACTCCTCATCATCTTCCATTCCTTCGTACTCCAATTTCGCAGGTTTGGGTTCTTCAAAACCGTGTTTGAGAATCGGGGCTTCGCGCTCCGAAACATCGCGTTCGCCTGTTTTGGTCTTTGTAATTCGATTGTACTTTTTACGACGTTGAGAGTCGTGGATTGTACGAATCTCTTGGGCAGCTCGATAGATAGTCTTCGGCAATTGACGATGCCGAATGATGCGGCCAATTTCCGGGTGATGTTGATATGCGTCGCGAAGACGTTCGCTGTACTCCATTGCTGCTTTCTCACGTGGTCGAAGCTAAAAAATGAGATGTATGAATGGAAAGAATCGAATCTTACTGTTCCCAATTTCTCAGCGGCATTCGCTTTCCATAGTCGAATATTGAACTCGTCACTACCGGACAGAACGTACTTGTTGTCCAGAGACCAAGCAACAGAAACCACGTGTTGCATACGTGGAGCATGATAGACTTCTCTAAAACGAATACAATATCAAGCATCCGAAATATCATACTTACCGGCTTTTCACGCGATCGACTTTGAATATACGCAGTGATCTATCGAAACTCCCGGACACGAATTCCTGACCCGTTGGCGCGTAATCCACGTCCATTACCGCCATTGTATGTCCTTTATGAATCATACGAGCGGAATTCAAATATCGCATATCAAATGCATAAACACTAAAGAAAAAATAAAACAAAAAACATTCTCAACTCACTTGTAATCTTCATTTGCTGCCAAAAACGAATACGATTCGAGTGGATGCCATGCCACTTTGTTCGTACGTAGTTTTAAGACGACTCGAGTAAGCGGGACTTTCTGTCGAGAATCAATGAAGAAAATTGATCGATCTGAAGCACACCCGGCAAGAACTGTAGGTTCAATTGGATTGCAGGCAATCGAATTCACGCTGTTCGGACCGAGGTTATATTTTCGCACGGGTGAATCTCTGAGGTATACAAATTAAACAGTAAATAGAAAACACTAACCTGTAAACTCTCCAGATACAGATACCATCGCCGCTTGTCGCGAAGTCGGATGAATTGGAAACGTGAGAAATTGCATATGGTATGTCAGTTAGTGGAATCGAATGCAAAGGTTCACTCAAGTCGCCCGTAACCACATCAGGCAAAGACCACAACTTCAGCTGGGCATCTTGACCAACGGACACATACGTTCGACCATCTTCTCGATCAACAGAAAGACCTAAATTTTATAAATACAAGAGAACTGTAAACTCTATTACCGGTTATTGGTCCATTATGAGCTTGAATTGTGGTCAAACATTTTCTGTTGCTTAGTGTCCAAACTTTCACCTGACCATCTAATGCGCCGCTCAAAATTGTTGACAATCGACTCGGATGTTTCGTCAAAACATGAACTCCGTCGTTGTGTCCATCTAGAGCGCAGAGAAAGGGCTTTGCGAACACACGTTCCAATTTCGCGGCATTCAGTGCTCTCGTGTATTCGACTTGATGTCGAAATGGATCCTCCGTACTGTTGAAGTTTCGTGGAGCTAAAAAACAAACTAAACGCCAACAATCCTACAAACCTTTGAAAATGTCGTGCTTAGTTTCTCTCTGATAATCGTCGGGATTTCGAGAAATGACTTTTACTTGTAGTTTGGACATTTTTGTGAAAACTCAACAATCAACTCATCAAGTTAACACCTCCATGAGCATCCAAATTACAAATGAACATGATTCTGCTTATCGATTTTCGATCAAGAGGATGAAGAAACTGACTGGTATGAATTCAACTATCATTCTTAGAAGAGTTATTACATTTATCTTCAAACAACCAAGTTTATTATTCGTACAACAACATGTCCAGCAATTTGGGTAGACCCGTTTTAATTGATCGAGGCTTTAGGTGCAAACATATATTCCGACGAACAGCAATCACGACGCACTTTCAACGTTCATTTCAATTCCTGAAACAATAGAACATTGAACATAATCATTAAAGTGCTTACCACATCTTGTGTCTTCTACATTCGTGTACTGTTGAGACCATTTTTGAAGCGTCGTATAAGACCACTCCTGACCAAGAGCACTCACTTTTCCGAACCCGATCTGCGATTGAATATAAGGGTTCTCGACTTTAGGCAACGACGAGATTGTATCCCAATCCACTTTGTTTATTCGTTTCGATTGGAAAAAGCGTTTCGAGTTTTCTTGCGCAAATGTCGTAGCATTTTCCTGAATTGAATTGAACTCTAATGACTTCAAAATCTTACTTTTGCAGTCTCTTCAAAGATTTTCTCCTCAATTTCGCGATACATCTAAAAACACTAGTCAATAATTCATCAGTGATGTCCATCAGAGCACAATTGATATAAAAGAACGACTCTAAACCGACCTCCACGAAATTATTCTGAACATACGTGTACTTGTCGAAAGATCGAACACAACACGTTACTGTAAACCACATTTAACGTTTTAAATTACAATAGTCTTACCAACACAAGCGGTGATTCCGGTAAGACATAATAAAAGCCATGCCAAAAACTGAGACTCCGAAATCAACTTGTCAGAATTGACTTTGTCTAAATTGCAGATACATGCCTCGCATACCTGAAACAACCACGGTTTCTCTATAAAACTTAGAGAACAAACGCTTTGATTGAGTGATCCCGTACAATTTGGGATATTCGAGCAGAATCGAGCAGCCATCAAACAACGGTAGTAGCTAAAAAAGTATTCTCGTCCAATTCGGTTTTAAACGTTTACCTTCCATCAAGTAACGAAACAAAAAGCCACGCTATTGGAGCAATAAGGCTTTGAGCTACGATTTGTATCCAATACAAAAGCGACGTGCTAAATGGATGTTGAGCTGCGCGAGACCTTAAAACTTGGAAAAAGTCACAGAAAACTCTTAGAATAAGAACCGATAACAGCATCCGTGAACCAGTCGCCAAGTCTTCTGATTTAGTAATACTCCTAACATGAATAGAGCTATGCATGGACCGAATAAAAAGCCCCCAGCTTGATACTCGTTTAAGGGAAATGAACACGGACATGTGAATGTTAGTTTGTTGATTAACTGCAAACCACCACTTTAAAATCTGAAATCCTAGAACTTGCCGATTGACCACTAATCGTTGACACAATAATCGCTCCGTTCAGAACTGACGGTCCGATGTTTGTTAGAATCTTTGGTAATGAGTTCATAGCGGCTGTCATATCAGGAGCCGCCATTGTTGGACGAAAAGATTTGGGAAATTAAGAAGAGGTTTTCAGAAAAGCAATCGCTTAAGAGTGTTTAAGTTGACAGTTGCATTTTTGATTACGTAGTTTCCAAGACAACGAAAAAAGGAAGTACTACGAAGCCTAACAACTACAAAATTGAAAAGCGTATTGAATCGAAATTAGACGGAAAATGATCTCGAACTAACTGACGATCTCGTTGTTTGAAGCGCAAACAAAATCAACGAGAACATTTTGATTGGTCTTCAGCAGTGACTGCGGCGCAGTCCGTGGAAGAACTGAGAAACGTGAAATCGAAAGTGGGATTAATTTAGAGCAATGAGCTCCGATCAAGCGTCGTGTTATCCGTTGAACAAACATTGTTGGTGCTCACGAATATTCAGATTCATTTTGAGTTTAAACAGGCGACTTATTATAGTCCGTTATTATCAATATAGCACTGAAGTTGAATCAAGTTGAAAGCTTAGATGATTTGCATTTGATTCAGTTTACTGCTTAGCATCAAGACACTAATCGTAGTGTATCGCTAACAAACAAATCTACTGCACACAAAAGGCTTTTCTTCGTTACTTAACAGAAGATTGCACTAATGGAGTTTCTGTCAATTGCTTGTTTAAAGCTGTTTATGATGCGCAACCGCACCTCTTTGATCCACACGACGTGAGGTTTCAATCATCGTTTTAATGTTTAGAATAGAGAGCAACCTTCGAGTTGACGGCCATCAAAATAGGGCTCATTCGCATCGTTTTTATGATTCTGCGAGATGTTTGCGACGTCCATAAGAATGCTCTTGTCGTCCATTTTCGGGAACAACGATTCTCGTTTGGTTGTGAATGAAATGATTTGACAACTCCGAAGTATAAAACAACAAACGTATAGTTCTTCTTAGTTTTGGTTCCGCACAAATCAAAAAATCTGAATCATGTGTTTCTACCCGGAAGCTTGAATGTCGAAAAGACGAGAACTGAATCATACGTCGATACACAACAACATTTCCTACCTTCTATAAGCATTTCTTTCCACGGGCCACTTTCATCTAATCGTCGAAAATTTACGAGATCACTTCTCACTGCACGTTTATTCGACTTTTATGTAAATGAGAAGCTCCGGTGAATTTTTCACAGTCGCGTTTTCGCGTCGTTTATTTCAAGCAGCAATTTGCTTTTAGGTGATCGAGTAATGCAAGCCACTCCAACAAGTCGTTATTTCGAGGAAAGTGAACGTTACGTACGCGAATATGAATTGAAAAATGGAATGGTAAGAATGAGCAATCGATTCGGAAGACTTAACTTCTAGGGACGAGAGTATGTGGATCAGGAACGAAGAACTCAAGGAATACCATTCAGAAGTCATCTCAATCCAGAATACCGAACAGGTCGACAATCAGATTGGCCGGAGCAAAGGTTTCAATACGCGGAAAGTTTATATCAATTTCGTTTAGACAACTCAACAACGACAATGGTGCTCACTCCGCTCGTCCTACTTATCCACGTCAATCTTCGGTTCCACCGATTGTTCGACGATTGCCGTATAACGTTTCACCAGCAACTCAACAGAAACGGTCTCCGCCTTCTTATGCCAGCTACGCTGCAAACACTGAGCCGTACAGCAATCGTTATAATTCGTACGGTCAATCACCTCCTCAACCGTTGACCGTGAATCCGTCATTTGATCCGAGTTTTCGAGCGGACGATCGAAGTCGTCAATTTCTACCGCGATCGTACTTCGACAGTTGCGAACGTCGACAACCGTTGGATCGGGGATCGCATTTAGAGTCATCTCAATCCTTTGCTCCAATTTCAACTTACGGTCAACAACCGGCCTCTTATACGAGTCTACAATATCAAACGGTTGACGCCTGTACTATCGCTTAACCAATGCTTTTTAGGCAAGTAGTTTGCAATATCCTTCAAGGCCTGGATCACCACAACAAGTTGTCGGTGTTGGTGATATTCTGAATACGGAAACTGGATTTACGATTCAACTTGATGTCAAACATTTCAATGCGAAAGATATTCGAGTACTACACCCACTTTAATACTTCTAAAGTCGGATTTTAGGTAGTTCTTTGCGGAAATACACTAACAGTTGCTGGAGAACGTGTTGACGAGGATCTGATTACTGAACAGACTTTAAAGAGAAGTTTCAGCCGAAAATACGGCAAATAATAAGACTTTTGTATGAACTGATAAAAATTTTTAGCGATACCAGCTGACGTGCTTCTTGATTCGATCAAAGCACATCTTACCGATTTCGGACTTTTGCTAATTAGAGTGCGTTGTAATTCGTTTCTTAATTCTGCAGACATATTATTAGACTCCAATTTCGCTTATGGACCTTTCCTTCCTGCTTACAAATCGATTAGCACTCAATTTCAAAGACATTTAGGGCAACCGCAAAAACTGGAAGGAGACGGAGATTGTGATCACCATCGAACAGCCACAATCCGAAGCAAAACAAGAAGTCCAAAAGAACGAAGACAAAACCAACAACTCCAATCGACAATCGCCGTTGAATCACGAACAAAAGAACGAAGAAGCGACGGCAACGATCGTAGTCGCCGAACCCGCAGTTATTGTTCAACCAACGAAGGACAATCAATTGCATCGTTCCAAAGAAATGGTCTCCACTCCACTTCTCGTTCGTCCGGTTGTCTCATTCCAGACGTTGCCAACCAAACGTGGAAGCCGCAGCTCTCCACCCGTGATCGTTTAAGCTCCATCGATATTCCACGTGAAGAAACGTTGATTTAACCGGATTGTATATACCTTATCCGCTCACTCCCCTGCTGTTGCCGACAATCGACGAAAAGGCTTCTTCTTTAAGCGCATTTCAACTCTTTGTATTTTCATTTCCGAAACCCTACAATCGCTTTCAACGTCAATGTTGCTCATTAGTAAGTCGATTTTGACGCAAATCGACTGTAATGCCAAAAACGGCCTCAATGTTTTGGGACTTCTAGACCACAGATTTGCAATACATTCAGTGACGTTTGTTTTTATGCATTCAACCATCTTCTCGTACTTGTAATTGCTCGTCGCAGTAAATTGTTGATTGCGAATAAAAGGTTGTCTTCGGCGTAGATACTCGAAATGCGTTCAACTGTAGTGACGTTAAACGTAAACTTAAGGACGGCAAAATTCGAAGCATAGAACCTGTTTCCTCACACTACCGAAAACCCCACGAATTTGCTTTGCGGTGCTGAAACAAAAGTCAATACAGAAAGAGCGAATACGGTGATTAGGGCGATTAGTACATAATTAACTATGAAATAAGTGCGTATTTCCGTTTCCGAATAGCGGACGACCACCACACGCGAAAAGCTTATGCAATTGAGTGGCTTGTATACGAGCATCAAGCTGATGACCATTTTAGGGATTTGCGATTAGCCACAAAAATAATCAGATTAATGTAAATACATTCAATTGAATGGAGTTTCGAGAAGATGTTCTGTGCGAATGATTGGCATTTAAAATTGGCCCAAACCGAGAAATGAAAACAAATCTATTTATTTGTTTTCAAGATTCTCGTGGACACTGGAAAACATTCTCATTCAACGTAATTGATGTCATAATCAAAACCTATTCATGACATTTGGACATTACAAATAAAGATTTTTTCCTCGATAATTGCTACTCTTCTGTCTACTTCATCTTCCCGCAGATGACGGAAAGTTCATCATCGACGGGCACAAATTGAACTCCGTTTTTGTCACCAGAATGTTTGTCTTCTGTACACGTTTATTTTCGCGACGAGCTGCCTTCTCGTTTAACCCACGCAATTCACACGCTTCGTTTTAAGTTCAATCGGCCAAAAACTTCCGAAAAATTTCTACTCCAACGCGTATTTGAACATTGAAAGCTTAAAACGTTTCGGATCTATGCTTTTTATTTTGATTTGAACGTGTTACACCATCGTTGAGATACTGTCGACTCTAAATTGGGATTTCCGTTGCAACGTTTGTTTATTCTTTAGCATCAGATAAGAGATACTACGGTTTATTTCCGATCATTCAAGGCTTCAGTACTCAGTCCATCGGCTTTGCTCTCTTTTTACTGTTGCTTTTGTTTTGCACTCGTCATTTTAATTCTCTTATTGCCGCAAATCCAAAAATAGTCTGTAGTTTGAATGAAACTAAAAACAAGGTTAATGTCAGCGACACAAATTCCAGTATTAAACTCACATTTGGTTGACGATATGAACTCTAAGTGGATCGAGAATATAAGTTTCAAGCTTCTTTCGAGGAATGTTTCGACAGAGCAGAATCCGAGCACAAAACAAAACTTGCTGTAATACTCTACATTCCACAGGCGCTTATATTCGAAGACTTTAAGTCAAAAATCATCTTACAATTTGTTTACGGTCTTGTTCAAATCAGTAATATGTTCTCGACGTTTTTGAGCATCTGAAAAAGTAAAGAATGATGTCTCATTGATAATCGGGTGCATTTGCTAATCAGCTCCGAATTCGTTCCAATGATAATTCAACTGATGTTTGCAATGTGTTCAAGATTTATAAACAATATTGCAATTGGATGAGTGTCCTAATCTTAACTGCTCAGAACTAAATCGAGCGTCGTTGGCACATTAAACGTCGCAGTTTTTATGGCCTAAAAAAAGAGAAAATCCGAGGTTCAAGATAATGACACGCTATTTGCGTCACAATGGCAGAACCTAATCGGACGCGGATTTAGCCACTGGAACATTTAACGTACATTCGAAAAACCAGCGCATATTGCTGCTTAAATTAAGCGTTAAGAAACGGTCATGTCGAAAGTTCTGTGATGCAATATTTCGTCGTATTGTTCGTTTATAGTACATTTACAGTATGGTTGAAATACAAATCTTCGGGATCTCTGGGTTGCACTTTCTTTACAACAGAACTGGCTTTGTCCAACCTTCACGTATAACTAAAAAAAACCAAAGATTAACGGCAAATCCAAACGGAAAACCGCGAATGACTCAAAACCCTTCTGTAGTCCAAGAACTAAAAAACCGGGATGTGCATTCGATAATCGTACGAGTTAATAAGGATAACAAGTTAAGATACTCGCCGACAAAAAACGATCAGATTTAGCTTGTAAAATATAAGTACATTGAACGTGGGTATGCTTCCTTGTATTTTTCAAACATCATTAACCATTGGTGGTTTTGAAATCCGCTTACATTTTCATTTAATTAAAAGGTTTCTATTTGAAAATACAGACAGATCTTCGATGCAAACTTTGTGTTCGCAACATTTTTGAGTCCTATTACGTATCTCAAATACTCACCATAAATATTCGATTTACATTTGAAGAAACTTGAGATTTGCTTGAATGCCTGTTCTGGCAAACGTGAACAGTTTTAGTAGTCAAGGGTTTTTGAAAAACGGTTTTCTTTGATGTCGATTGAAAGTCGAATGTAATTTTCCATAGCCACAATCGTTTTCAATGACAACCTTGTTCATGGCTTAATTCAGGCGATATCGCTATTCACGAACGCGTTTGAGTTATTTGAAGAAATCAAAGCGAATGGCATATTATGTTCTACTTGTTTTCAACTAACGCCTACTTGTTACGTATAGAACACAGTAGACATAAGGGAAGGAAAGTTTAAATAACAGTCCCATGAATCATTTGAGTTTTTTGCTGATCGCACGCGATGTGCGTAAAGCCTGAGCGCAAATGCAACAATTCGCAGTACAAACATCGAGTCGAATTTTCGTGTTATAGTGCAATTACCGTATTAATAGGTTGTGAAGTTCATCTACTGCAAAATTAAACCTACAAATCATCAACATTCCGCGAACCAGCTTCTAATCAAATCAGACAATTACTCAAACTGCTAATTGCAATCAAAACACCCACACCATAAAAATTCATTGTTCCTTTTGTCTTATTGTTCTTGCAATTTGAAATTCTTGTTTCCGTTCTTTTGACAACAAATAGTTCATTTTTAAGCATTTGCAAGCTTCCTTCTTCACCAAGAGATTCGTGCCCTTTAAAGAACAGATAAACGATTATACAAATTCCGATAATCACATGCTCATTACCGTATTGAGCATTGCTTTTGGTCCATTGTATAGTCAGCAAAAGTCCAATAAAGTAGGGAATGTCTAATCTTCTGTGCTGTTTTTAAATATCCGTTTTGTTCAAAGGTCGATTTGATATTCGATTTTAAAATTGTTGAACTGCCCGATACATTCTGCTTTTCTACTGCGATCGTTCTTCTGTTTACAAGTAATTACAAAGTGAGTCATATTTAAGAAAGATTATAATGACACATACAAGTTTCATTTAAAACCGAAATTCCCTTTCTCCAATGGATTGACACTATAAGCTCCCCGGTTTGGTCAATTTAATCTCTAAAAGGATACGAGTTTAGAGGGGAATTTTAACGTCTATCTTCTTAATATAAACAGATCTTGCTTTCGTGTGTGCTTGCGTATTTAAAAGTTAATGCAATTGAAAACCTGTTGATCTATTAATCTCTGTTCACACGGATAATAAATTAACGTTTGTATTCTGTCCTTTGACTGCAAAAGGTTTACCGGAAATACAGCTACGATATGTGGGATTTTGTATCACACGACATACACACGTTACAGTTCCCGCCCTTTTTACACATTTATACGCGCCTTAGGGCGGGACTTCGGCTTGTTTAGATATTAGTCATTCATATCGTTTTGTTGTATATTCCTTAGTTTGTTTGGTTGAATATAATTACTATCCAATCGCTGTTTATTTCTGATGTGTGAGCGGTGCGATGAGGTTGCATTAAGAAGTTGATTTCGCGCGTTGCTATTCCATCAAAATCCTAATCACTTGAACTCAAACTGATCAATCGATTATAAACCGTGAATTTGCTTTTTTATTGGTTGTTAGCTTTTGAACTACAGTATTCGTTCGTATTAAGACACTTTAATTTTCACGTTTACCTGTTCCTGTTGTATTTTATTACAATAAGGGAAACCGAAAAGTACCACATGGTGTCATGATGAACGCCTGTCTGCGATTAATTTCAGCATGATATTTGCTATTCAACGTAAAATTCTAATTTTCGTCTTGTAATTACTGATTCTGCCGTTCATAGATTAACGTAATTCGAATAAACAAGTTTGTCACACGATCCAAGAGTCTTACGTGCTATTATGAAAGCGTGTACACGTGGAAAATTGACGTACTAACTATAACTCCAATTTCAGTTCCCACTCGATTCAACCGTTTTAAACCTCAAAGTATAGTAATGCGACTTTGCTGCATTGTTCAAATCATTCTGATTGCTTGTATTGCAATTGTAGGTCGTTGTGAAGTAATGGTAAGTTTTGGATTTCAAGCATTTATTTTGATCTAATAAACGAAGTTCTAATCAAAAATATTATAGGACATAACGTGGCCAACCGCACCGACAGTACCGCAAAATAATAACACGTACATTACTACTAGTAAGATTGAAGTTTGAACACCAGATTTCATTTGTGTGTTTCAGGTTGCTATAAAGAACTGACCGAACAACATCTAAACAAACCAATTCTTATCAACCATACTTACTATGATTGGCGTCGTCCGTGTCTGATTCGAATTCCAACGAAGACTGAAGTTGTTTTCACAATGGCACGTTTGCATGAAAGGGTAGGAAGAACGGCGCACTGATCGTAAGACTAATCAACTGACTTCAGAGTTCATTGCGGGTATTTGCCGGAATCTCTCGCAATTTACAACTCATGGCAACAGAGAAACTGCAGAAAAGTAAGAACTTTATTTTTTATAACAACTTAACGACTGAACTTTAGGGCCTAACAGTCAACTAACATTGCCAGTCTATGTTGGCTGCAAATATGCTACAATCGTTTTCCGACCGTTCACTATCGAAGATTACCTGCTGTTCATTGTCCGACCGGCGCGTCCTAATCTGATTGCCGAAGAAGACGAGAATGTTTGCACAAGGTCCGAAGCGACAGTCAAAAGATCAAGACTGCGTCGACGCAGAGACAACATCAATTCGTATAGATTATGATATTGACAACCTAACGTATCCACAAAAACTCAGACCGTTTTCATTTTGTTATCTTTGTTTTGTTTTGCATAATCACATCATTGTTTTCATTTTTCAATTATCCGTCTATCTTGTCGTCATATTTGATTTACATTGTAAATTTGACTTATATCAATGTAATGTACAGTTGGTTCGATCAACTTTGCCGAATATCGAATCCATCTTTACCATAAACTTCCGTCAATCAACGTACAGTTTTGGTTTTATGCTGCATTGATCTTTAGCGTTCTGTCGGTGCTATTTAAAGGCTCTTTGCACCTGCTGTTGTAAATAGATTGCAATCTGTCGATTTTTCTAATTAACCAGAACTCATTTTCACGGGCAAATACAATGGCGTCGTTTCCACTCTCTTTTTTAAAAATTTATTTACAACGAAATGAACACTAAAGCCAAGAAAAACGTGAGGCACATTCTTTTGCCTTCCTCTTACCGTAATCTTGTCATTCTAAGCTCTTTCACGAGTTTGAACTATTACAACTACTTATTCCAGAAAAACACTTTCATTCACTGTTTAATACAGTTACACATACAATGAATTTGTAGATATAAGTTTAAGTGGAAATGTCACACAAATATTGGAAACCTAATACAAACAGCTTAAGTGGACATTAGAGAAATGTCGGTTTATGTGATCGAAATACATCTTTACTTTCGGCTACCAGGACTTACATTTGAAATCTATTCGGTGGAAAACGAAAGAAATTGGGATAAAGAAACGGATGATAAAATGGAAGAGTAGTTGAGGCGGCAGACATAGTCGATGAAGACAAAAAGAAATTGGGTGGTGGCCGAATCAAATTCGGGAATGTGGAGTTCAAAAATGGAGGAAATTCGAGATGATTGCTATTCGACGAAATGGATGTGTCCAATGAGTGTATTGGTTCGATGGGACTTTGCGAGTTGCTGGATGTTGGTGTTATTTCGGTCTTTGTTTTCTCGACAACAACCGTTTCATGTGGAGTGCTCAGTGTACTTGTATCGCTTGCTTCTTTGTCAGGATCAACTTTTTCTTAAAGTTCAACACGTAAGACTAATTAGGAAACAATTTTTAGAAATTAAATTTAATTAATTGATCGACATCTGCAAAGGTCAAACGTTTATGCAACGCTCAATTATTCATAAGGATCACACATATTCGTTAATCCAACTTATAAACGCTAATTTGGTCGAGTTGTAACCTCAATCCGCTCGCTTCTTTCGCTTCAGCGACAAGTGCTCAACACCCAATTTACGGATTGCACAAACGCAAATAACCGAAAGCACCACATTTATGCGGATTACTCGAACTTTAGGCGGTCAACTTGTCGCGGTCAAGATCGCACATTTCGCTTAACCGTAGACAGGTGGACGTTTTCTCGCCACCGCATTGACCGTTTACTCGAAATGCTCGTTTGCATCAATTGCGGCTCACGTTTACGGTATCCGTTTTTCTGCTTTAAAAAGTCGATGCAAATTGAGATGAGCAATCAAGAGACAATGCGTGAAGTGGTACTTGGCCTCGAAAACACAATCAAATTTAACATTCGCACCGTGCAGTAATACAATCGGTCGAGTTGTGACAAGTACGCGGTTTAACTTGCAACCAAAGACAGCAGGACGCAAACCCACTTAAACCTTTGATTGCAATGGAATGTTAGTGGTCAGTTTAAAACGTTCATTTGCAAATAATCGGATTGTTACTGCCCTTTAAATTATAGAACAAATGTTTGGAGTTGTGATAGTGCACTAATTCTTTTAAGGGCCTACAGTATGCGGGTTTTCGGATATGATAGCAGACTGTTAAATGTGTTGTTCAAAGACTGAGCTCTTAAAGTAAGAAGTTTGAATCTTTGCATGCAATCATCTTTGGATTACTCAGAAATATCGCTTACGATTTCTAGATTAGATAATCCTATTGAGGAAAAAGATAAGCAGCTTGTAATCCGAACAGATTCTGTGAAAGTTAACAGAAAAACGCGGCGATATTATTGGGTTGTTACTAAAGTTTTGTCTGATTGCGCAATGCATTTTCTAAAATTGGAACGAAAGAAATTGACCGGTCGATTGGAAATTAAACGAAGTGTCAAATTTGATTTATTGGATCTGCTGTTTCTCGACATCGCTACTCCTGTTTCCTTGACTAATTTCGTCAAATGGGTCTCACTTGTGAACAAGTGCGACTTCTGCTTCTCAACGAATATCGTCTCCATCACTCGCCCGCCAAAGCCGCCACCATCATCAACTTGGCACATGGAACGCGAAACGACCACCGAGAGGACGGCATGTCGATGGTTCAAAAAGTTCGACGATGGACTCGAGGATTTGGCCGATCAACCACGAACAGGACGTCCGCCAACGGTTCATCAACCGACGATTCTCAACGCTGTGTCCAATCGATCTGCGCAATCAACTCGCGAATTGGCCAATGGTTGTTGCCATGTAACCGTTTGGAGAACATTAAGACGAGCGGGCAAGCAATTCTTTATGTCTACAATTACTAATGGTTATTCTCGTTTAGGTCTCCGGCATCGACGAGGACAGTGGGTACCCCACGAGTTGACGGACCTGCAGAAGCAACGGCGAGTCCGGGCTGCCGAAAATCTCCTCCAGCAGCAACGTGCCAACCCGTTCGTCCACCGGCTCCTAACCTGCGACGAAACATGGGTCCAACTTGACAATCCATATCGCCGTGGACAATGGTTGCGTCCCAATCAGCGACCGGGTGGTACACCCCGGCCGAATCTTTTCCAAACAAAAGTTATGCTTTCTGTTTGGTGGAATCGGTTAAGTGTTGTGCACTGGGAGTTGTTGGACCGCGGGCAGACGATCACTTCGGAACTGTACTGTGCCCAAATGGATCGAGTCGCCGCCGCCCTTCGTCATCGCCACGACGTTCTACTGCTCCAGGACAACGCGCGACCGCACACCGCCCGAAGAACTCAACAGCACCTGAGGACTTTGGGTTGGACGGCCATCGAGCACCCGCCGTACTCTCCGGACCTTTCGTCAACGGACTACCATCTCTTCCGTTCGCTAAAGACGTGAATACGAGGACGCCGATTCAACGACGTCGATCATCTCCGCCGGTCCCTCAACTCGTTCTTCGCCTCCCGTCATCGATCCTTCTACACGCGCGGAATCACCCAATTGCCCGGACGGTGGCGCCGAACTATCAACTCAAATGGCGAGTATTTTTGATGATTTGTGTTAATTTTAATGAATGAATTCTAATCTACAACGAAAATCATACTTAGGACAGTAGGCAGCTGAACAACCGAACTTCGTTCACACACTTCCAACCGACCGGTCAATTTCTTTCATTCCTAATTTAGGTCACTCATGACGCAATCAGACAAAACTTTAGTAACAACCCAATAGTAACCAATTTTACTGTTTCATTACAGAAACCGTATTAGACAATCATGTGCATCTTATCGACATAATTTGAAGGCCACCTTGTGACGAAATTGACAAAATAAACGAAATGCAGTCATGCTGGGAAAGGACAAAAAAGTCACGGAATCTTCCGTGTCGGATTTATTTTGTAAAACAAAACTAAAGTTCACAAACTGACCTTTTTCGTCTTCAGTTGTTGCTAATTTGTTGGTTTCACTCGACTCCAATTCCTTCATTACATCGAGTAAACCTGCGGCGTTACCGAGTCCAAAAATTTCCTGTAAATCTCGGGCCTCTTTCTCTTCCTGACTCTGTTGTCTTCGCAGTGCAACTTGTGCCGCCATCACTCGTTGACGTTCGGCAATTAGCGTACATTTAGCACATGCACAATCCTTCCATCGACAGTATCGTTTGTGACCTTAAATGGTGGAATTAATCAACAGAAAGCTTACAACTAATGAACCTTTGAGTGCGGACACCGAGCCATGATTTCGACAGCGAGCACACTTCGGAGTACGTTGATTTCGTTCGGCACGTAAACGTAAGAGTTTCTCAAGTTCATCGGCATTCAAAGCGCCCAATCCATTCGATTTCGTTATGTCGGACATTAGCAAGCACGAACTGTAAGGTTAAGAATCACAACGTCAGAAATGCAATTCAGTGGCCACACTCGTGTCCAACTGTAAAAACTCGGTGGGAGGCGCGAGTTCGGTCATTGGTCAGCAGACGAGTCGAGTTGTTCTCGTATTTCCAACCCAATGCAAAGCTCAGTATTGTGACAGAAAAAAAAGAAATTGAACATGCGAAATCAAGTGGTTTCGAATCGTTTGACTTCAACTGATCCCTCGACTTTAATTACTTATCAGCAACTGCTATTGATCATGTGATTGTTGTAAATTCAGATAAAAGGGTAATCACAATCGGAATTTGTAGCCTAAGGTTCTGGCCGTTATTATGGTTCTGCGAAAACTATAAATTTAGACTACAATCGAAGAGATCAAAATATTTTCGTATTACTCCGCTGACTCATTTTTTATAAGCTTCTTTTGACATCGGTGTTATTTGATTATAATTACAGAAACGGAACTTGTTTGTCAAATATCAACACACTGACTACTTGAAAAGCTGCGGCAACAACCAAAACAGCTGATCTTCACTGTACGCCAAAACTCAAGTGGATCGGGAAAACCACAAAAAACATTAGCCAACGAGTCTTGTACGTCTTATTAATTCCATCCTATTAAACATAAACAAACATAACGGAAACGAAAAACTTTCAGCCGTGCACTTACTATACAGAACAAATTTCTGTAACGATGAGAGTCGACACTTCAAATGCCGTTTGGCTAATAGAAATAGTAAAATTGAATTCTAAGTGCACTAGTGCTTCACATCAATTTCATTGAAAGTAACCGAGATGTGCATAACAGATTCTTGTGTTCAATTCGCATAACCAACGTATCAGCCTGTTGAAACGAAAGTAACGTCAAGATGTCTCGCAGACTTTTCGAATTTTCAAGCTGAAGTTTTAAATCAATTTAACAAGATTTAATTGCATCTAAAACGAAGACACGTAAAAGAATCCATAATATGAAAGACACAAAGTGATACACTGGTTTTAAATGATTCGGCCTATTGCATTTGAGTTTCATCTATGGCCTCTTCCTGTTTGTCAAGCAGATCTGAGATACGAGCACGAATCTAAAATATGTCAGTTAGTTGTACGATTCGTTTTCCTGCTTACAGTTCGTTTTTCTTTCGCTGCAAATTTTCGTAATCGTACGACAACCAAACGCGCAAAACACGCGTCTTCATCGTTTGACCACTCAGCAGTTTTCAGTTCGTCCAACATCAAAGAAACATCCCGTTCGGCATTTAATTGTTGCAAAACGTTGCCGTTCATACCACCGACTGACATTGTTTTCGATAGTGGACGAAAGGCAGAGAGACCGCGAGTTCGATCGGTTGGCGTCGACTGTGTGGATTGGATGTTTGGATCCGCGGGTTTCAATTTGATTCCACCGCCTCTGCGTACCAAATATGGCGGATTTCGTTGCCGAGTGTTTGGTCTCAATGGTTGTTGTGTTGGGAGAAGTGATGCATTCAGATTGCGAATCATCGAACCAACGAAACTAAGATTCTCTGCACTTGCTGTTAGAGCTGATGCACTTAACAGTCCGGCTGTGTCAAGAGTTGTGGGCTCAAGAAGATTCTGACAAAATCAAGAAGTTAAATGCAACAACTGAGTACCTGATTTTCTATTCCGCTTATCGTTTCGTCGCCACTTTGGCGTTCAGGAGACGAAGAATTACGCTGTCGAGTTGTATCGCTGGTTCCACTTGCACTGCTGCCCGCATCTGATGCTGCTGTTGATTCTGCAGAATTTATTAACTGTATTCCTGTCGATTGAATCAGGTCACCATCGTCTGAAGTTGTTGCGCTGTCCGGCGAAAACTCGCCAGTTTCTCGTTGTCGTTGAAGTTGTTCGAAGGCGGAAGACGAGGCGGCCATAATGTTTTCCAAAAGCGCGTTTGCATTGGCGTATTGTTGTAAGTCATGAAGATCGGTTGTTTCTTTGAAATCGTTTATAAGTCAATTGAAATCAATTCGTTCGCTTACCACTTTCTTTGATCAGTGACTCTAAAGCTGAGACCGATGTTTGTCCGTCCAGTCCCTCAAATGAACTGCTTAGGAAAAGTGGATTCAAACCAGCACTTCTACAACAATACGATCCAATTATTGAACATTTTCATTTGCTGAATTACTTTGCGTCTTTAAGGTATGGATCGAGCCATTTGAGTCTTTCGAAGTACGGCCATTTCGGTTTGATCATGTTGCGTAACGCCATTTTAAGTTCTTTGCGATAACGATCTCGCATTTGCAACCATCGCTTCTTTGCGAATTCGCCTGAAAGAGAAATCGCTCAAGCAGTTCATTTGCTAATCCGTTACCAGTAACATTGTGATCTATCTTTCTCGCAATCATTTCCCACATCAAATTTCGTTCCTAAACATACAAAAATTACTCGATTCTCCGCGTACACTTACCTCATTGTCCGTACAAACTCGATGCTGTTGATCGTACAATTCGGGATGATTTTGAACTTCTCGAATCAAAAGTTCGTTAAATGTCGGTGGCCGTTCGACCATCACTTTTACCGTAACCGTCAACTTGACAACCCAAAAGATGAGATCGGTGGAATTTGTCTGAAAGCAATTGGGCGGTCGCAGGGTCCACAGATTCACGTAGTCCGCGCACTTTGACGGATTCACGGCGACTAACCGACAAACTAAACGAGTGGCGGACAACACGCGCAACTCACGACTGATAAACGGCTGATGAGGAAAACGGGAAAGAGGAATGATGATCGTCACTCCTCAACGGACAACCGCCCCGGGCAATCCCAACGGAAACTGATCAAACCTTGTTTGCAGGATTTCACCTTAACATCCAATTTTTTAAATCACATGAACTCATTTAACGTCAACTAACTCAAATCGTTGTCGACTACAGATCCATGCAGCAACTCCGAACGACTCATCAGGATCTAAGACAACCGCAATCCGTAAAGATACAATAAACCGACCGTTAAATGCTGCCGCCTTTTCATTGCTTTTACCCATCAACTGCAACAACACGAAGCTGCGCCACCAGAAACGGAAGACGAACTCGTTTTTCCTCCTTCAGATCCCTCCGCCGCCCGATCGTTGCAAATCGCACGATCAACCCATCTTCCCGCTTTATCAATTCATCCGTTTGTTCATCGACTTATCATCCGCTCATCAACCGCAACTCAAACCGATTCGCCGTCGCGGATTTGCGCAAACCACAATCAAATCACCGTTTTTGCGTATTCGCGACGCAACAACTGGATTTGAGGAAAAAGCGACGATGTTCGCCGTTTGACACAAGAAACAACAAAGAAACGAACTCAGAAGTCTGAATGCCACGACCAGAAAGCGAAACTGAACGTCGTCCAAATCAACGGCTTCCTCGTTCGTCTTCAACTTCCGCGCGAATCGCAACATCTGTTTCGCAGCGTCTTCAAAGGTCCGGTTCTTCTACTCCATGACGTGGTGGTTTCCGAGAACTTTACGACCTCCACGAGATTTCGAACCGGAAGATGCGCAGCCGTCTGTTCGTTGATGACGACACTCTATGTTTGTTTAATCCAAATCGATCAACATAATGAAAAGTGTTTTGTGCACTTCGAATGTTTGCCATAAAATTGTTTCAGACGGAACAACAGAACGGAGGCGGCCGAAAACATTTGTCGTTGCTTTTCAGTTCGTGAAGATTATTCTTTTTCTTTGCAACGAGCAGAATGGCGACTAGAAACTCGAAAAAAACAAACTGATTTCGACTTCAGTTTTCTTGTTTTCCTCTCATTTCTGACACCAAATGACCGAAGAATGTCGGGAACGGTTGTATTGCAAATTAAACCGCAAGAACGTTGATGCCCAGCGGCCAAAATTACTCAGAAGCATTTGGTCGTTTGAGAAGTTTAATCGGCTGGAAAGCCGTCCGTCAGCTTCCTCGCTTCTATTCGTTCACATTGTATTCAAGAATACGCGGTTGAGTGGTTTGAAAAAGAGAGTACAATCATTCGAAACTGTTTGTTAGTCGATTGGACCTTTTTTTCAACACAAAATATTAACAATGGACCACTTCGTCTGTCCATCAACGGTCCAATTGCCAGAAATTTATGGCCGTGGAGTGAGGGTCAATTGAACGTGTTTTATGTTCGCGTTGTTCCACCAACTTGTCGCTTTTCATGTAATTCCCAATTCTATTTGATTTTCCGCAACAACAAACATGTCTTTCGACATCTCCTTCTGCTCATGAAATTCGTGGTCGTTTGCGGCGCAGCAACAAACTGCTCAATAGTCCACACGTTTTTCGATCCGTTGCAAAGGTCCACATCTGTTAAGTTGTTTCCGGAGATCGCCGAGTGACCAGCACGTCTTCTCGACCATCAATCAGCGACTGACATTTTTCATGCATTTTGCAGGACATCGTTTTCACGTACAACTTTGACTAACCAATTCAAAGACCAAAGTCTGTTCCTAATATCCGTTTCGAGGTCTTCAACTCTCTCGAGACAGACCCATTTCTTTTTTACTTTCCGTTTTCTTGAAAGTTCAATTGAAAGTCGTTCGTTTCAGTCGAACGTCGATGGCTCAAAATGCTTGCTGCAAAGGACCGTATAGTTTTATTTGTTTGGTCCCTGATTGGTATGACAACTCTTGTAAACGGTCTAATTGAATCGTCGACTCGTCCTGACTCATTATCATCTTCTCAACTGACGTATTTTCCATTCAGTCAAAAGTCCACGTTCATTCGTCTTTCGCTCGACATACCATTGAATTTCACTAAGCAAGTGATTAGATTAATACATTCAGTCAACTTTCGTTATTTAGTGTCTACGGTAAGATTGAAGCAAAAGAAAGTAGTTGGTTTGTGCTCTTCGAAATCGATCATGCTCTTATTCCTTCCACGTTTCCTACAATTAACGAAGATATACAAGCAGGTGATCTGTTCAACAAGTGTGCCAATTTTGATGCTACTCGTGAAGTTGAATTTGAGGTTTGATCGTTTTAAGTTCACATATATATCGTCTATCTAGTTGGAATTGCATTCGAAATACGTGCGAATACGTTCTCGAAATTCGGAAAGATACGATTTTCCGGAATCTCTCGCTTTGGGCCGTGAATTGTCGGCTGTGTTTTATGTGCAAGAAATACAAGACGGTAATTTGTGCACTCTTGACGTTCGAGTGGAGCAGAAAGAACAAAGTAAAATGTGAACTTGAATAGTGATGTCATTCTATTGTTTAGGTCGCTTTTTGATTATGAAACCAACCGTTCCGACAAACTCGTTTACAACAAACGAAATGTCAGAGGGTAACGTTTTTTACAAGAATTCAAATTAAAATTTTTTGCAGACCTTCAGAAAACTCGTCGTATGCTATTTACCACTGTATCTCCGCGTTTGTGGACCGGAAAAGTTCGATTTGCTACTTACAAAATGCAACAACGAAGCAGAATCACGATGAAACCCATCGGAGGTGATTAATAGAAGCAACGACGAAGTTATTGTTGCTTTTTTAGGGCACACGTACATCGACATTCAAAAGGACAGAGAAGTTTATGAGGCAGTTCAACGATCAAAGTAAGTGAAAGAATTGAAATACCCAAATAATTGTTTCTATTTACAGAACAAAAGTAAGCGAAAGTATAAGAACAGAAATTTGCAGCGTTTAGGAAATCAATTCGGTTTGGTCGTACACGTTTCTTTTCTTCCTGACTGTGGAGTTAGTGGTCATTGGGACGTTTGTTGTTTTTGGTTTGACTATGTTTATTGTTCTACAAATCCGGTTGGTTTTCCGTAAAACAACAAGATTCGAATTTGAGTTTCAGCCCCCGAGGCAAAGAGAAACACATTGCAATCATCGACTGATTGCTTGTACGGGTCATTGAGAACTAGTGTTTAACATTCCATCTTTGTTGTTTCATTTACCTCAGTTAAATAAATGTGATTTTATTGTACGAAAATACAAATGAGAGAGTCGGGTTACCGGTATTTGAGAGACGAATAGTTTTAATGATAGGGCAAGACAAAAAGGCGAAGTGTGAGATTGATTTTGGATTGCACGTTTTAAGACAATCTACGTGACTGATGTGGTTGTTTCGATGGTAGACATAGAAACACTGGACACAGTAGATCGACAGCTATGATATTTGTCGAATAACGCTGTCTTTGTAGGCCGAAGCAAAAGGGTCGCAATTACCGAAACGACCAAAGACTCGATGACCGTAGCAAAGTTCTTCCAGACTAAAACGTCATTTCAATTTCAACGCAAAGACTAAAACTTACAGAACGCTGTTTCTAATGCCGGCAAAATTTCTCCACAGCCAAATATGCCCAGGCGAGCAAGAAAGTCGAATACCTTAAATGATCAAGTTAATGCTTTTTGCAAATCCAAAACATTTTTCAATATTCTTCAGAACTTCAAAAATACCAAAAACAAATGTTCATCATTGACTTTCACTTACCGGCATTTGCAGTCCGAACACCTGAAACAAAAACTCATTTACGACAGAATGTTTGAGTTCTTACTAAAAAGTAGAAGTCGAAAAGCCTGAATACAAAGTTGTAACGATAGGGTACTACTTCATCGAGTCTTGATATCGTGTTCACCAGAATGTGACAACCGTAGATACCACACAAAAGAGACGGAAGTGAAATGAAGTCGAGGATCTTTAGTACCGTGAAGGCTCTGTCCAAGTACTCGAAATAGAGCGCCAAACTAATGACCGTACAACTAAAGCAATTGAATTAATGACTTCTAATCGACGGAATCGTACAGCAATCTTACGCACGGGCATTGCATTACCATTAATTCACAGAAGCGAATTCGACGTCTATAATCGAACACGTTTAGCTAATAGCGAGATTATGAAGCTTACAATTGAACAGGTAGTTTTGGCAAACACGGAAATAAACAGCAGAACGGCGGCGACTGCAGACCGATTATTGCGGAAGATTGAGTCATTCGTTTCACGGCCGCTTGTTTTCCATCAACCAAATTGAAAAGAAGACAAATAAGAGCGTAGATTCCAATGGAGTAATAACTAAATCCAGTATGATTACCCTCGGTCGTATGCTACTTACAAGAATGAAAGCAAATGAGCCAAAAACCAAACCCGTGGCATGAACAACGCAACCAACGCAAAACCACTGACGAACGGCGCTGTGCCAGCCAAATAAATGATAAAAGCTCTTCGATAGGCACTTGCCACGTAGTTACCAATATAAATCAAATGAACAACAAATAACCCGATAGTAGCAGCACATATTATACTCGCTGATATGAGCGCAAAGACGTACGGTTTGGTTAAACCTAAACAAAAAGTAAGTTAAACGAAATGAACGAAATCATTTTACTCGACAGAAAATCGGCTGCCGGTGGTGGTAGTGAGTTGTTCGTACAGTTGAGAAGTGAGTCGGTTAAAAGTTTGATTATCGTGTCCACCACCATTTGTTATACGAAGAATCGCTCTATTCTTCTAAGGTCCGAACATGGAAATCGTTTGTCTGCAAATGTGAAAATGAAATTTCAAATTCGTAAAGACCGCTGATTCAACCATCGCGTAAACATCGTCGAACAAAAACGTTTCTCGTCTCCACGGAAATTTGACAAAAACGCGGAAAACAACCCGGAGGTCAACAATCGAGAAAAAGTATTTGCGTTTGCAGAATCTCAGTCAAAAATAATTCGCATGTTTTGTACGAACGTCAAATAAAACTAAGAACATCAGCTGCCAGACGATGGAGTCTTGCATTCTTTGTTGAACGAAACCGGATGTCAACATTGGATTTGCAACGACGAAACTGGAAGCTTTACGCGTGATTGAAAGTCAGAGAAAAGAGCTCTCGAAGAGCAAAACAAATCAGTGAACATAATGCTCGGATCTCGGGAGAACGACGGCGACTAATGGACTTAAATGCTCTCTCGGTGTGAAGTCGTTCTTTAGAACGATGAAGACCGCCGCCAATTCGGACTCCGATTTCGGCAGTCAGACAAAAAATGCAATCGACTGACGACCACTTAGCGACGCATACAAATCGAAGGTCGTGGGCCAAAATTGTTTTAACAGTTGTATCCCGACCTTATGGACGTCAATGTTTGGCATGAGGGGTTGGAGGACCACAAAGTAACGAGATTATTTTGGTGTTCGTCCACAGATGCACAAACGAACGGTCTGCCAAATCACACCGATCGTTCTGAACTTCCAATTCTCGTTATTTGCGAATCAAAACGCGTGGAACGAGGGAGAGGTTGAACGGGGAGTTGAGAGTAAAAAGTAAAATGAGCAACGTTGCTCTCCGTCTGCTTCGGAGGGCGCGCTGAATTTTCGAAACGAAGTGCAATGAAATTCTCAAAAAGGCAGCAGATGCAAGGAGGTCATGATGGCACAGGCGGAGTGCAATTGACGTGTGAACGAGTAGACAAGCAGTCTTAATTATTCAATGTCTATATCAACAGTTGTACTCGTACTCATGAGGATTAAAGGGCTTGATGATTATTCTCGTTCATAGACACGCGAAAATCTCGAAAACGAGTAGTCGGGGAGGGGGATCGTGTTAAATGTCTTCGTACTCAACTACTCGTTCGCTCAACTAAATGTTCTATAGTGAAAAGAAAGCAACTTTACTACGAGCTCGGTTGTTGTTTTTTCGTTGAAAGCAAACCGAAAAGGTACATTTACAATAACGATTTTTGCTTTCCGGAGCCCATTAAAAGCAAACACGTAGGAATGGGGGTCTTGAATCCTTTGCATTGAATGCGAAACATTCCAGGGATGCTAATTGCGATCGAACAACTCGATTCGAACTAATTACTCATTACAAACACCCATTAGTCATCATCATCGAAGCGGTCTGTCTACAGGACCAAAGATCGACGGTCACTCCGCTGCAGAAACATGAGTCCAACGGTCAGCAACCGAATTGTCTTTTTTGTTTGCGATCGCCGCCAAATTCGGTTAACGGGCGGATCATTGTGAAAGATTCGTTGGTTAGCAAACAAATTCATCCGAGCAAAACAAGCGTTTACGTAACAAAAACAATTCGATCCTACAGAAGAACAATAACCGTTTCAGTGTTGTAAAAGTTGAAAGACGTCGCGATGGCTGAACAATCCGACTAAATCCAATTGATCGTTTCGTGGATGAGCTCTGAAAAGAACAATTGAAAGTGTTTGATTCGAATTCAGTTTGTACTTGAAATATTCCAATTCGATAAGATCGTTTGGATTCGCCGATTTCTTTGCAGGAACAACCAAAATATTCGGGATGCCGAGTTGATTCAATTCAACCAAACGTCGACCAACGGACTTCGAAGTTCGATCATCGACGAGGACATCGCCGTGAAAACTCGGAGAGGAAGCCAATTGGTGAGAAAAATCGCGAGCAAAACGCATTGACGGATGATCTTCTTTTGTCTTAGGCAAAACGATGGCCAATTTGAATGGTGCAATTGCATTCGGAAGTCGAATCGCGGTTGTGGAAGGCGATAAAACATCGATACTAAAACGTTGATGGAGAGAAAAAACTGAAGAAAGTTTACCTCGCAGCAATCAGACGTGTAACTCCAATTCCAAAACAACACATAAAATAAGGAATTTGATCGGAAGATCTGGCATTAAATACACGCGAGTATTTGGAACCCAGTTGAAACGTGTGTCCAATTTCCACGCTGTTAAGCATCTCTTCTTCACCGTCACACTTAGCACATGCTTTGTTTTCGACTTCACCGACAGTCCGGACAGATAGACAGTTTCTGCAAACCATCAAACGATCTTCAGCCGATTCATTAGGCAAATGATATTCGTGCGAAATGTTGCCGCCCATTTCTTTGGCATCAGCAGTTAACACCAATGTTTCTGTCAATCCTAACTGCTCAACGAAAATCTTTCGATAGATGTCGGAAATCCGCTAAAATTGTCTGATCGTCATATTCAACAGAAAATCAAATGATCACCTGGTACGTCTGAACCGCATCTTCTTCAGTTCGATCAAAACTGTACAAATCGTTCATGTGGAAATGTCGAGAACGCAACAAACCAAATCGTGGACTCATTTCGTCGCGAAATTTCTCTGTCGTCTAAACTTCGATTATTCAAAACTTACAACTACGGACCTGATAGATGAGCATCGGTAAGCTTTCGGCCTTGAAAACTCCGAATTGTGCAGCAATATCGGTGATCATTTCTTCACACGTGGGTTGTAAGCATAACTGTCTTTTCATTCGATCTTCAAGACGGAACAATTGAGTCCCGTAGACGTTCCATCGACCGCACTTCGACCACAGTTCTTCATTTCCAAGTGCCGGCAAAGTACACTTTTGTGCTCCCGCATCGTTGAGCTCTTTTTCAATCAACCGTATCGTTTTGTCCAAAATACGTTGACCGACCGGCAAGAAAGCAAATATTCCTTTGCCTAAAAGCACGTAACTAACAACAATAAACAACAAAACTAACCTGTTTGTTGGATCAATCCACTCGCTAGCATCAAGCCATAACTTGAGCATTTTGTTTTTGTTGCATCAACGGGCGTAAACTTAAGCAAAAGACGAGATGCATATGTAAGACTCATGGTTTACAAAATAGAATTTCCAATTCCTGAGAAAAACGAATGCCCACATGTCAAGTTTGCTCTGAAATTGGTGTGCGCAACCAATTTTCGTAACAACGGCTCGACCATGCAGTTGATCCGCACGCATCGATCGGAACGTACTCAGTAAGAGCGGTGGTCATCAGCTAATCAAGTCTGTTAAAATTATCGGCAAATGAGAACCGGTCTAATGACCAACATCTAAGGGGTCCAAGTTGACCGACGACGGTGAGTCAAATTGATTTCCAAGTTTTTTTGAAGTTTTTGTTTAGTAATGGGACAACAAATGAGCGGCATGTTAAGTCGATGGAATCCGTTTGGCGCACAAAACGTGGAGCCATCACCCAATTCCAACGATGCACGAGTTGCTGAAGCAGGTGACGGAGCAAGCTCATCGGAAAACAATCGAGCACGTGGACGTAGACGTCGAACAAGTCGAAACACTGCAAATCAACAGCAACACGAAAGTGGCTCGGGTAGTCCGTTGAATGATCGGTTTTTCAGTTCACATTTTCTAATGGGCGGCAAACGATTTGAAACGTTGAAACCGGACACTTTTCTTTTCGGCAACAATGCCGATCTTGACTTATTGGGAGCTCCAGTGAAGGTAATTTGTATTGTAGATTTTAACGTTGATTTGTGTTTCAGTTTCCATATGGCGGGGTTTCCGAAACCGTGAATGTTCTCAATGCACTAGTCAACATTCGCCGCGACTCTGTCAAGATACTTCGGTAATTATTCTCGGTTGTTGATGTGTTCACTTGTTTTCAGAGATGAATCGACTAACTCCACGGAAAAAGCTTATCGTCTGGAGTTTGTTTACGATTGTGATGTGAAATGTTACGTTCAAATTCATTTCTGTGCACGAGAAATCGTAGATGGCGAGAACATAAAGTACGACAGCTTGTAAATCAAGTTCTTAGGCACTTTTTTTAGATTTGATGTTCGCTTCCCAGAACTGAAACCTACGAAAAAGTTTCTTTGCGAAGTCGGAGCCAATCAGATTTTTAATAAGCTCATCCTGAAGCCACATCAATTCGATCAGCAAAAGGTTGCTTTCTATTTCTTGCTTTTTTTTCTACGTAGAACATTCAGATGACCTATCAAGGCGGATTATGGTTTCCGATTGTTATTGAAATGAGAACAAGAGATCCGACTTGTGGGTTTAAAGATCAATCGCAAATCACAATGTGCGTACTGGAACGAACTCAAAGCCAAACTTGCCCATTAGTTTTGAAGCCACTGAAACAGAAGCTGATTGCCGATGGCGTTGTTTATTTGCTGCAAGAAGTTTTTGGAATTGAAAACCGTGAAACAGATCGTGATCGTGTCTTCGAATGCTCGATCTGTAAGGACAACGAAAGCAACACTCTTCTTCTACCTTGCCGTCACTTGTGCATTTGCAACAACTGTGATGATTCATTTCTCCACAATGTAAATTTGAAAGTCCGATTAATAAGAATTTCGGGTTCAGGTCAAAGAGTGTCCGATTTGTCGTACGCCCGTAAAGGCGCTTTTAACTTTGGATGCCGTTCGAGCTAACGGTTCCGAGAACCGATCATCGAAAGCTGGAAATTCAAAGTACACAGTCAATCTTCTGTGACACTTAATCTCTACGGTTTTTAGTGTTGAACACGTGAAATTGACCGAGGCTTTGAATGGTCCAATTGTTCGCTCGAACAGCAACACACTTTCACGTAACTCCATTTCCTCGAACAGTACTCGTTCTTCACATCAAAATTCGCAAGCACAACGCTACCTAGTATCGGATGTTTTTCCTCAAAGTCTTAATGAAAACGAGATCAACAACCACGCGATCGAACTCCAAGACATTCACATCGAACGCCCCATAACTCCTCTCGACGAAACAACGGTATCAACTTAAAGCCTTTAACTTTGAATTACGGTTCGAAACGGCATTTACAACGCACATATTCATCCGAACCTCTTTTTATTTTCGTCTTTCTTCTTATCATTTGAACAGTATTCGTTTGTAAATCCGAACGTTAACAGACGGGTTGTTTTAAAATAAACAAATTTATTACCGTTAATGAAATTTAATCCCGTATTTTCAGTTTCCTTGACCATATGAGTTGCGATATGCGTGGAAGTCGTAAAGCTGCGAAGATAAAAGGAATGTCTAATTAAATTAGAAACAAATGTCTCGTATCGTATCCAAGTTTTGTAGTGTTAGTACGCCGCTTTTTGCAAAATTCTCAAACTTCGATCCACGACATAAACCGCGAACGAGTGGACGACAAAACTCAACGTCTGATGTGTGATCTTTTCCGTTGAATAGTAAGCGAACAAAGATCGTTTCTTCTTGTAGTGGACTTTCTGTCTCGTAAATCTGAAATACTATGTGTCTTATTTCACTACAGACTTAACTTACTTCAAAAACTATACGAGACGAGTAATAAGGCGGAATTCGATGAGCGATTCCTAGTGTGTGCATCAACGGCTCCAAAGTGATATCGTGACCGCTGTATACTCGAATTATCTTTGGTCCTTGTGCTTTGCTTCGGGCTTTCTGTATCGCAAGTTGCAAGTTCCTTAACATTGTCCATGATTCAATCACGTAAAGCGATCGAGTAATCGGAGAAGTTTTTTCGAACATTCGTCTTGCAATTTCCCACGTCTCATCGGACGTCTAAATGAAACTAGTTATCGACTTCTTATTGTCTTGAATCTACTTCTAGGAAGTCGTTAACGGTAAAACACTCGCCAAGCGAATTGCACGGCAACGTGTTGCGCCGGCAAATGTATCGTCCCAACATCACGTCTTGAAATTGCAGTGGATGCTCGACAAACTTCAATCCGACCATACTGCCAAGCACTTGCAATCGATTGAAGAGTTTGCGTGGAGATCTATTCCAAAATTCCTCGGCTCGTTCCTAAAGAACCGATCAAACAAAAACAATCAAAATGCCAACCATTTCCGCCGTTTTGCGCGTTTCATCGTATTTGGGGCATTTGCAGTTCTCATCCAAACAAAAGTACGTATTGTTCGATAGACGCAAAGATACAGACGGCAACTCTTTGTTTATGTAAAAGAAAGCCGAGGAAAATGCGATGGCCGACTGGAAGGTTCGTTGGAAATAAGACGAAGAAAACAGAATGTCTGCTGCGTCTGAATCTGAATTTCATACTAAGAAATAAGATAGAACGAGCTAACCTTTGAATAAATCCACGGGTTTGTATCGTTCGTGCAAATAAGTACCTAGTTTGATCAGTTGCAATGCTCCTTCGGCCGTCATTTGGCCAATTTCACAGCGATAACTAAATTAGGTATAAACAAAAGTTTGTAGCTTTAAACCTACGGATGTGGATGCCATTTAAACGACGGATAAGCGGAGTCAACTTTAAGAAATGATCGAAAATCTCTGGATTTAAGTAATTTAATGTAAGTGTCAAATGAACGACGATCGGTTTCTTTGTATGGTATACAATCGGGAATGAATTTGGAGTCCACATCAATAACTGGCGATCGTTCTCCATGTCGGAATGCAATCACAACTCCGCGAAACTTAAAATCTTCGTCTTTGAATTCGCCTTCACTGCCTTTCAATGGAACTTCTGTGAATTGGCAGAATTCGACGAAAAGTTGTGGTCGTTCATGTTCGTAGAAATATTTGATTCCCTTTGGTCTGTGGCCTAAACGAAATCAAAAGTCCAAATTGCCCACTTACCAAACCACTCGTAAGGAACTAGAAAGTACAAGAAAACCAAGGCGCCTAAGACCGTTAGAACAAAACGTGCCCTTTTCATGTCAACCCATTATCGCTAAAACTGTGAGCTAAATAAGATCTATGAGCCAAAAAACCGATACAAAAAACGTGAATGAACGTTAGGAATCGAAGTAACGAATCACATTTAAGAAAACATTTATCCATAAACTCAAGAGAATTCCCTATGTCGTACACAAAATTTAATATGGTCGAGCAGTTTCTCCCAATTCCAAATGACTTGTACGCTTGATCCAATCGGGAGTAAAGTAGCGGTATTTGGCCGGATCGTGAATACCACTTTCGAACAATCCGGGATTCTCTTTGCGGATTTCCATTTCACTGTCATAAACACGCTTTATTGGCTCTGTTCCTGTGCCTTTTAGTTGTTGCCAGCCCTAAAGTTAACGGTCAAGAGAGCTGCTAGATAAAATGAACATACTCGAGAATTGTACTTGGTTTGATAGTAAAGAGTTTCCAGTACGAGGAAGCCAAAAATAAGCTTTGGAGTCAAAATTCGAATTGCACTTCCGTAATATGTGCCCTAAAGTGAAAATTCATTATCACTAAATGAATTAGAAATCACTCACAAAAGTGGGCTGCAAAAAACGTCGGTAAAGAGTATCCAATGGATACCGATAGAGAACTCGAATTGGATTCAATTGACGATGCACGGCATCAACGTGAATTGGCTCGTCCGGATGAAGATGTTGATCTTTCAACCATTTGCTGTAAAAGAGACCAGAATGAAAATGAAGCTTTAAACACTCACTGTCGCCATTCACGTTCGGCAGCACTCATCCCAGCTGTGCGCATACGTTGATCGGCCATGTGCATTTCGAGGCTCATTGGATCGTGGACTCGATGACGAGGTTTATCCGACATGTGGCTGATTGGTGGTGGTGGAACACCGGAACGTGTGAAAGGCGAGTTGCCCTTCTTCTCCGGTTGACTGTACAAATTACCCATGACTTAAACGAAAACAAAGTTTTACTGGTTCTGGAAAAAATGTCGTATAAATTGATATCTAAACATTAATCCACTCGTCTGATGCCAAACACAAATTCAATGCGTCAATTGTTCTCGAGGGTTTGTGAATGACACAAGAAACAGTTGACGAGTTGTTCAGCGCGTTTCTTTACATTTCTGTCGTGGATACGTGAAGAAATGGAGTCGACTAAAAATGTAGTGAGTTTTGTGAGTAACGAAGAGGATGAGATTCAGAAGCCAACTCGTAAGTTCTTACGATCGTTCTGTTTTTCAATTCATTTTCAGTCAATTTGGTTGACCGTAGAGATCCAAATGAGACCTCAATGGTTTCACAGGACCGTGTGCATCAAATCCACGATGTAGAAGACCCGGAAAAGCTGTTGAATTCGATTGTAACCTCACGTCAAATTGTAAGAACAACTGCAAATGCAAAGTTGGTTCAAATTGGGCAGCAAATGGATTTCCTGGTGCAGTTAAGTTACAACATGGCAGTTCGAAACCATCTGTTGGTTTTTAGCAAGCTAGAAAAGTGGTGCTGAAATGTCGAAGAGACGAGAAATTGCACGAAGAAGTTGCATGCAATTTTCAAAAGAAACCGCTCACTACTTATCACCTATACGAACGACCAAACGGTGGGCAACAATACTTCTCGATGTTGTCGCCTGCTGAGTGGGGAAAGTCCTTGAAGTCGACGTATTTGGGTTCCTATCGTTTGGAAGCTGATCGTTCTTTTACTCGAATGGACCAAACTGACGAATTCGATGACGATCGAAGTCGCCAATTTCGTGCACTTGCGGAAAAAGTTTGTTTCTGAACAAGTGAGTTGCTCAAACATTCGGTGAAAATGGTTCCTTCAATTCGTATGTTGGTTTATTTAAAACCCAATAAACATATTCGGCACATAATTGAATTTACCATAGCACCGGTTTTGTTGCCTGCATATCAAGAAGAGTTCATTACGATTGTGAAACGCGATTTCAGATGGCGGGTACTGAACCTTGGGATCTCATTTTAGATAACGGCGCGTACAACGCAAAGCTCGGATATTCAACTGATGAAGAACCACGGTACGTGATCAGCTAATCGTTTACATCAAAGGTTTTCTTAGTGTTGTTCACAATCAAATTTTCAAGGGACGCAGTGAACGACACCGAAATTTTGTTGCCGATGAGTTGAACGAATGTCATGACAAATCGAAACTCTTCTACATGAGTCCTTTCGAACGTGGCTATTTGGGTTTGTTTGTACGACTTACGAACTCTAACTTCGGATTTGTAGTGAATTGGGATTATGAGTTCGAAATTTGGGATCGTCTGTTTGGTTCGGAGTGTTTGAACGTCGACTTCAAACACACACGTCTGCTTCTAACCGATCCATCGATGTTAGTGAGTGCTATTCAGCGACGAACGGAAGAAATCGTGTTTGAGACCTACCAATTTAACGCTCTGAATTTGACATGCGGTGAGTATGAGCGTTTATTCATTAATAGAATAGTTGTAGCTCCGACTTTAATTGGTCTTTTTGAATATCAAATGAATGGAAACGAAAATACGATTGTTGTGGATTCGGGTTATTCTTTCACTCACGTCATTCCTTATCACCTTGGCAAAGCTATTGGGAACGGTATTAGAAGGTTCGAAATGATTTCAAATCTCCAAACACAAAACTTTAGGATTGACATCGGTGGTAAAGCATTGACGAATCAGCTAAAAGAATGGATTAGCTACAAACAGTTGGATGTTAAAGACGAAACATTTATCGTCAACCATTGCAAAGAGAAACTTTGTTTTATAACTCGTGATATCAAGCGTGACATGGAAATGGCATTGTAAGAGTTGAAACTAAAATTGCAACTTTCTGTTATCTTTAGCTCTCTACGCTCAAACAACAAAATTCGAAGAGAATACGTGATGCCCGATTACTCGAATCTAATGGAGGGTTACGTGTGTCAAGAATTAGGCCAAGCGTCCGAAACACCGAAAATATCGTTGTGTGCCGAGCGTTTTCTGACTCCTGAATTGCTGTTTCATCCCAACGATATTGGAATAGAGCAATGTGGAATTGTGGAAGCCATTGAAAACTCCATCAAAAGTGTTTGTAAGAAGCATCCCGGTAAGAAACAATAAAAAAGAAGATTACCAATTGTTTTTTTAGATTTTGGAAATGAATTAAAGAATAACGTGGTTTGCACGGGTGGAAACTCGTTGATTGATGGATTTGCAGAAAGAATGTGAGTCTACAAACTCGATCTGCTTTCAACGCAAATCATTTCAGACGACAAGACTTACGACCATTAATCGACGAATCGGAGAACTTCAACGTTGTGAGAGCAGAGAATCCGATCACTTATGCGTGGACATGTGCTCAACAGTTACTCCAAACAAACAACAAGATTCTTGAAAACGGCTATCTAACTCATAAAATGTACAATGAGATCGGTGCCGATGGAATATACGCCTATCAACTGCAACGGTTTCTTTGAAATAAATTTCGAATAAAACGATCTCTAACAAGTGTCCAGTGTTCCTTTGTTTTGGTCTAGAAGCCATTGTTGATATTTTACATTTTCGTAACACAAACATTGTTGTTTTGTATTTTAGAGTCTGGAAATGACATCAGGTGCAATCGTTGAACGTAATCAAGGTGAGTTGAAAACTCAACTGGTTAGTTAACAGAATTTGTAGATGCGACTGTGTACGTTGGTGGATTGGACGAAAAGGTGTCCGAATCGGTTTTGTGGGAGTTGTTCGTTCAAGCCGGACCGGTAGTTAGTGTGAACATGCCGAAGGATCGAATCACAGGCACCCATCAAGGATTCGGTTTCGTTGAGTTTATGGGTGAAGAAGATGCGGATTACGCGATAAAGATCATGAATATGATAAAGTTGTTCGGAAAGCCTATAAAGGTGAACAAAGCGTCGGCGAACGAAAAGAACATCGATGTTGGTGCGAATTTGTTCGTTGGAAATTTGGATCTCGAAGTGGACGAAAAGTTGCTTTTCGATACGTTCAGTGCGTTTGGAATGATTCTTCAGGTTAAACAACAAATTCAATGATGTTAAAAATTGATGTTTAGGTACCAAAAATTATGCGTGATCCCGAATCGGGCAACTCCAAAGGCTTTGCATTCGTGAATTTCGCATCGTTCGAAGCATCGGATATGGCATTGGAGGCAATGAACGGTCAGTACTTGTGCAATCGTGCTATCACTTGTTCGTACGCATTCAAAAAGGATGCCAAGGGCGAACGACATGGAACTGCAGCCGAACGTTTGCTTGCTTCACAAAACCCACTTTTCCAACAAGATCGACCGCATCAAATCTTTTCGGATATGCCCGGTACACCACGACATGCTGCACAAACTGCTCAACAAGTGGCGGCTGCCGTTGGATTGCCTGTTATGGGACAAATGCCACCGCCACAAGGATTTCCGATGCACTCGATGATGGGAGCCATGCCGCCCGGACAATTCATTCCGCCGCCAAACGCTGCCATGATGATGATGCATTCAAATTATCAAGCGTATCCTCAAATGGGAATGCCTCCGATGATTCCACCACCACCGCCAACTGCATCGAGCGTACCACGTAAGTAAATCTATTTTAACAGGCAGTAATCACACTATTTAGCTCCACCGCCGCCAATACCGAATATTCGTAAGTTGGATTGTGTACATACTTTGTTTGTTCTTTTCAAGCTTAAATTTTATTTGATAATAAGGGTGCAATGCAAGTTTATATATGTGAATTCAAAAGATCTGCACACATTTTCGTTTCTTGAAAACATGTCGTTTGTAAACTTTTTGATGTTCGCAGACAAAGTATGTACACGATCTTGCAATCTACTTCATTTTTAGCTCCGCCTCCACCGCCGATGTAATCGATGGAAAAAAGAACTGAGTACTTCGTTTATGCTTATTGTAACAAACTGGTTTGGAATCTCTTTGCACGTATTAAACGATGGAATTGTTGCAAATTAGTGTTGATTTTTGTGTTCAAATAAAAAAGCAACTGATTGAAAAAGACCGCAAAGTAATGCATCAAGTGCAGTGAATTTTTCTCGATAAATCCAACAGCGACGTCAATCACTGCCAATGGACAGGTGGTGTTTGGAAGTGGTTGTTGTTGTAATTGACGTTCGGCGGACGTTTGCAATTCGGAAGGTTGAGCACAAGACGAGCGAGAAATTTGACCGCTTTCGGACGTTTTCGCTTTCGGCAATCGGGAATTGATAAGCCACGTTCGTTGTCGCCCGATCGCTATGACCTCCATTTAATGACATTTATGCATCGAATGTGTTATTTACGTCTTGTTCTTTACTACTATTAAGCTTGTTTGGGTTGTCGATCATGGAGTTATTATCGCTTCTTACCGTTTTATCGATCTCCATTCAATTCTGTTCGGTCACTTCTGATTCGGCGAGTTCATTCGAGTTTCGATTGAACAGCGACGAGTTACGACAAGTCGAATGGCCGTCGGAGCAGGATCCCGACACAGCCGATGATTTGGGTGCTTTCATGTCCGACTTTTTCGACGATTCACGGACACAGTTGACGCTCGATTTGGATATGTTTCGACAAATCTACGACGAAATCAATCGCTATCGAAATGCAGCAGCTGATGGCAAAACCGATGTTCTCGAAGCAGCAGCCGAGTTTTTTGCGCCATTACGTGAATACGATGTTTCTGCGCCTTGTTTAGCCGATGTTGCCCATTTTTTCTACACAACTTACAGTTATGCTTCAACCTCCGTACGAAGTCGACAATGCGAAACTTGTAATTGCAGTTTGGGTTGGAATGCTGAGTTCGCGAAATATCGTTGGATATTCAACGGTACAAATCGATTTGCTCAGGTTTTCTTAACGAAATCGATTTAGTACTCGACTCGATGGGTAAAATTCCGTCCGCTATTTTGGGTGGAAACAATCTTTGGGTTGGCTCTTGGAATGTTTGTAGAAATGTCGCAGTCGTAAAGAACAATCAAGGGTTTGTACGGAAACAAATTCAAGACTTATGGATTATAGACAACAATGGAGAGGACAATATTGCATGGCGCGATTTCACGCTTACAATCGAAACAACCCGGTGAAGGCTTTTATGGCCGAACCAGAAGATCCAACTGCTGTTTGCTAGTAATCACTTTTCTACCGTTGCAGCTAATAATCATATTGCAGTCGTAACGGTAGCAGTGCCAATGAGACCTGGTCAACTGATGATTTCAAGTGTTTTGATCTGATGCCCTTATTAAACGTCGGGATTTGTACACCGGATACGTGCACAGATCACGATGTTCATCAGATGTTGAAGTTCGGTTAGTGATTAAAGAAAACAAGTGACGGGAGGAGTTTTTCAGTTTATAACGCGGCAGAATTGGCTTTCGGTCGACCGTTAGTTTGCGACGTGACTGTTCAATGCAGTAGTGAAAGTCCTGAGCAAAATTTATCGCATCACACGAGTTCGATTGTGTTTTCGTAAGTATGAGTAGGAATCGAACGTTAAACGATATTCAACAGTTTGTTTTTACTGGTCGTTTTCACTCTTCTAATTTTTGGCACGGGATACGAGTTGTACGTGGAGAGACCGTTGTATGATCATTTGGTTAAGAAGGCACGAGAAAGAGAGTTGGAACGGGAATACGAGGGTTTAATCGTGAGTTCGAATCGCAAACCGAGAGCTTATGAAATGAGTCTCGATGACTACAGTGATTTTAAACGTTGTAAGTTGTTCAACCATCAGTGCCATTTGAACAGTGAATTTAGCTGCTTTTGCAACAACGTTAATGATGTTTTCCGTTTCGAGGAACTTAAGATATGTAAGACGAAACAGTTTTAAGGTTACATGTATTTCAACAGATTATGGAAACAAAGACAGAAGACGGACAGATTCGGTGTTTGCATGGAGCTCGATTTTTGTCGATGTGTTGGATCATTTTCGGTCACACATACTATTACATTTGTAGTTCATTAACCACTGGTTGGTCTCATGAGTCGGACGGTCGAAATCGTTGATTTAGACAACTTACTTCAAACGATGCGTGACTTCCCGAAAACCTTTTACAATCAACTAGTTGTTCAAGCAACTTTGGCCGTCGACTCGTTTTTCTTTCTCAGTGGTCTTTTGACGGCATACATTTTCTTGGGCAAAATCCGCAAGAATCAAGTGCGATTGAATGCGTGGACTACGTGGTAGTTAATGTTGTCACGATGTTTGAGTAGGAATTTTAGGTTCGCTTACTACGTGCGACGTTATCTTCGATTGACGCCCATTTACGTTGTTGTTATGCTTCTGGTGCTTACAATATTCCCTTTTGTATCTGAAGGTCCATTTTGGCGTCCGATTCAACCGAACAATTGTGCTGAGTCGTGGTGGACTAACTTGCTTTACTTGAATAATTTTCTTAAACAAGATGATCCGGTAAGAATGTTCTAAACACTTCTAATCAATCATTGGATTTTAGTGCTTAGGTTGGTTCTACGCTTTTTTTGCTAAAAGTCGATTAACAAAAACATTTTTGTTATTGCTCTTGATTGACATCCACACAGAAAGCTGTAGCTTAGAGTTGTGATTGTAATCCGTTTTTAGCTGCAACGTCATGAACGATAGTTTAATTGAATACTTTAGGATGGACATGGTATTTGGCCAATGATTTCCAGTTTTACACGTTTCTTCCCTTGTTGATTTTGGCTCTTCATCGATTCCGTATGGGTGGAGTATTTATTGGAATTGCGGGTTGTGTTATTTCCTCCGTTGTCACTTTATGGATTACGATTGAACGCGGTTATCCACCGGCGCCTCTTCTGACGACAAAACTTCAAATGTAAAAAAAAACAAAGAATATCCAAGTTTATTTCGTTTTTAGTGTTACTATTCTCAATGATTATTGGGTTGATCTCTATGTCAAACCTTATTGTCGTATGTCGCCCTACATAATTGGCTGTTTGACGGGATACCTTTTGCTCGAGAAACATCGTCCAATATTCAAACTTAATACGGTAATAATGATAATGTATTCATTGATTTTACAGCCATTTCTTCAGGTTCAATGGTTTATAGGTTGGGTTGTTGCTGGAGCTATAGGTGCATATGCGGTTTTTGGATTGTTCAATTACACAAGAACCGGTGAAATTAGTCCACTCTATTCAGCCATCTACACACTTATTGGTCGTCCTTGTTTTGCACTATTTCTTGCTTGGATTGTTTTTGTTTGCGAAGCAAATCCATCTGGTAAGGGATACAATGAAAATTATTTGATAAGGTTTTATTTTGGGTCGTGTAAATGCAATTCTCGGTCATCGAGTGTTTGTTCCATTATCGAAGATTACGTTTTGTGCATATTTGATTCATCCGATTCTACTCCAAGCTTTCTACTTAAGTCGACCCAGTGCTTTTCATTTCACTAATTCATTTCAAATGGTTAGTTGCGATTTCGATCGGAAACCAAAAACTTTTGTTTAGTTACACATGTTCCTAATTGCTTTGGCTGGGTCGTACGCGGTTGCATTGTTGTTGTCATTAGCATTTGAGCTGCCGGTTATGCATCTCGACAAGTTGATCTTTCAACCAACCAAACGCACAAATCGAAACCATGAATCTCCACCGACGGCAAATGGAAACGGTGTTGAACTCAACGATGTGAATTCTTCTCGACTCAACGACAGTACCTCAGCCAAATATTTGGAGGATATGGTCGAAAACGGAACGCCAGCTATGGATCAACGAAATCCATTGCTGAAGAACGACGAGGAAACTGTCAGTAGTGGAACGAAGAATAGCAAGAAGGATGCCAATGAAATCAGAAGGAACGATGAAACGATTGATACAACGGCTTAAGTCACATCTCTGAGATGCTATTGTTAGGATGTTTGTAAATCAAGGCCGAAAATAAAAGAAGTGAACATTTGAGAGGAGCAAGCTGATGGTCATTTCGGTGGTTGCACCGAGCTTTTTTCTTCCCGGTGTGTACCGCCGATTCGTTGGTCTGCCTAAAACATCAGACTCCTTTTTTCGTCTTCTTCAGTTGTCGCCACTGGCAAACTTGGTGCGGTCCACTTTCCCCCACACCATTCGCGTTGACTGTCGAATTTTGATTTAAAAGTGTTGTAAAGACTTCAACTCGATTCTGTTAGTTCATGTATTGCGTATAATTTAACCAGAGTTTTCCGCTACTTTCACGTCTGTAGGCAGGATCGACACCAGCCGTTGGAATGGCGGACAAGAAAGTGAAACGACGAAGAGAAGTTGAGAAGCGATCAAACTTAAAATGAAATTTGAAATACCACATGAAACATTAAATGGTCACGTTGATATGCACGCAAACAGAAAGGAAATACAAGATGACGAGCAGACACCACAGACGAAGAGCAAACGAAGAAATAGAACAAACGAATTGGCGCTTCGCTCACTCTGACGTCTTTCGGCTGTTGAGCGCCCAACGACCGCCGTTAAGCCAAAAGGACGCAGAGTGGGGGAGAAATATCAAGAACGGAGCACAACGCAGACGACGAGACAACGCGAAAATACGCAGTGGGAAAGCGGGTCCCCTTCTGCAGTTGTGACTGCAGTACCATTTCGGTTCCCGCGTCCGTCGCTCGAAAACGACCTTCCGCTCTGCGTTTGTATTTGCCTCAGCCACAGCACAACCCATCAAGCACTGCTCGTTCACCCCACACCACCGTTTCACTTCGAATCCACGGCTCAAAAAATTCGCTTTTCCCGCTCTTGCTTCAAAGTTCCGTCGATTTTCAACTGACGGCGCGCGTTCGTTTTTTTGATGCAAAGAACCGACCGGGGCCTTCGGCCGAACTTAAAAAGCGAAGTAGCCGGCCAATGGCGCGAAGAGCCGAACTGACCATCACGTTGATTGCGCGCATTAGACGTTGATAAGTTGGAGAACATTTCGATATTCCTACCGCGTTTGTTGGAATCGTCCAGATCCACGGCTCTTTTAAATCTTTTCTATTTATCAAACTTGATCGTGTCATTGATTTGCAGTTTTTCTTAGTTTTTAATGCTTACCATTGCGTGAAGTAGAAATCGAAGTTGAAGTTTTTCTACTGCAAAAACAGTCGAATTTCTTCGGGTTAAACTTCTTTGTCGAAATGATGTTGGACGCGATGATTCGCTTTAGCTCGTCGAGAAAATTGATTTTTTTTCAGTTCGTCGTTTATTTCATTTTGCCGCTGAATCAAAGGATTTGCGGCACTTGCCGCTGCCGAACGTATTCATCAGTTTAATCGAACTGTGAACATCATGAGTCGTCGTCGAGTTCTCAATCGTCGAGAAGAATATTTGAAGTCGTTGGAAGAGACACCTGAAGAGAGTCGAACATCTCATCAATTCTTCAGTCAACTGAAATACTTTTACAAACGAAAATGGTCAGTTGATGTCGGAGTTTGTGTTCTAACCTTTTTTAGGGGTGTGAATTTTGTTTCGCCTACAGTGAATGGCGTCGAAGTCAATTTGTACAAACTTTATCATGCAGTAAAAAGTTTCGGAGGCTGGCAACGAGTAACGAACTCGGAAAAATGGGCAGAAGTCGCGCGAGAAGCAATGGACATGTAAGTTGCAATTCGTATTTCAACTCGCTGATCGTTTTTTCAGGGGCGATGAGACGTTGGGTGCTGATTATTGTGCTCGACTCACTTATATGCGGTTTTTGAGTAAATTCGAACAATGTGAACAGCAAGGTGACACCGACGATCATGACAGTGAAATGATGGGCTCACGTAACCGAATTCGCGGCTATTCTCTGTACGTTACTTCCGAATGTCCGATTACTGCTCATAAAAAAGGTTTGTTTGGTATTTGAATTTGTTTTTATTTTCGCGTTATTTCAGACATACCCGATTCTGTACCACAATACGATCGACTAATGAAAAGTTTAATTAGCGGACTGCCAAATGAAATCGACTTTTCGTTGAACGCGTGTGCTTTGATGTCTGCTCCAGGTCCGTTGGCCTTACGAATCGATTGTCAAAGCAACTTGATTAACATGATCGTTGCACAAGCAGGAGTATTCGATGATAACAGTTCGTATATGCAGCATCAGTTCGAAAAGTTGCAAAAAAGGTTGGATCGGGACTTCGAACACTTTTGGTCGTCTGTTGGAATCGAAGATGTGGACGTGATCAAAATGTTTCCAATAAGACCGAACAAATACTCTAAATTAGAGTGCAATCAGTTTCCATCAATTCAACATGCTGGACATAAAGAGAAGTCTCTACAAGTTGTTCGTCATCGTGTGATCCAAATTTCAAATATCATTCGAAATTTGTCATTCGAAGCGTACAATCAACCGGTCCTTGCAACGAACTGGGCGTGTGTTAAGTAAGTCGGGATTGTTGTTTTGATTTTAGTACTCTTCTTAGGTTCCTTCTCGTCTCGATGGCAAGCAATGATTACGAGCTGAGAAACAATGCCTTGGATACAATCAGCGAGTTGTCCCCATATGTTCGTTTAGCTTTTAGTTTCTGTTTTCAACGTCAGTTTGCAGATCACTTTTACAACCGAGATGGTGACACGAATATTTTTGCGACTCTTACGATCATTCGTTTTCTCTAATGATCGTTTTCTGGTTATGCGATCAACAGAAATTCTCGGACGTTTGTGCATGAACTCCGAAAACGAACCGCCTCTCTACGAATTCTTCGATTCTGTCGTTATGCATCGACTCTTCGAACTGATGTCCGCCAAAGACGTTTTAGTTGCTGTTAACACGCTGGATACCCTCTACAATGTAAAAACGTTTTGCGGTTCTTTTTAATTCTTGTGTTTAGATGAGTGAGTCTGGACGTGAATTTTGCGAGAAAATTGCCGAAGCGCCTCACAGTGTTGAACTTCTATTTGATTTTTGTACCATTGAAGCATCGCAGTTTTTTACTGAAGGTCTTTCCGGAATCAAAGTAATTGAGTTTCAACAGACGGGCCAAGAACATCACATCTCACAGGTTTGTTTTTTCGGTATCTGGAACTTAATCACTTGTTTACAGTCGATACGACCGCCAATCAGACATTCGGCTACATTCTCGCCGCAAGTACATCAAAGAGTTCTACCGCATCCACAATCAATGGGACCACCAACTGTTGTTTCCCGACCACACGTGGTCATGAGTACAAAAGGCGACATAGTCACCAACAAACCGGCTCTTGTCGCTCAATTGGCTCGTCCAGTATTGCATCAGGCGCTTGCCGCTAAATCGTCGATGGTTGCACCAACGCTAAACGGAACAACAAAAACCACTGAAACAACAAGTGTTGTAAACAACCATATTGTTTTTCCACAAAACAACAACTCGACATCATCGGAATCATTTGCTTCGGCGACAGACAAACTGAACGGCGTTGAAATCGTGCCCACCGCATTAGTTCCAAATGGACACCATCAGAACGAAACAACCGTTAAACCGGAGGAATCAAACAATGCCGTCGAAGAGATCAAGCCATCCATTAATGGAACAACTCAAAATGGAGAAAAATCCGACGAAATCAATGGCGATCACGCAGATGAAGGGGAGAAAATACCCAACGGCACACCGAAGAAACCCAAAACCAGAGGAAAGAAGAGAACAGCAGTTGAGGAAACAAGCGAAGTGAACGATACTCCAAGCAAGAAAACAAAAACAACACCGAAGAAGAAGGTGAAGAATGGACACATCGAATCGAAGGAAGCTGAGCCAGTTAAAACGACAGAATCATCAAGTTCAGCTTCCACGACGTCAACTGCAACAACTTCAACAGCAGCAGCTGTTTGCATTCGTCTCCCCAACTTTATGTGCGAATGGAATGCTTGTACTCAGTTTTTCCACTCTGCACAAGCCATGATATACCACATTCTAAACGATCATATCGATGGAAATGAGAGCGAATCGTCTCCCGCAAAAACCAATGATGAAACGACAATACAACCCAAATATCCGCCGGGTGCCCTGATTTACTGTTTATGGCCGGGATGTGAACGCACTCCTCGATCCAAATGGTCTCTGGTCACACATCTTCAAGATCATCATTGCAACGAAAATGCATTGAATACGGCGACTCGAAAGCGACGAGAAGTTGGCGAATCGAACTACGTAGATCGGCTCAAACAGTCCTTAAACCACGAAACGCCAGCAGCCAATCATGCCGGTTATTCGAATTATGCTGCTTACGAAGCAATACGAAGACATGCTTTTCAGCATATGTCTCGAGATTTGACTGTAAGCACTTGAACAAAGATCGCCTAATCAGTTTGCTATTTCAGGAAGATCATCCCGAAGGTCCGGTAACAAAAGATCTTCGATTAACAAGTGCACTTATTTTGCGGAATTTGGCGCGTCATTCAGCGGAATGTCGACGGCAAGTTACTTGTATTGAATTAGCATTCTTATCGTTTGTTTTAGACGTTTGCGTCCGCATGAAGGCTTCATGGCGTATATGGCGATGTCAGTACTCGAAAATGGAACGGCACTTGCCCAGTGTTTGGCTGCTCTAAATACCGTGGAATTGAGTTGATCAATCGGAGGACGTTAGTGTGCCGGTTCAATTTGTGTTTGTTTACCTCTGTTATTTGTTTATTTCACGCCTCCGACATTTTGCTGTATCACCAAACTTCAAATGTGCCTTTACTCTTGTCTTAATTTATTCAGAACTCCAATTTCTCACATTGAATTTATGTTATTTGATTGATGGTACTGTGCAGTTAGCGGGTATTTGTTTCCTTTTTTCGAATGTTTCAATTTCCAACCGTTCTGGTCTCTTTTTCACTAAGCATGAGAGCGCACTAACCTTTAGAACTGAGATCTCCTTATTGTTCCAAAATATTTATTTCATTGCCTTATTAACAAGAGTAATGAAACAACGCCGTCTACTACATCCAAAGTTTTTTGTGCGTAACCGTTGATTATTGGATCGATTAAAAGAATTGCATTTCAATGTTTGCTTTTGCTCAATCGTTTCGACGTCCGTAAGTATCTTAATGTGTAATATTGACAATCGATCAAGTTCGTAGGACCGAAATGCATAAAGACAAAATTTGTTATTTTTATTACGATGGAGTTGGAGATTTTCACTACGGAGTTAGACACCCGATGAAGCCACATCGACTGGCCGCTTGCCACAATTTGGTCGTGAATTACGGTCTTTGCGATTACATGAAATGTATTAAACCTGCAAAAGTTGGTTCAACTTGCAACCTCCAATCCAATTCACTACTTAAGGCCACAGCGTTGGATATGACGAGATTCCATTCGCCCGACTACATCAGTTTCCTACAACGAGTGACACCGTCAAATGCTGAACAATACGAAAAGTAAATGAAGTCGACTGTTATCCAAAGCTATTTTTAGATACTTCTCACGCTTCAACATTGGCGAAGATTGGTTAGTTGTGTTGATTGGTTCGAATGCAAATCCCTAAATTTTAGTCCCGTATTTGATGGTGTTTTTGATTTCTGTTCCATGTATACGGGCGGTTCGTTAGAGGGTGCGATGCGATTGAATGCGGGCGAATGTGAAATTGCTGTTAATTGGAGTGGCGGTTTGCATCACGCCAAGAAATGGGAAGCTTCTGGTTTCTGCTATGTAAACGATATCGTCGTTGGAATTACCGAGTTGTTGAAATGGCATCCACGTGTTCTTTATATTGACGTAAATATCTTTAATTCGAAGCGTTAACCTAAAAATGTCTAGATTGACATTCATCACGGTGACGGTGTTGAAGAAGCGTTTCAGTTGACGGATCGAGTGATGACCGTTTCCTTCCATAAATTTGGAAACTACGTGAGTTAGAACACGACATATACTTGGAATTAATTGATGCTTAGTTCTTTCCTGGCACAGGCGATATGTACGATATTGGCCTGAATCGCGGTCGTTATTACTCTGTCAATGTGCCATTAAGAGAAGGAATGGACGACGAAAGTTATCATCAGTTGTTTAAACCGATTATAACTTCCGTAATGGAAAACTACGATCCGTCGGTTATTGTGCTTCAGTGCGGGGCTGATTCTCTTGGTTGTGATCGTTTGGGTTGTTTTAATTTGAGTTTCGACGGTCACGGGTAGGTTCTGTCATTTATACAGCCGTTCGATTAGTTGATTCTTTAAGTGAATGCGTTGATTTCGTTAAAAAACTCGGTAAGCCACTTCTCGTTCTTGGTGGTGGAGGTTACACGCTCCGGAATGTTGCGAGATGTTGGACGAATGAAACTGCAATTTTGGTGGATCGAAGAGACGAAATATCGAATGAGATTCCGGAAAGCTCGCGTTCGTTTTACAATCTCACGACAAATATGTTTTTGTTGTTTGTAGCTTATCTCGGTTATTTCGCTCCAGAATTTACTCTTCGACCGGAACTTGCCTCACGAGTGGACAATATGAACACAAAAGAAGTGAATCTGGAGTTTTTTATCATCTCACTTTTGTTTTAGTTTATAAGTGCGATTAAACTGGAAGTTTTGGAGAACTTGAAACAAGTGAACAAAGCACCATCCGTTCAGATGCAACCAGTGCCCGAAGACATTTTCGACTTCCGCGAACTTGAGCTAATTACCAAAGAACTAGAAGATCCCGATCTGAAGGTTTCGGATCACGTTTGATTTGTTCGAAACCTTCCTTATTTCTTTGCAGATCTCCATTTTTATTACGGGCAATAAAATATTAGAACATAAATTAGCGGCTACAAACGTTGAGATCAGAGTATGTTGGAAACCCGTGATCACGAAGTGTTCGATGTTTCAACAGTATTCTCGTTGGAGAGTAATTGACTGTTGCGTATCGGAAGATAAAGTTTGAATTCTAAAACCCAAGAAGCATGTTGTACGAAGACTTATTCACTTACCCGCTGGTAGTTCATCTTCGGCGTACAATCGATCAGCAAAATAGACTCGTCGTAAACGACAATTTGCGTGAATCTAAAGTACAAATGTTAATTTGATTATAGACAAAAAACCCACTTGAATTCTCAACGTTTCCACGTATTGACTTCCATAAGCGCGTTTAACAAAATCGGCCAAATTAAACTGAAATTGCATGATTAGTAAGCGGACAGTCACTTTTGCTTATGACAAAAGTCAATTTGTTTACCTGAATTTGATTCCAACCTTCGTCCAAACGCTAAAAGAACATATACGTAAGATACTCAAGTAATCAAACTTACCATTGGCATAGTGCAGATAAAGGGTTTGACACGTGTATTTGATTGAAAGTTCGATGCCCGAAAGCGTCGTTTAATTCCTTTATCATCGAGAACCTGAACCGACAAATCGAAATGATGAACAGAAAAACGATTACCTGAACTTCAAATGTAAAGTACATGTTCATATTCTTTGCAATCATGATAAAATACGGTAACTTTATACCAAGAGTTTTGTTTGGATCCAGCGGACAGGAAATGGAAGCCGTCGAAACATTGGCACCAATGATCTCGATTACCAAGGATTGAATTTCTTCGTCCGTGATTCTTTTGATATGACCATTGCGAACCTTTTTGTCCCAAAGTTGCAAGGGCTTAGAGCCCAACGAATACATCACGGACAAAAGTCCAGATTGAAACGTGTTCCGAAACATCTGAAAATAAGATCCAATGTTAACAAGCATATGTTACGGTTAAAAAGGAAAGATGCAAATATAAGAAGCGTCGTTTTTGTTCCGAAAATCCCCACCGCTCCGTTACCCCGACAACACGGTCCTTCAAACACAAAACTCCAAATAATCCAAACGCCACAGCGCGACTACCAAAATTTTCGTCTATTCGCGTAGACACTAGGATTGAGGGTATTCAAGTGAATTCAAATGGACACGAAAAAAACGGTGAACTTGACGAAAAACTGAAAGTCAAGGAACAAATTAAATGTTTTTGTTTGAAATAAGAAAGCTTAGTGAAGAGGAAATGTATTAGAGATCTTGATTAAACATTAAAGCGCACTAACAAACACCAAGGCGGGAAATCAACTTCGCGTAATTTCGCGACGTTGAGATTTAGAAACAACAAAGTTAAGTCAAATGCAATAGTTAAAGTTGGAATTAAAGATGATTCGAGCTTTGGAATTCTTTGGCTTATGCCAACCATACCGCCAAGCTCTGGTCTCAAGTATCGTACGCGTAAATCACGCTGGTGAATTGGCTGCCGATCAAATTTATGCGGGACAGTCGAGGGTTCTTGCAAGTAGGTTGTTTTTTAAATGTTTATTGTTCATTTTTGGTTTAAGACACAGATATTGGTCCAGTGATTAAAGAAATGTGGGACGAAGAGAAAGAACATTTACAAATAACCGAGCGTTACTTAGCCAAATACGAAGTCGGACCAACGGTTTTCACTCCGCTATTTAAGTCGATGGCTTTTGGTTTGGGTGTTGGCACGGCGTTCATGGGCAAAGAAAGTGCTATGGCTTGTACAATTGCGGTGGAAGAACTGATCGGAAAACACTACAACGAACAGATTCGCAAGCTGATCGAGCTGGGTACCGACGATGAAGATAGCCGAGAGTTGTTGAGGGTTAGTTCATGTTTTATTACTTTATTTTTGTTTCTAGTTGATTCGAAAGATGCGCGACGATGAACTTCATCATCACGATACGGGAATCGAATACCACGGACTCAACGCGCCATTCTACCAAAATCTGAAGTGGGTAATTCAAACTGGATGTAAAGCGGCGATATGGACTGCGGAACGTGTTTGAGTCTTGTTTCTAGGCGTGAAATGTGTAGATAAATAAATTGAAGTGCAAAACTTTTATTCGGCTTCACAGCCATTCAAACACACAAAACGAGGGACGAATTCTTTGGCAAATCGTGGAAGCTTCCGGCAGCAATTTCCTGTAAATGCAAACTCAAATTCAAAGTGCTCTGATGGTTTTACGTCGATAATAGGACAAAACCGTCGAATAGCTGTTGATCCATAAACTGCAACGGGAGTTCGACGAAAAACGTACGGAAAAGCAGAGTTCAACGAAATCGGCTAAAAACACTTCGAAGGTCTTGAAAATCACGTCCGTCTACTTTTAAACCATTTGCATCTACTGGATTCTCGACGTTTGTCTGCATTTGACAATAACCGTAATATCGTTTTGTTCGGGTGCCGTTGCTGAAACAAATGTCCAGCGGTTCATCACGTAACGTTTTCCAGAGCTCTTTTTCCGAACAGAACACGTACGATGAACTAAATGAATTGCTTCAAACAAACTCACTAACACTCTTAACCTTTGTTTCTTCTTTGACATTCGATTTCTCAAAACTTCGTAGCAACTTTTTTCTAGAAAATCACAACCAAAATTTCGACCATACCAATAGCCACTGGTCTCTTCAGCAATCAGCTTTTTGTTTACCAAATACCAAGAACTAAAATCGATATTCATAGCAATAAAAGCAATTAACCTGTTGCCGAAATACGTAGACTCTAGAATTGAAGCGGTTAAATGCGTGAAGTAATTGGGACCATCCGCCAAAATTGGAGTCATTAGTTCATTCTGAAAGCAATAGTACTTGTAATTGACTTCAACTGCTGAAAATACTCCGAAAATGTACTCATTCAAATGGAACTTTTGTTCATCGTCCGCTTCGATTCCGACAATCTTCGGACAAGCGAAATGTTTCTGTGCAAATTTGATTGCCGCACTGGCAAAATCCATGTAATGAATCGTTAGTTTCGTTGTTTGACGTCCATTTTGCCACGGAATAACTTTTGAAGGAGGAGCTGAAGAGTCGATGGGCGTAAACATTCCGAAACCAAGAGCATGCAGCAGCTCGTGACGAAACAAATCAAAAGCCGATTTGTAATTGTTCCAACGTCGATTGTTCAAACAAACGGACATTCGCGCTACAAGTGGGCTAATAAACAAAAGTAGTGGATTCAAGAGTCTGCAATTTACCGGTTTGTGCCAATTGTATTGCATGGTTTTGCAGTTGCCATTACAAGTTCGTCAACAAAACAATCTTTGGTTGATCTCTAAATACTCGGTTAGACGACCATTGTAATCTTCCAATTTACTTGAACAATAACCAGAAAATTTAAGTGTTTCCAAAGTGTTCCAACGTTCGTCTTTAGCGTTTTCAATCGTTTTCCATCACTTGACATAACGAAAACGGCTGTCGAATTGAAGTTTACATTCGGACTGCAGTGTTGTAAAGCGTCTTGATCGAAGAACTTGTCAAGAGTTGATGAGCGCACTTGAACGCGTTGCTGTAGATTAACAGCTGCGTTTTGAAGTTTGGTCTGAAGTTGACTCAATTAGTTAGCTCGTACGATCTGATTACCATAACAACACGTGGAATGCGTTTCTGACTTAATTCGTGAATAAGTCCGATACGTAGCGGTTCCCATTGGTTGACTGGATAAACGAACTCACAGGTCAGTAGGAAAAATAACGACGGAAATAAACGCATTCTAAGAGTTCGAAATGATCTCAAGTCAAAAACGAACATTCTTTTTGTTGTTTCCGATTGTGAATCAATGTGATGATAAATCTTTTTTATTATATTGAAGATCATCAAATGAAACAATGAGGAAATCGTGTAAAATTACAATAAGATATGGCTACGTCCTTGTCATTTTCTTCTCGTCGTATAACCATGTGATTCCGGTTCATAAACACGCTGCTCGGTTGTTGCGTAGCTTTCGATTGAGCGATCGTCCTGTTCGCCCTGGAAGGAACGATAACTGTCCCCAAATGCACTGCTCAGTTGATTGCTGTCAGCAGACGCAGTTATTGCAAGTGGTCGTGGATGTCGACTATCGTCAATTGGCTGACGTGGAGAACCATAATTGATTGCGTGATAGGTATTTAAAGTTCCGCCATCTCCATTTCCGTCGTCGTGAAATTCGGTTCGCGTGATTTCAGTTATTACTTGTCGTTCGACGTTTTCGTTTAACGTAAAGTCACTCTCACCCGATCCCAAACTTCCAGCATCGATATGCGCTGGCAGTGGAGTTGAACGAAGTTTAGCTCTCGGTATTGCTAGTGTGTAAAGATCGGAGTTGTGTGTTCCCGTTGATTCGCCAGTTTCATTCAAAACATTCCATGGAACAACGCGCTGAAAGCAACGGCATTTCGACATGAAATAAAGTAAACAGCATAAGCTAAGTAGAAGAAACAAAAGAGCCAAAAGAATGAGTAGAATGAGTGGAGCTGATGATGGAGCAACTTCACAAAATTCGCCTGTCCAACCCTCAGTACAAGCGCAAGTCGTGTTTCCGGTAGTTGGATTTGGAATGCAATCACCGTGTTGATTACAAAGATCGCATAATAATGCGGCACAAATTCGTCCTGTCTCTTCCGGATTACCATCGACATAGCCTTCCGGGCATGCACATGAATAACCAAAACGATGATCTATGCACTGGGCAATTACAGAGCAGTTGTGTAGTCCGAGAGCACATTCATTAACATCAGCAGCACGTAAACAAAGAACATCGGCTGGAAGGCCGGCAGCAACACGACGATTACTCTCACGAATATCAACAAATCCTAAACTCATGTTTCACTAGAACGACAAAATTCTTTTCATTTACCCGGTAAACATTGACATTGTGCTTCTTTTTCCAAATTAACACACGTCGAATTCAATGGGCAGAATCCAACATCCAGACAATAGTCCACTTGACAACGTCCACCAATGCACACTTCACCCATTTCGATGTCACATAAAACTCCGGCACAATAATTGGGTGGAGGCACACAAGGACTAAGCACTTCAACATCGTTAGCTAAACGCAGTTTTCCTTCAGAACCAAGTCGATGATCAGAGGTCGCCGTTGATTGCAAAAATTTTTCCCATAAATCGCATTTTTCTGAAGTGTTTGAAGGTTTCGTAGCGACAGTAAAGTTGACGAGTAATCCATCGGACCATGAACTACAGACAAAAGTGTCGAAGTTTCGACTTCAAAATTACCTGTTGACTGTTTTCGGGTGTGTAATCAACGTCACTTCGCTTGAAACATAACGTTGTCCGTAGACTGTGGATTTTAACGCATCTTCAACTCCTTGTGTGAATAAACTTGCAAATTCAACATATGGAACGTTCGTTTGACTTCCGTATTGACTTGAATAACGAAGAATACGCCCATCTTGTTCCACTACTCGAACAGAGAGGGGAGTTCGTGTTACTCGTTCGCATTTGTTCTTAACATCACTACGAGCTTCACCAGGTCGGCACGAACAATGCGAGCCTTCAGCACAAACCTCATTCAAAGCTATGGTGCAGAATTGACGACCGCACGGAATTCCGTCGATTTTCGATGGAGTGGGTAATAGCAATTGGTTTGCTGATTTTTCGTCTATTAAAGCTAAAATCCAGACATTAATATACAATCTCAGACTCAACGTACGAAGACAAACTCGTCCAGTTTCAAGTGGATTGGGAGACTCGTCGTAGTAGTTTTCTTTGCATGAACACTCATAAGCTCCTGGTAGATCAACACAATTCGCATTTTCGTGGCACGTGTTTAGTTGTGGACTTTCACACTCGTTGATCACTAAATTCAAGACGTTTGGAGAGCCCAATTTAATTTTCCGCTTACTGTAAATGCACGTAGTTCCTGGGGAATTCGGATTGTCATCATGATATCCCGCAAGACATTTGCATTCAAAACCATTCAGTTTGTCAGTACATTCAGCGAAACGAGAGCAATTGTTCAGTCGAGGATTCATGCATTCGTTTAATGTTAGTCGACATTTTCGACCTTTTTTCGATTGTTCCGGCGATTCATCGATCGAATTCAATGGACAACGACACGAGAATCCAGTTGGCAGATCTTCGCATACCGCCAGTGGATCGCAATCGTTTAACGCTCGATTCAAACATTCATTGACCTGCAACTTGTATTTGTCTGCGATTAAACGCATCTGACCCACCAGTTCAACGCACACGCGACCAGGTGGTGATCCCGTTGGTGTTCGATCCTCATAACCCTCACGACAGCGGCATTGATAATCAGTAAGATTTCCATCGACATGCGTGCAAATCGCTTGTGGATGACACGGATCTTCAGTCGACGGTAAACGCGTATTTCTTAAGATTACCTACCTTTCACATCATTTCGATTTTCATTTAGACAAGGATCTTTAACGCACACACGTCCCGGCTTCTTAGGGTTCGCATCGCGATAAATCGGCTCCTTGCATTCGCACGTGTATCCGGAACCGTTCTCGTGACATACACCACCTTCTTTAGCACAATCGTTTAGCTGTGGATCATTACATGGATGTACCAGAGAATCACAAACGAATCCAAAACTTCCAGATGAAGACTAAACTTGGGGATTAAAGATGACAAGCATTCTACTCACTTTATCGACAAAACCATTGTTACATTCACATCTTAAAATGTTTTGGTCACAAATCGAAAAAACCAAACAACTTACCGATAACCATTGGGCTCATCAATACACACAGCGTTTCTAAAAGTTTCAATTTAAACGACAATTCCTTTCGGCTGATTACCTCGAACATCTGTTAAGCATCGGAGATTTACATTCGTTCACTAAATTGAAAGAACCATGAGCACTTTTCTATTGGTTGCGCAATTACCGTTTCCTTTTATGCAATTTCGTCCGGGATGTCGAAGTTCATCGATGTCAGCAAAACTGAAAAAGGAAGATTAAGCGATCATTTGACGGCTGTTTGATACGATAACGTAGAGCAATGATCTTTTTAGATGCGGTGAAAATAGTCGATTGAGTTTTCTTACCCCGGCAAACATGAACAAGTGAAATCTTCGAGCGTGTTTAGGCACTTTGCATCAGGATGGCAATCGTTTAGTGAGCTTTCGGAACATTCATCCATCTGCATCTTGCAAATACGTCCTGGTGCTCCAACACTGAAGTCCGAGTAGCCTTTTTTGCACTGGCAAGTAAATCCCTCAAAGGTGTCTATGCACAGGGCAAACGGTGAACAATTGTGTGTGCCATCCAGGCATTCATTTTGAACGGGAACACATACTCTTCCAGGATTGTTTTGTACATCGGGAGAACGATCGACATAGTTTGAAGGGCACTCGCAAAGATATGAATCGACAGTGTCGATACACTTGGCCAGTTGGTGACAATCATTTTCTCCCGTCATACACTCATTGGAAACTGAAAATCAATTGCTGAAAGATTCGAATGAGTACTCACGACATATGTCCAAAATTGGATGTCTTGCTTGCAGTCCTTCGCATCGGCACGTGTATAACATTTCGCCATTTGGATTTAAAAGACATTTCTCACGTTTACGATGTGCACACGATTCGGGATCGGTCGGATCACAGGTGCCCGCTAAAATGCAACGTCCAGTTCGTGGATTCAACTCGAAACCGGTTTCACAAGTCGAAGTGAAAGCGGGAATGTTTGCAGAAACTAAAGTAAGCATTTCAGTTCGTTCTAAAACTTTATATTTTACCACAAACTCCGCGGGTTCCTTCACGTTTGTATCCATTCGCACAAACACAACGATAGGTTCCGAAAGGTGTTCGACTGCAGGTTTCTGTTGATGGACACGAAGTCGGCACTTCTGGATTGCATAGTGGTGAGCCACATGCATTTGTTAACGGATGTCGTTCGAACATGGGTGGGCAAACGCAACGTGGTCTGCCATTTCGCAACATACACAATTCATTGAGCTCTCGATTACAACCCGTCTGCGAACCGACTTCACATCTATTTCCCAAGCTTGGCAACTGAGTCGGAAGCGGACAAGCAATCTTTTGAATCAACGCTCGCAGTCGAGTATCCAAATCTTTGAATGTTTTAACGAGAAAAGCTCGATTCGCTACACCGGCAATGGTCTCCAACTCGGAAGGAAGAACGTGGTCAGTAACACCGACAGCAAACAAATTGATTTGTGAAAAATGTCGAGCATCAAAAGAACTTTGCGATACGTTATCCTGACTTCTTCCATCTGTAATAACAATTGCTACACGGCTAACATCGCTGGAAACTGGACGAGCTCCTCGACGCTCCGAGAATCCTTCAACAGTCATGTGTTTGATTGCGGCCCCAGTTCTGCAAATAAGTGAGTTGGATTAGAAGCTTTTTTAGACAAGTACCTTGTTAGACCAGTCAAGTATTCGGTCTGTAAAATGGCATCCTTCAATTCTTCTTTGTTTTCCAGTTGACCCAAATCAAATTCGTGACGAATTTGATCGGAATATTGAATCAATCCAACACGTGTATTGTCCATTCCAATTTCGAACAGTTCAATGAATTCACGAACAAAACGCAAAACTTCATCGCGAAAAACATTAGCGCCAATTGATCCCGAGCCATCGATTAGAAATACGAGATCGGTTTTTTGTTTCGGACACGTCGACTGCAGAGTACAAACTCGTCCGGGTGGAAGATTTGCACTAGAGGAAACATCGACAAATCCTAAACCACTTCTTACATAATGCACAACCAACTCGAAAACAAACCGGGAAAACATTGGCACAAATAAGAGAATGGTGTATCTATGCAGTCAGCATTGTCATCGCAAGTATTGAACTGACGATTTTCGCACTCATTTTTAGCTAAAGATATGAATATAAAAAGGTCATGAAGATGTTAACTCACAAAGTGAACATTGACGGCCGGGAGCTAAACCGTAGATGGCCGATGAGTCGACATAGTTCGGTAGACATTTGCAATCGTATCCGTCAAGTTTGTCTTCGCAAATTGCAAACGCAGAACACGTATGGTTTTTCAAAGCGCATTCATTGATCACTAAAACAAGATCTAATCGACAAGCTTCTTTTGTTCAAATTCACATTCTCGACATTTCCGTCCCGGCTGCTTTGGATTTGGAGAAACATCGTAGAAACCACTTTTGCAAGTACAGATATATGAATCAAAAACATTTACACAGTTTGCATTGCGATCGCAATCGTTTCCCGTTTCGCAAGCGGATTGTAAACGACAAGTACCGTCACGAAAGCGAAAAGCATTTGAAGCACAGTCTGAAATGTTGTTCGTCGGAATGCTCTATCTTATTTGACGTACCACATGTGAATGTTCCTGGAGTTTTATGTTCAGCACAAACTTCGTTTGGTCGACATGCTCGTTGACTATTGGGATCGCAGAGATCTTGATCCATTCGTGGAAATGTTTCTGGCGGTTTACTAGCGGCTGTTGGTCGATTGCAAATACGACCGGGAAATCGATTTGTGTCGGCCGATGCGTCGACGAATCCCGGCATGCAATGGCACGTATACCCATCTAAATAATGAATAAAAGAACGGTAAAGATAACAAACCATCGGTATCTTCGCATTGAGCATTTTGGTGACAAGAATTTAAAGTCGGTGATTCGCACTCGTTCAAAACTTCCACGCACTTTCTACCTGGTAGTTTCGCGTATTTCACAGAAACATCAATAAAACCTAAACTCCAATTGATCTTCGGCGCACACAAAACCATTACCTGGCAAACAACGACATTCAAAATGCTCTAAAAACAATATTAGAGAGATGAGTTTCATTGAAATTACCATCAGTGTCCAGACATTTTGCGTCCGGATCGCAGTCTACACCATAGCGTTGCGGGTCATTGCATTCGTTAACTTTTCGTCCACACCTTCGTCCTGGTCGATGTGCTTCGGGTGATATGTCAATTAGGCCACTTCTGCACTTGCATTCATATCCAACATCCTAAAGCAGCATCAAAGATAATGCCTGTCATCACTTACTCGATCAAAACATTCTGCTTCTTTGGCACAATCATGCATTTTGGGTTGAGCCGTGCACTCGTTTATGAGCAAACAACGACCATCCGCTAAGCGACCATAACCCTTTCGACAGTCTAAAAACCATTAAAGTAATTGAAAAGCAAAAGAACGAACCGCATTGATATCGACCATCTCGAAGAACACATACTTCTGATTTCTGAGAATCACAAGTTAACGGATCAGATGGACTACACTCTTGACCTTTTCGAGTTGCTACTGGAACCCTTTGACACTTTCGTCCCGGTGTTCGAGGATCTGAAGACATATCAACGAAGCCTGCTGGGCATCTACATTCCGGAACTAATTTCATATCCGAAAAGCATTCTGCTGCCGGATCACATTGAGACAAATCGAATCTCTCACAAGGATCAAATGCACCAATTGATTGGAAAGTTAAAATCCAAAGTGCAAAAGAACAAATCGGTGGTCGACGTCTCTTCAGCATTCTGAAGTTATAACTGGGTTAAACTTCTGAAAGATTAAAGTGGTTTTATGAGTAAAAGTGAATGTACGCGATGGAAAAGGTGGCCGATTGGTTTCTTCATTGAAGAACTCTTCCGGCGATGTCGCAACGTCGGGCGGTTGCCCGAAACCAATTTGACATTCGCGCGGATCTTCTTCGTCAACCACACAAGAACATAAACCAGTCGCCTCGCCCACGTTGTTTTTCGATTTTTGTTGCGGCTAAAACGAACGAGAACGCTTTTGAGAGCTTGGAATCACAGAAAAAACGAAAAACTACGACAATCCTCTTCCTTTGCGCCCATCGTACGACTGGAGCCAAAAAATGAGAATGATGGACCGCGATTCAATTGCGCAATTAATGTCATAATCACCTGCCCAATGATTTCGGATTCAAGTGGACATCGAGAATAATGAGAGTGGATTCCCTCTCGAGTTGGTGATGGCCGATGGTGTAAGGAAAAGTCACCACACCCGCTCGTTGCGTTCATGTTGTAAAATTTGGTCGTCTTTGGCGGCAATGCGCGGAGCTGATTCACAAACTTGCTATTGGTGGACAAGCGATGAAAACGAAGAAGTTAAACCTCGAGTGCTTTGCTCTAAATTTGGTTTAATGAGACAATAAGCCTTCTCTTAACGGTCATTCCTTGAAAATCAACGCCCTTTCCTTGCTAATCTGATTACCATCGACGTCCATTAGTTTGTTCATTGGATTAGCAAGTGGATTGTTAGGAATTTCGACTGAAAGTCTCAGGTAATCACTCAACAAGTTAGCGAGAAGCTCGCTGATTAATTGAACTCATTCGATTTGCGTCTTTTATTGTTTTCAACATCGAAATCACAAACAAAGGCGCAAGATCATTTCGACTAATGAGAACCATCGGTTCCATTTCATCAACGTGCTCGATCTTTTTGTTCTAATCGGCAGGAGATCACTTTTGCGAATTGGAACTTTTATTTTAAATCAACAGATTTTCGCTTATTGAGATCGATCTTTTGATGTTGCCGTCGAAAATCTGAAATGGAAAAATCGACTTGAAGATGCTGAAGACCAAACATACCGTTCAGTAACCCTTAAGCTCATGCAGATTCCAACCAAAAAGAAGTTGAGGTAAATGTAAAAGATCTCGTGAAAAGCCGAATATAATCGATGTTGAAGCTGAATACAACGAGAAATTCCAGCAAACGCTCCGAAAATCATCGACAACTTCAACAGCTCCCAAACTGTTCGTCGACGAGTTGAGAATCCGTAGAGCCTTAGAACGAATAAAAACATTTAGATGAACAAAGCACTTACTTTATGATAACAATCACGCCGCAAACACCAAGAGCCGAATGCAAAAGACGTTCCAAGTATCCAACGCGCAGCAACTGATGATCGAGAATAACTCCCGCCGCCTTATCACTCATATCCAAGTTGATCGGTTGATTCAAACACCTAAAACTTCAGTTTCTTCTCGAATCCCAATAGTAAACTCAACATAAGTAGCCGTGCATCCAAATGGGACTAAAAAGGAAATCGAAGAGTTGACAGCTGACGAAAATGGACAACACAAATCGATAAGCGAACTCTAGACAATGGCGAAGTCGTCGTTCAAATTCACTCAGTTCCTCGTCATTCGTCTGGACATTTTGGTTCTTCGACAACTCAAAATTTGAATTCGCTTCCATCGGCAGTCGGTCGATTGATCGTCTGTTCGTCGAACTGAAAAATCGCGCAGTCGTTCTGCCACCCAACAACCAAAGATCCTTGACCTTCTTTCCTTCTTCACTCATCGTTACTAATAAGATCCGTGCAAAACAAAGAAACTGAAATCTCCACCAACTTTCTGGCCAATTTTTCGTCAAACAAATTCGCTCAAATTCAAACCATTTCCACTTTTTGTATTCTGTTGCCTTAAACGGTAGAAGATGCCCATTTACGATTCTTTGAATGTTTTTTGGCGTCCGTAATACCCAACATCTGCCACGTCGTGATTTGTCGTTCGCATCGTTTGGGTTTGCTCTTCAAGTCGATTATTTCAATTAGACAACTGAAACGAGTCCCGATTTGGAAATTGAATTGACGAAACTGTGGAGCTTGTTCGTGATCGAGCAAACAACGCGGTGGAAAGCAAAAGCGGCAAATCCGCGCGAGTCGAACTTCTGAAGGTCAAGCGAATTTGCGAGGACTTTGAGAACCATGCCGCCGCTAGGCAAACGTTCGTTGATCTCGACATGCGAAGCTCAATGATGCGCAGCGTTGAGAAAATCGGAAGTCTTTGATCTGCGCGAATCAAAAGTCGTCGATTACGCCAACTCCCGACTAATCCGAAGGACACGGTCGATCGAGTGTAGGTTACGCAAACAACAAATACGGTACCTGATTAGTCGCTTATTATCAACGGGAATTGAGGGCAATCAATCAACGGGACGACGTCGTCTCGAAATTTAAATTCTGGTGAGAAGTCGAAGGTCGTTGGGGAAATGGACGAGCGGTGCCCATCAACTCATAATCCGCACGAAGGCGCGAAATCTCGAGGACGTCGTTTGGATTCGTGGTTTTTACATTTACGGTCAAACAAATTCGGCGGAGTTTTTCACTTCGTTTCACGTCAATCGCCCAAATTCGAATGGCGCAGTTTTTTGGACAAAAAATTCGAAGCCGCCGCAAAAGAACAAAAACGCGCAACTAAAAGAACGTGCAAATTCACGGGGCATTTTTCTTTTGGTGCAACAGACGTTTGATTTCTTTTTCCCATAAAACGCATATAAGTCGTCCGGTTGCTATTTGAACTTTTTTCTGCAGACGATTGTCTATCCAATATTGCGTCCCATACGCAAGTCGCCGGTTGCCAATTTCGAGAGTAAAAAGCGCGCGCTTTCTCACTTGTTTGTAATTAGTGCGATTTGCATGCGAGTCGATTGCCGCAACAGTTGGCCGCGGCTTTTCGGTCTTTCAGTCTCGATCGGCTCTTAAGTGAGTGCGCAGAAGTCGAGAATTGGAATCATGAGGTCGCGATCCTCAAAAGTCGAGACAAATCCGAGGGTAATTCTCTTCTTTGTCCTTTGCCGCCTTAGTTGTGATCTTGAATACCGAAGACAAGAGTCGACTATTCCAATATGCCTGACGAAGTAATCGATCAGTTTATTTCTATTGTTTTCGTAAGTCGACACTAATCACTTATTATGGTGAAGAAAAGACTTCGGGCGTGTTGACAAAACAATACGACTTTAGATTCTAATCCCTTGCATAATCTATCCCCTCTTTTGTTTTAGTGCTGGAACGCTGGTGTCCTTCCGACTTAAAACTTTGCGCCGTTTGATTGATTTTGAGAGTTTATTAAAGTCCGCTTCGTATTAACAGTCAACCTCACAGCAGGCGATCACCGAGGCGGACCAGCAGCTCGATGGGCGTCTGAACTTCATCGCTTCACACCCGATCAACCTCAAAATCCGTACGCTTTTGCAGCCGTTGACCCACTGCTCAACGTTTAATGAACAAAACGCCAACGGCAAAAGGCCCTAATGAAAGGTGGCGTTTCTTTGTTTTTCATTCAAAAGCACACTCGGTAAATCAAAGAATTGATTGCGAATCGAATTGCGTGATTGCCCATGATCTTATTTATCAGAAGGTAAATGAATCGACATTGCGTGTTTGCCAGTGAGTTGCGTGCGAAGTCAATCGTTCGACTCAAACGACTCGATCTTAAAACGATGTTGATGAATTGACTTGTCACAGTTCTTACCACTTGCTCGTTGACTTCATTTCCACAAACAAACTTTCCGCTACAAAAGCTACGGTAGCGTCGAGACCGTTGAGCTTAAGCGCCCCCGCCCACTGTCCGCGTAAATTTGGCGAGCGCGTGCGATCGGTTGATGTTTCATGAGGCGGAGCTTTGAACCATTTGGGTGTACAGCGAATTCATGGCCCAGTCGTTTCAAATTCGTCGAGATCCCGCAAAAACCAAGGCGTGTGTTTTTCGCTCGCGCGTTTTCTTGCCATTTTACGAATCTTTTCGTTTCAGTTCTCTACAATGGCGCCCTCATCGTCCTCAACGTTTTCCGCGCACTCCGAAACTTATGGTGTTACGATCACCAAACGTTCTCGTCACGCATCGAAATCAACGCTTCTCGGCAAATCCCAACACCAAGTCGAGAGGCGAAATGCTCGAGAACGTAAACGAGTTGAAGCTGTTAACAAGGGCTACGAAACGTTGGCCAGACAGGTACTTGTCTTCTTCTAATTATTCTAATCAATCGATTCAAGATCTCCGATTGGGATGAAGTGAAGAACAAAAAGTTGACGAAAGCGGAAACCCTCAAGGCCGCAATTCTCTACATCCAACACGTGAGTTAAAAGTGCATTTTGCAATCTAGTTTTTTCTTTAGTTAGAAGGCTTACTCAATACAACCAGTGGATCCGCTCAGTTTGCTCATTCACCGATCGCCTCATCGCAACCTCTGGCCAAATCCGAACGCTTCAATTGCACTCCCGATTCGTCTGCTGATTCGTATCAAACGTGTCAATCTAACGCTCATCGTTTCGATAACTCAATCAAATTTCATTCTACAAATCAAAACTACTCTCCGACCTTTTATCCGCCCAACTATTTCAATCAAATGTCTTCGACCAATTTGGACTGTAATAGTGAATACGGCAACGAAAACCAACTCATGAACCATTACAGTGCCAATTCAAATCAATACTAATTCCTTTTTGGCTTCATTGCTATTTTCTCCGGTTTCTATTTAACATTTGCTTTTTTCTTTGTTTAATTCTGTCCAACGGGTACTGTAGTAAATGATGTGCCGTCAAGCGAATCAAAAGTTTACCTTTCAGTCACCGGACTTGTTTGCTTTACGGCGGTCGAATAGAGAAAACAGTTTAGACAAACGGAGTTCATGTTTGTTCGTTAATTTGCAACGGAACGGAAAGAAGATTGAATGACAGAAATGGCGGGAGAACTTGGAATCTCGACATAAGTCCACTGTTATGGACACTAACAATTTTGCTCCCGTAACTCTGTGGGTGCAGTCGCTAAATTGGTGGTTACGCAAGAGAAGATGGTCGAGAACACTTGTTTATTATTGGATTAGTGACGAGATGTTTGCGCGTTGGGATTTGCGATTGAAAGTGCAAAGTTGCAGCTAATCGCTTTCGGGATTGGAACATGACGATTGTGTTTGATTAAACATGGACAAGCAATCTCAGAGCGACATCACTTGTTTGTAACAATGAAGATAACAACTGTATTGTAGGTTTTGCCGCAATTTTACGATCATCTCGTTCGATTGTCGGCACAAAAAACCGCAGGAGACAAAACATCGGATCGATCGCAATCAGCACACTTCGAACTTTAGCGATCAGCGGTGCAAAATCAAAGTCGATTCGGTTAATCGGCTCCACGGGATGCACTGCACGAAGTTGGAAGCTGTTTTTTTCTTGTAACCGCCAAATTGCCGTCGGTGTGCAGATGTCGAGCGTGTCGTTTTTTGAATACGTTTGCAAGCAATCGAAGCCGATCAATGTATGATCGAGATTTATTATGCAAGGAATTGTTTCGACGACGGAAAATTGGAGCAGTAAAAGCTCCGGCTAATTGTCCAAGTTGCCCAATTTGGTTTCCGTTTTACGATCCCGCTCAACAATGCACAAAATTTGAGTTGCGCAGTCCCGATCGAGCTCGTAAATTTTGACAAGAACACAAGACGAGGTCGTTGGCTGTTCTCGTGGACGTTGAATTGGCGCCAAGGAAAATTGGATAAGAAATTTCGCATTGACCTCATTCGTTGATTCCCAAAGGTCTCAGCCCTTGAATCCATTGTTTTTGTAGAGCACCTGAGATTTCCTTGCTTTGACGAACGATCACACTTGATGTGGAAAGCGGAAGCCAAAACCTCGCGCACTTGAAATCAATCTCTTTCCAGTCAAATTGATCCAAGTGGCCCGGGATTAGTAATCGAATCGGTTCATGTTCGCGTGACCTCGATGTACGTGTCCACGTCGTAATGAACATGTTTGCATCCGCTTATGTCCGACTGAATAGTAATTGAAAGTCCTGTGCCTAAACGATTCTGTGTACGGACATGCTCCCCATAATTAAAACGTCTAAACGCTAATGGTCAAAACGAGAAATTCGCGCATTTATTAATCCATTATTCTTCCGGTCTCGGAATCAGCGGGAGACGAGAATCTTAGAATTGGAGTCGTAAAACACGGACGCATAACCAATTATTCAATTGTCCATGTTTATGTCCGAATTATTACATTTCTGCGCTCTGACAATTGCTCTGTTTTCCATGAAAACAATAGACGATTGCTTTACAAACATTCTGACGGAATTATTGTGCCTATTCATTGCCTCTCGTGTCTAATTGGAGATCCACCATTGAAGCCAAGTTCCCACTACGACACCATCTCGAATTGCTGTTTGTTGGGCTGAAAAATCGTCGAGAATTGGCAATTCGATTGAGACAAACGACGACGACGATTTGTCGTGCATTTCGAATACACAAGAGAATTGGACGTTCGGTTTATCCTCATCCTTCTCTTTCTTCTGAATAATTCATTCGAAAGGTCCAATTATTCCCGCCAGTTTCCAATTGACTTCATTGCAATCAACCATACGCTTTCTGATAAAATTATAACCCTCAAATGGCCGACTAATGCACGACAATCGAAGGACGGATAAGCTGAGTTGCGCAACACGTCCAATTGCTCAAGAGCAGCTGCTGTCGAATCCGCGATCTCGAGTTGTGTTTGTGGTCGAGGAGAAGGGAAATATCGACGAACATTGCGATTACATTTTATCGCTTGGAACTCAAGGTAAATGTCATTCGCTTGTTTCTGTCGACCACCCTGTTCATTCACGAGTTTAATCCACTGTCCTCCTTTATGCTTCATAAACACGCACTGGACCCTTTTTTCCATTCACAATCAATTCGCTTCGCCATCTTCCGCTGAAGGTGCCAATTCGCTTCCATTCGACCGTTTTTTCTATTGAATGGTGCGCGAAAAGCACCCGATCAGCAATTTGCTATTCGAGTTGAATGGAAAAGAAACTAATCCACGAACACAAACACGAGCCTTCGATGGTTATCTCGGATTACGGTCGACAATCAACATCGATTGTGCCATTCGAATTCAATAATCAATGCGATGAAAACGGAGAACCAGCAGCTCTTCATTCGATTAGACCGGAAAGGCAACAGCTGGTGACAGTCGAACATAATTTCGACGGCAAATTAAACTGTCGCCATCGAACTGAACGTGATCAAACTTCCGGTTTTTGGCGTCCAACTCAAACGACTTGGCGGCACCGTTTTGATCTCAAATTGAAATTTCGTTTTCACTTGTTGGAAATGAAGAACGTAAACACGGTGTGGGCGAGAAGAACTCGATTGTAAACTACGAACCGACTGAACGCATTTACGATCCAAATGAGTGCGCGATTTCTATCGCTTTTTGTAATCGAATATCATCAGCGGCCTCTTTGAGTTCGAGTCGGGAAACAATTCGTATGTTGCGGCTAATGACTTCCTTCAGTTGTTTTCATGTGACTGCCGCCTAACCAATAAAACAAGTTGAATATAACGCCGCGCGCAGAACGTACTTCACTTGTAAACCAATGAACGAGATCAATGGGCATCGCCGCTTGTCCTCATGTGCATTTTGTTCGCTCAATTGAATCGAGATCAACGTCCGGACTGGGCAAAATTGCTCAAGACTTCTCGACTTCTTGGCTTCAAAGCTTCTTGCCGACCATTATTTCCGATTCAACACCCTGAGAGACATTCGAGTAGTTTATTAAGTGTCACATTCGAATACAAAATACGGTATTCGAGATACGCGCGTTGGCTTCTCAGTTCGATGGTTCGTGTTTTCCAACGTCGCGAACTCGTCGAGAGTGGATTTCAGCGCCGGTATTCAACACCAACTGAAAACTATCAGCAAAGTAATTTCGCCACTCTACTCACCTCTTCACCATCAACGGCCAATTGAGCCGAAGCAAAAACCAACAAACTGAACAGAAAAGCAAAGACGACAAACAACTTCATTGCTGAGAAGACGTTTTAGATGCGACGAAACGTTCCGAATCGACTACGACAATGAATAGGAGAATCGGGGTCAACAACGACGGCACAAGCGGATAGAACGAGATTTTAACGACGCCGTTGATGTAGGAAGATTCTCGTCTTTAGTTTAAATTTTGAAAGCGATAAGTGGGTTTGTAGCTTTTTATTTGTGAGGTACATGAGTGTATTAGCCATTTATATACAATTCGAAGTTTGCTTGTCAAAACAACAAAGCGTGTTTCTGTTACCGGTGAAAAGTGGACTAATGAGCAGCAATCTATTAGATTTAAATTATAAAGAATGTAATATCAGCATCAACTACCCATAATAAATAAAAGGACCCGTTTTCCGATTTCAATAAACTACATGATCAGATATAGTCGTCGTTTCCACCACCTCCTGCACAGTGGGCAAACGTGTAACTTAATCGATGGGATGGCGATCGAATACTTCCGTTGGTTGATGAGGGGGAAACAGCGCGGAGTGAAATCTGATTCAGCGATCCATTCGAACTCGAATGTTTTCTGCACATTGGTTTGGGCAAATCCTCGCCCGACGAACTACGATTGGACATCAAAGACATACACGAGTTCACAGAACTTGTGCGCCAACGTTGTTGTGTTTCGTCATCTGAAATTCGAAATGTTCATCAAACAAATTTGATCGTCAACAATTCGTCTTTCCGATAGACTTTTCGACGGTTTCTTGCGAAATCGAATTAACGAGCATCAATGACTCCAAAGTTTTTCGTCTTGACTATCAACAAAAACGGAGACCAAGTATCCAAATCACTACAAACTCTCACAAAAACTCGACTCACCATCGTCGTAACCACGTGTTTCGCCGCTTTTCAAAATGTCTTCGAAGCAAATCGATGTTGAAAACATACGAGACATGATCACAATTGCGGTTAATAGCCAACTCATCGTACAACAAACAACTACGACTGTAGGAATAACAATAAACTAGAACAGCAAACTGAAATCAAAACTTAAAAAGCAAACTTACTAGTGAGAGTAGAAACTTTTTGCGATGCTGTTGCCATGCGTAAGAGTAGAGGATTGAGCCGATGAGTGTCCAGAGGGCGAGTTGTGCTTGAATAACTTCTCCAAACAACGAATGTCGTTTACCCTCGTTCGATTCGGAAGAAGCCTAAAAAATGACAAATAAGAAGGTTGTGAAAAGAATTATTCTTTTAAGAGCCATGTACCTTAGCGATATTCACAACCTCGTTAAAGCCAAACGCATCACTCGGCTCAAAATAATCGACTTCCATTTTAGGCGAAAAAGTAGGCAATTTAACTGAAGAATTTATATTCGTGAGCAAGAATTCCCCAAACAGTTCTGTTTCCTAAGGTCACCACTTCTAAAGCGAAAGGTAAACTTGCAAAACAAAATCAACGATCACGCTCTCTCGCAACAAAAAAACAACGATTTCCGCTCGAACGTTCATTTTTGATCAACTAAATTTTTAAAATCTTCTACACGCGACAAACATCGTGTCTTTCAATCACTGAAGACGTTTAGATGCGAAAAAGTGAAATTTTGTTTTCTCTTCAAACTACAAAACGATCGAAGACTATTCACTTATCACTACGCCGCAAAGTTCGCCGACTATCAATCTGTCAATTCAATGGAAAAACAACAAGGAAGACCGAATGTAAGTTCATAATCCACTGCACTTTCCACGTTCTGGAAGTTACTCTATCGATTTGATGAGACCAAAGAATATCGAAGAACAACATTACGATTCGCATAAAAACCAAGTACTTTCGGAACAAATAGGCGTAAAATAATCATAGAATTTTGGGCATAACAAAACTATTTTCTAGTTTACTCGTGTCTTCAACAAAGTACGCGATCAAAACCTCAGTGAACTTTGGACTTTGAGGCACCTTTTCGAGTTTCTTGTTTCCAACTTTGACTGCAAAAGAGTATTTGACACCCACCTCACTTAAACACAAACTGAGTTTGTCTAGATCTTCGGATTGGGCATCTGAAGCATACGCATCCTGCAATAAATCAACTCACAAATGGTCTAATTCAGCACCAACCTGATCAAGAGCCGCTGTCAGGGATTCAATTGATGAATAATTGGAAAGATGTTTGTCGAGTGGTCGTGGATGAAAGTCCTCATCCTCGGACAACAGATCGTCCAATGATCCCGGTTGCAACTGCATTCTGAATCACACTGCAACTTTTAACACCGCTGTTATCGACCCGAAGTAGAATTACAAGTGCACGTGCATTCAACGTGGATTCCTGACGATTTCTTGCAACGGATAACTTGAAGACAACAAGATAAGTGCAGAAAACGTCAAGATCGTATTCGGATCTAAAACCAATAACCGAGTACTTAAAAAAAGATTCTTTTATCGATTAGAGACAATTCCAAAGAGACGTCACAGACATTCGACAGGAGCGTGAAACAACGTACGTGTGTTAAGAAATTGGATGAGAAGGCGAACAAACTTTGAACACCATGAGAACAATTATCATCGTATAATATAAGAAGTTCGCGACACGGTAACGAGGAAATGATTAGTGAAATAAGTCGATTTAAAAAGAACGAGGAACTATTGCATCAGTGAATGATATGGGAACAAAGTACTCGTTTATTGCACACGACTCGCTTAACGACTTTAAAAACTACATCTCCAAGACATCATAATGTAAATCGCAGAATGTAAACGAAATCAAAGACAACAAGACTGATAATAAGAAGATGAATGTCAAACTAATGTCAAAACAGTCAGAAATGACCTTGATCTAACATCAATACGCTTTCATAATCAGCAGATAACAGAACGAAAATGACCACCCGAACAGAAGACTCTTACTGTTAGGCCGATAAATAATCGACCTTTGACTTTCTATATTGAACTAAGGAAAACATCAAAATAGGAAAGTATCTTGTTTTCGTGATTTTGCTGAGTTTGCACATTTCTGATAACTCGCCTTTCATTTACACACTCGCGGTGAAAAGGCTTCCGAACGCAAAAAACAACGACAAACGTTCTGCTTCAGCTCCGGTTCCAAATTAGAGAAAAAATAGCGGCTACAGTATCTCATTGATGTCCCCAGCAAAAAGTTGGGTGTGTTGTAATCAATAGACCGAAGAAACAGCACTGACGTCAGAAGTTGTAATAAAGTAAACTTTGTCCCTAAATTCCAATTACAAAGACAGCTGCTAAATGTAAGTGCGAAATTGAACACGTGAGTCTATTCATATGCATTTTAAATGTGCACATGCAATCTGAATAGAAAGGCCTTCACAGAACTGTATCGTCGAGTTCCGTCAACAGCAATTCAAAGTTATGACAATCGGACGGAATACATTTGATGGGAAAAGCATGCTGTTAAGCAAATCAAAGCGTTTTTGTTCACTTAACAACGTTAATTGACGGTCGTTAGTCCGCAAGGTCATCGCAAACTTTATCAAGAAATTCGATTGAAAACTTTCCAATTCGTCTGTTAATCGGAGAATCCATAAACAAACGAACATAAGACCGAAATTTTCGTCCACTTTGTCTGATGTCTTCAAACCCCCAAATATTGCGATCTACCAACCTCGAAAGTCGCGAGGTGCAAACCCACAGCTTGCGAACATGCGCACGAAAATTACACAGCGACGCGTTCTTGCATGCCGAGCGGATCTGAACCCAAAACAATGCAAAGACCTGCAGATCAGCGGTTCAAAACAAAGATCTTGAGACAAACTCTCCGACGATTTGTGTAAAACGAAGTGCGTGAAATAAATAGCCAACTTGTCCATCACTCAAATACCAAATGGGCATCCGATGAGCGTCTGTTTGCTCACTTTGATCGGCCATTTTTGACCCAAATCTCCGTCTGCAGTTCCCGTTTCCTCGAAAACTGCGAAAGTGCACGTGAAATTCTCATTCCGTAGTTTTATCACAAATTTTATTCGCACCAAAATAGAATTGCAACTTTTGAGATCGTCGACAATCATCACTAACTCGATCTCACTTTACGGAACACGATGATCACGAACCATAGACATTTGAATGTCAAAAGAATCAAAAAAGGTCTGATCGTGGTTTTTATCCGTGTATGTGTAGTTGCCGTGTTCGCCAGGAATCTGACTGGTAATCTAAAAATTTTCGGTTGAAAATAACACCGAATGAGCAGCTGGCGATCAACAGTCGTAAATTACACTCACTTTCTGGCATACGCTATATCCAACAAGTTGATCAGCACGACTACTTATCGAGAATCTGTTCAATCCCTCGTATCCCATCATTCGATTGATATCCTAAGTGAAAAATGACAATCGATCTTTCGATTATCTTCGACTTACTTGCAAGAACTCGCTTTCACTCGGACAGAAACCTAAACCCAAATCAGATCGTGAATGTTGTCAAATTTACCGCTGTAAAGCCCAGTTTTCGTATTGCAAACTAAAAGTTTCGCAAAATTAAAATACGTTTTGTTTCCACTACCTGGTATAATACTGAAAACACAACCGGGAATTTGAATTCCTGCAACTTGAAGTGCAATCCCATGATTTGGTCCAGCGATCCCAACATATGTGTCAATAAATTTTGTTAACGGGCTTCCTGTAATTCGATGTCAAATGAGGGTATTCAGGAGATCATTACCAAGATCTTCTCCAGTATCCACACATCGACCTTAAACATTCAAATCATTAGCTGTACGTGCCAAAATAGTTTACCGCCAAGAATAGCTTTTCGACTAACCGGCACTCCCAAACTATATCCAATAACATCGACCGCTCGACCGGTATACAAACGAACGGCGACGATCAATGCACGAACCGTTTTGACATACGAACATTCCATCGCATAATTTGCCCATTGAAGAGCATTTCCTTCGGCACCACTTCTGTAGGTTGTTGCGTACAAGGAAGCCCAAGTATAGTGACCTTTTTTGCTAAACAAAAGTTGTCTTTTGAGTAACATAGTCAACTTACACAAACTCAGCTGCAGATCTCTTCATCATCTCAGCCGTGTTACTTACACCATGAACAAAGATCACTGGTTGTTCTTTCAAAACTTCGTTCTCACTTTGACGTCCACCAAACGAACCGCCGTTGCCGAGATCCAAACTAAAAACTTTATTCGTTTATTTGTATATTTTGGAGCATACCGTTCCAAATGTCGTTGGACGTCATCACCAAAGTGTTCCTTTAACCATCGATTAAAATCGGCGGAAAACTCTCCAGTTGTACAGGCAATTAGCAAGAAAAACACAATACTCCAATGCATTTTGCTTCGCTTCCTCAAACCGAAGATGCTACTTTGGCGCGTGAACAATGAAAAAGCACGACGCCGGAGGATCAACGTCCGTTTCCCGTTCAATCGACGACGGAGAGGAAAACTTGTGTGAAAGTGATTGCTTCAACAACAAAATCCTTTCCTTGATTTGTCGCGATTGCCGTCAAACTCGACCGGTTTGTTTGAATAAACGGCGCCAATCTGTTTGAAAGTCTTATGAGTCGATGGCGAGGCAGCTTCATGCTTCGTTTCTCAGTTCATTTCAAATTCGACATCTTCGCTGTGATACTCACATGGTTGAAAACTGCTTTTGTCTTCGCCAGACAGCTTTGGTGATGGATCACGATGACCAAAAATTAGTGAGATAAAAGCAATAAGTTTGATGACGATTTTAAGGTTTACATTCATAAGCTTATTAGAATTTATTAGATTATTACGGCTTATTAACAACAAACTTATTAAACAATTTTAAAGATTGACTGTTGGTCCTGTGCATGTATCCGCGCGGATGTTAGTACACCCACTGCACGACACAGAATTAGCGTTGAAGTACGTGGCCGTGCCTAAATTACACTTGAATCATTCCCTAAATCGAGCAACTAGTTTTCGACTATTTGCCGAAGTATAAATAGCAACAAAACTTCACAAAAACTTTCAAATACAAAACACATTGATCATGTTGAACCTTAACTGACTTACCATGAGAGATCGTCGTGTACTCATCAAAGACAGTAATGGACGTCGTTTTAACAAACTGGTGTACAAATTGCCTTTTGTTATGACAAACATTCTTTGACTTCCATCATTGAACGTTGAGCTTGCTATGGAAGTTCAAACGATTTTCTTAACAGGTTCGTTAATTATGTTAGCCCATTGATTACTCGTTTGTATGATTTCGATAGCTTACTTTGTGTACGTCGGAATGTGTGCATCGAAGTGCCAATTACATGGACTGTTTGCGGATACAAGTCAAATAAGACGCTTTGGAATATCAGATTATTTGAAATTTAGTCATATGCATCAATAAAACGAGTGTTTATAAACGAATCGTAGACTTCTGTCATAAAACGTACAATTGAAAACTGTAATGCTGTTTGGTTACACAAAGACAAACATCGACTTTGAAATGTTTATTGAAATCGGACAATGAGTAGTCGAAAGAGTTAGTGGAAGAGTTCACGAGCTGAAGATCATAAGAAAGAGATTGAAACATGTGCAATTTATCGAAACTATTGTCAAAATGAAAAGTTAAATGGTGGACGCTGTGTCTTTTGACAAAACTTGTAAGCGAAGAAACATCGATTCTACAATGAATGTGGTTATCGACGTTTTCGAACTGTCTTACCGGAGTTCGCAGCCACGTTTTCCTTGTACGGAATTGTTCGGAGCAATGATTGGTACGAGTTAACACGATCAACAAGAGCAGCCGTTCTTGCCACGATGTCTGGACCTTTTGCTATATTGACTCTCTCAACGAACTGGTTTTCCGGGACGTTCTAAACACGAGGGTGAGTAAACTAAAACTGAACTTACCAAGTCAGAAATAAGCTGCAGAAAAGTTGCGTGTTGTTTGTTCAGAACATCGGGTGGTAGGAGTCTGCGCATTTCGTAATCGATTTGACGAGCCTTCAGAAGTTCGGCTCGATCGAGTGCCAATTGATGCCCATCGGTTAGCTCGTCTTCAGGCAGCAGTAGTGCTTCTTTTTCCAATTGCTTGTAGTTGTCGGTTCTCTTCTTGTGAGCAGCGCGCCTGTTGGCTGCCATGTGTTCATAATACTCTGCAAGTGTCTTCTCGTTGTCCGTTCGCTGGTCTTCGTCGACGAGTTTTGCAGCACGTGCGGCATCGAATTTCCATTGTTCTATTCGTCGGCCCTTTTTCGAAGCTGAATCGTACGTTGCTTCCCGAATCTCCGATGGAACTTCGATGTCAAAACGTTCATGTTTTTGGTGACGCTTACGATCTCGAACTTCGATTGCATAATGATGAGCATCGGTGCGATCTTCTTCCGGCAACTTTCTTCCTTCTTTAGCCGTTGCTTTGATGTTCGCTCTGTACGCGGTGCTGCTTTTGCGTTTCCTTGCATTGTGGTGATCGATCCAGTTCACAAGTAACTTCTCGTTGTCTGTTCGCTGGTCTTCGTCGACGAGTCTTGCAGCACGTGCGGCATCCGATTTCCATTGTGCAAGTCGATTGCTTCTTTGAGTTGACGATTCGTTTTCACGTGTAGCAGTGACCTCGGGTGGAACGACGATTTCGAATCTCTTAACAACTCCACCGCTCTTTGGCATCCTTGAAAAACGTGGTGAAACCGATTGGCTAAATTCTCGGTAATCTCGATCAATGTGATGTATAGGTAATAATCGGTTATAAACAGTCAAACTGTTTGAATTAAATGCACAAAACATCGAGAATTCTTTATTGCATCGTTTTGTTGACCGGTGATTAATTCGTAACCAAGATGAAGAAATGAAGTTAATGTGATGCATGTAAATGAAATTGTGAAAAACAGATTTTGAGAAAAGATCATGTTGACAGGAAACCGGTGGAAAATAAAAGAGCAATACACGTTCAAGAACAAATCAAAGATTAGACTGAGGTATTTGGGCTAACTGATTGACACTCGTTCAAATTCGACTATTTTCGAGATTCGTAGGTTCCGTTGAAGTGCCCTATAAGTCATTTGTTTACAACTTAAAGAACGTTGCAAACCTGTTCCTCGGATTGGATGATCAATTTGAGTCCGGGTCGAAATGCAGTCAACGTGTAACTTAGTAAACGCAACAAATCGTCCGAGAACTCGGCAATTCCTTTGGCAATGCTGATGATGTGGCCTGGAACGAAGTCGATTTGCGGCGGAAACGTTTCTTCAGAAACAGTGCAAGTTTTGCCGTGAATTGCGCACTTCACGTATCGGTGCTCACTTGTCGGAATGCAACGAGGTAAACACAAACATTGAGCGACGCACGCTTCTTTTCGCATTACTGGACACCGTTCCCGTGAAACATTCAAATCAAGCGATTCGTAGACGATGTGTTTGAAGTTTAAACATCCGGCGTATCCACACAGATGACTTGCAGACTTGTCCGTCAGTCCGAGTCCCGAATTAAGAAGCATTGCCGCTCTTTGCAAAAACACATTTACGGCTTTTCTAATCATTGATTTATTTCAATCGAATTACGTCTACTTACCCTTGAGGACGAATTTCAGTTTGAAGTCGTGTACGGCTCAATGGATTAAAGTCTTCGTGAACAAAGCAAGAGTTCGGATCGTCGTCGGGAAAAGAAACTCGAGACAAAGCGCACAGGAGTTTGAGCCACTCCCGCATTTTCCAAACGTGATCCTCTGCTTTAGAGAAACGGAAGACTCCGTTTTCCAGTTGATCAACCATGAAAATGAGTCTTTGAGCCAATAAGTACACTGGTGGACAAAAGTTTTCACCACCCACTTTTCTCGGAGATTACTGATCCAATTCGGCTCAAATTTTTACCCTGGTTTTATTAGATCGTTAACCTTTAATTAACAAAAAAACAACTGGTCTTGCGAAGTCCAACCGAAGCTGCAATCAAAAATCGATTTTGAGGCGGTCAAAAGTATTCACCACTCACTTTCAACACCGAATTTCTCCACCTTTTGCGGCCTTTAGTTTGACCAAACGATTGGCAATTGATGAGTAGAGTCCCTTGATTGTGTCCGCCGAAAATCGACTTGCACATTCGACGATCTTTTCAGTCAACGCGATTGAATTCGTGAACTGTCCATCGGCGTAGACAAGGTCTGATAGCAGATGCCACACATTTTCGATCGACAAATCGGGTGAACATGCAGGCCACTCGACGGTAGAGACTTTCTGACGCTTCAAAAAGTCCATTACGATCTTCGCTTTGTGGATGCTGCAGTTGTCTTGTTGCCACGTTCACGGACGTCGTCCCATTTGGCGATTGCACCACGGGATGTAGACGTCTTTCAAATCCTTCACATACTGCGCAGACTTGTAAGTACCGTCTATAATCTAAAAATCATAGCCAAAAGTAAGCAATTTGGTTTTGAGATTGGTTGCACAAACCTTAATCAAAAATTCGCCATTCGCACAGATCGCGCCGAACACCATGACACTTCCACCTCCTTGTTGCCGTTTGATCCGCTGCAGACGAGTGTTCCCAACGCCCCAGGAACCTATACTGTCAGGACCATCGTGTGAAAACCTTTTTTCGTCAGTGAAAATCCACGATTCGAAATCAGTGTTCAGCTCGAGGTGGCAAATCGCGAATTTGAGACGTGCAAGCTTGTGAGAAGGTTTCAGCGGTAGAACTTTCTTAGTCAATTGGTAAGAGGCCCCATTGCTGTTCAACGTCCGACGAATTGTACGGCAAGAAGCTGGTATTTGAAACGTTTTTTGGATAATCGTAGACGTGACCCTTTGACCGCGACGAACAAGAGATGTGATTTGCCTTTTCATTTGGCGAACATTTCGGTCAGAAATCAGTCGAGGACGTCCCATTTTCTTCGGTTGAACGTTTCGTACAACTTTCCGCACCGTCAAACGGTCCATTCCCATCTCATGAGCAATCGCACTAATGTTATTGTCCCTCTCAAACAGTCGCAATATTTGAACTCGCTGTTGCTCGGTGATCATTTTTAAAGACTGTAAACATATTAGAGTAACTGATACTGTTGAAAAAACAACTAACCTAAAGAAGAAACGAGAGAAACCGTCAAAAACCGCGCACTGGCGAAAACTTTTGACCGGCCGAAAACATTCATTCTTGTATTTTTTAAATTGTTTCTGCCTGTTAGTTATTGATTTTGGGGGTATGATATGTACTGTATCTTGTTCATAATTGGTGAAAATTTGAGCCGAATTGGATCAGTAATCTCCGAGAAAAGTGGGTGGTGAAAACTTTTGTCCACCAGTGTAGAAGTACTTTTTTTGACGTTGGTTCAGCGCCTCAAATTTGGTTACCGTCTTAGCGTTGGCTACGTGAAGAGAAAGTAAGGCCACAGAAAACGAGTCCTCGTTTGTGCTTTCGACGACTTGACGGAATTGTTCGAAGCTTAACAATTGAAATTCTTCTTCTGGTTTTGAGGGATCGCGAATGAGTTCACTGTTGTCTGAGAATACAAAAGCTTATCTTGATTGAAAATGAAAGATACGTACCTATTCGATGGAAATAATTTTTTTTTTGGTGCTTCCACACCTCTGTGTTATTCTTGAACCAACTTGTGAGACGTGCCTTGTTTTTCACGCGATTCTGTTCATTGACGATGAATGTTATTTCATCGAGAGATGCTTGAGGCACATTAACCAACTTGTCCACAAGAATTGCTTCCTACAAATTTGCGATAAACACAAAAGGATTGCACTTACAGTTTGTTTGTCGCTTGACCGAATGTTAGAAATTGTGGCTAGTAATACTAATGGACGGCGGTGTTTGTGTTCTTGTTTCAACATGAGCAGATCAGACTTTTTGAACCGTGGCCGGTCGACAAACGGTTTTTCAGTTTGCCAGTTGAAGACGTCGCTGAAAATGAATGTTTTCCATTTCTGTAATGTCTACTTACAAGTCCTTTTTGAACCAACTGAAATTGACCATTTCGTCGTCCTTCGATTCCTCGTCGTGCTTTCGCTTCTTTGTTGGAACGACCTCGTCATCACTTTCCATGTTCGAACCACCATCTGGTTCCGACTCGGAACTGTCGAAAAGCAAATCCTCTTCGTCAAAATTGTCATCCATCTGAAAATCATTAGATATCAAATGAGATAAACGTTTACTTGTTACAATCAACTTACGTTCAAATGCGATCGACGGAAGAGAGTGTTTGGTGGGGATGAAAAAAGAAATCTAACCTTCCACTAACAAATTGGCGTTCTGTTCAGAAGCAATCTATGCAATTTACATGGTCCACTGTATAAGAATATGAAATCTGTTTATTGAAGGACACTAGTTCAAATAGATTGTGCTTCTTGTTGCCTGCAACGCTTGCAATGTAAACTGCCGATCAATTGTAGTGATTTTGAAATTATCAATAGAATTTATTAGATTATTACGGCTTATTAACAACAAACTTATTAAACAATTTTAAAGATTGACTGTTGGTCCCGTGCATGTATCCGAGCGGATGTTAGTACATCCTCGGCAAGACACAGAACTGGCGTCGAAATACGTGGGTGTTCCCAGTGGAGCATCGGAATTGGTTCCGTCGACAGTAAATGTGGTGCGATCCTCGCAAACAAGCGAAGCACCGCTATCACCTTGAACTACGGTGTCCATCACACATGTACCGCCGGAACAGAATGGAATGAAAAGTACCGTGTCGACGGCACCACTCGGCGTGCAACAAACTCCAGCCGAATTACAAGTACAGAAATTTGCAGGTGTAGCTGAAATTAATGTCATAGATTTGCACATTCATTTAAATGGACTTACGACACTGTACGCCTTCAGCGACTTGCATATTTCCTATTGCATCAGATGGTACGGTGGCACTACAAATATTTTTCCTTATTAATCGAACGCAAGAAATCGTTTACGTTGTTGAAGTGTAGAATTGTCGTGTACCCGACTGGCAAGATGTACACTGAGCAATAGGAGCTGAATTCGTTAAATTATTAAAACATTGTGTTTAAAACTGCGTACGTTCGTTAACACCTGCATCTTGAAGTGTCGTACCGGTATCGATTGTAAGTCCAACACTGTTTGTGTTCGGTGCATTACAAGCTAAATTGAGTTTACATTCGTAAAAAACTTCTGGACTCACGAGCAACAGTTGTGGTAGTAATTAACGGGGTAGTCGTTATGATTGTTCCTCCACCACCACCTTAAAATATCTCTAGTCATAGTCGTTAAGTTTGGCAAAAGAATAAACTCATCAGCACCGATCAACTAACCGTTAGTTCTAGCACATCCCAGACAAATCGGCAGCCAAATTGCCAATACGAAGAGACCGAGTTTCGTTTGTAAGGTTGCCATGGCACGTGGAAATGCGCGATCAGTTCGTATGTATCAGTCGAAAATGAAAAACGCCGTACCACTTCAAAGGTCAAAACGCAATCGAATGTCGTGTTTATCCATCAACGCATTTTGAAGGATAAAAACGAAAGCACAAAAACCGGCTCTTAGCGTTTCGGTTGATAAATTGCGCACTACTACCCCGCAATCAGACGCCTTTCACCTAACCGGATAGCGACTTGACATTTTCCGGAATCTCAGCCAATCAACTGAGTTTCTGTTAACGTGCAAATTCGTTTTATCGATCATAACTCAAGAACGCGGATTGAACCAGAGAATGTGAAGACAAACCAGGAATCAACAAAAGCAAACTTGTTAATGTCCCGTTGAGCGAAGCAATTGCTTTAGATGAACCTTTTATTTACTGGCCATTTTAACTCCAGCCACTAATTGAGTCCTCGGAGCGGTCATTCATCAACGACAAACTGACTTCCAATTTTCGCCTCCGCTCCTAGCAAATTGATCGACGACTCGTCCCGAAATTTTCCGCTCAATTGACCTCAGGTGGAATATGCTAAACGCTTCGACTCTGCACAGGATCTGCTCAATTTAAGCCTATTAAAACGGTGCATTCATCCATCGGATATCGAAATTATCGTTTAAGCGGAAACTTTTGTTTAAACCTTAAGTCTTGTCGCCGATCTCATTCATATTCCTATACCAAAAAGCGTTTAGTTTTTTCATCTCTTCAGTTGATTTGCAAATCTAGACATAAAGTTTGACCTGAAGTGCGAAGCTAAGTGACATCTTCTATCAACAGCCATTAAATAATTTCTCTGTTTGTTTTGTCCACAGAGTTCCGTCCTCCAAAGACCACTCGACAAACAGTTTGTGAGTTGAAATTAAGTAATTTCACGAATTTGCGCGAAAGATGTCACAAGAGATGCGGTTTGTTCCGGAAACATGTTCAATTAGACAGAAGATGCGCAATGGTTTTGGTCAATAAAAGCGAACAGCGAAGTGGCAATTTGCCAAACGCTCGAAACCAATTGACATTTCCGACCGACAATTTCAATGGCTCTTGAAATACAAAGAAACTCAATCATTCCTATAAAGATTATGAATTTATCTCTCTACCATAACCTTTCTTCTCAATGTCTTTGCCAATACTGAGTGTTCGTGTGTCAAGCAACGACCTTTAGCCATGATCTTAGGTTTCTTCGAGTGGCACATGATTGTGGGTTAAATCAAGAGTTTCGATGCCACAAGTGTGTAAGATTAATTCTTCTTTCATTCCAGTCCATCTACTCAACTTCGCTCTTGTCCGTTCCCTCTGTTCAATCATTTGTCAGACCGGAGGTGTTTGCAAATTGTTTTTTCGAGTTTTCAAACGTCATTTTTGTTGCTTATCATTCAACGGATGATTTCCGTTCTGTTAGAGGTGAAGTTAAGAGTTGAAACAAAACGTTTTTTTGCGTCATCAACGCGCGTTTCTCGTCGACTCGAAAGACGAAAAGTTCAATCCACTTGTTTTATTTTGTTTATTTCAAGTGCTGGCATTTAAATCCGCGTAAAAAACATGCCGAATGATTGGTCGTTTTATGATTTTATTGCTCAAATAAACAACGCGATCTTCTTGGCGTTCTTTCGGACTTAAGTCCCGGAAGCAATTTGAATTTTATTTCGTTCGCTTCACGTTTTCAAAAGGTTCTGTGGCACTAGTCAGAAGTTTAATTTATATCTCGTTTTGAAATTATAAACTTCCTTTTCCTGGTATCGCATTGTCCGCGTGTCTGAGTGTTCGTTCGGCTGATGTTCTGAATACTGTCATACGAACTTTTATTCAACAGCTTTCAGACTGAGATTAAATCTGCTTCGAGCCCATCAGTTGGTATTTACAGGCGTTAGAATGATTGATTAGACAACTGGATGCGGAAATGCTCTCCGACTCAAAAATGACAGCGAATGAAGAGGTAAGTCAAACATCTCTTGACATTTACCTATGATCTATCGGATTGTAGTTGAGATTCGAAGGAGTATCCCTCTGCTCTAGGATAAAGCGGGTGAGTGCAAAATTTTATGATCGCAATCCCTAAAAACGTGTAGGAATTCAACCAAAACAAAAGATTGTTGTGGTTGACAAATTTGAGTGTTTTGGTTTGCATTCACACTCCAATTTTGCGGCAATAAAACCTTCTACGGTAGCGAATATGCCAAAGAGAAATGCTAAAAAACCACTCAAACAGAACGATTCTGCTCATAAACTGAAGGGAAAACCCGGATTCATGACTTTGGGTCTATTAATTCAATTTGTTTAAACGGTCTTACAAAACAGAACATTTCTTCGATTGTAACCAGATTCCCGTGTTTTCCTTTTTTTGGCATTGAACTTCTTGCCAATTCGAATGGTGAGAGAGACTTTTTCGGTTCGAAATCTTGGGCATTCGTCCAAGTTGTGCTTTTGATATTCAACGTCGATGTTGAGTTGGCGCGAACAGTAAAGTTTCTAACCACAGGAATGGAACGACAATTAGAAGTTTTTTGTGGACTTTTTGTGCAATTGTTTTCTTATTCATAATCGCCGTTAAAGTCTGCATTCAACGACGTCTTGGACTCGTGAGTTTTACTGGCAAGGCGGAGCTCAAATCCCTTTTCGTCGATGGTTTTCAGTGTTACAACAAACAGAAACTAAGATCAAGATTCATGACATGCGCATTTATTTATCGCATTTAGCAGAACGGTCTCGAATAAGGAAACCGAGACTCTTGTCTTTTTATCTCCAAATATCCCCGAGAGAACAAACGAAATTGAACGACGAACGTCGACTCTTCATTTTCGGCATCTGTTTTTTCAATTCTACAATGTGGATTTTAATTTACACTAAAATCGATTACCAAAATTAGAAAACTGTTGACAACTTGTCAGACTTTTAATCTTCGATTGTGTTTGTTGAAAGCCGGGAATGTATCGTATCACAAGCTGCTGCGAATGTTCTTTAGTCCGCGAGAACGGTGTAGATTATTTCGGTTCATTTACTTCCTAACCCATTTCATCTATTCAATCTATGTCCACAACTCTCTTTGTTCTTTTTATCAACTTCTCATTTGACTGCCTTTGCGTGCAATGAAGTTTTTCGATCTCACGATTCAACGCAAATCAACCGAAACCAAATTAAGACAGCACTCCGGAGTTTGGAATCAGATGGTTTCAAATCGAAGGCATGTTCAGATTTTCAATCCCGACACCTCAAAGGTAAATTTTCGTGTGGTTTGCGTTGATTAAATCGATGTTGTAACAGTGAAGTTTGACAAACTAATTTTCCCGCATTTCATCGACTGTTTTGTTCTGTGGGGAATTCGGGAATGGAACCAAGACATATCTGTTGCGGTTTAAACGTCAAAACACGAATCTGCTCACGCATCATTCTTCGACAGAATGTCCATCTTTGGCTCCAGGGTCCATAAAGTGACCGTCACTTTACGAAGACTTCTCTGTATGTTACAAGCAGTTAATACTCTGAGCCATAGTGATTTTTGACTTGTATTTTTGATGAGACATATTGCGCAAATTGACATGTTTTTCAAAATACGGTTACGAGTTCATTCTCGTCATTTTTACGTTTCAACCAATACCCCCGAGAAGAAATCTTCTCATACTTCGGCAGAACGTAAAACTGTACCAACCCTCGAGTCCTTGAAACAAACTAATTGGACTCCCACGTGCATAAAATGTCAAAAACGTAACGAATTCTCACACTCATTAACTTCTGAATTGCAACTAACAACAACCTGGTTAGGAAACATCTATTTAAACCCAATTATTTTCTTTTTATGTACGTATTGTCGAAATGAAACCTCAATATTTTCAGCTTACCCCTTACATTCTTCATTTGGGCATGTGCTTAGCCGTCACAGCCTACGTCTTTCTGGGCGCATATACGATCAGAGAACTGGAGGCTACACAAACAGGATTTACAACAAAAGTAAGCAATAGAAATCTAAATGGATATCGTTTCTTTTCAGGCCGAGAGGATACTGGAAAACACGGGCAGAACTCGGTATAGTGAGCAACGTTCGTCCGAAACTGAACCTGCAGTTCAACGAGTCAAACGAGTCTTTTCGTCAACAAAAGGACCACGTAAATTTGCATCAAATTACATAATCCAATAACTTTATTTTAGTTCAACGCTCAAGAAGATGTGTTCAAGGTATTTTGAGTTCAATGGCAAAAATTTCATGTCAACAAAATGAAAAGTTAAATGATCAACTATTTGATGAATTGGATGCGTGCTACAAGGATGATTTGCTCGATCGTGTTCGAAGGTTTACGTATGAAGAAAAACAAAATAAAACGGAGAAATCTATTGAACCCGTGGGTGAATGGAGATACTGGGAGATGAAGGACTCGATTCTATTTTGCTTTACGGTAATTGACTACTAAGTTCTTGATTTCATTTTGCAGTTTAGGTGCTTTCAACTATTGGATATGGAAACGTCGCACCACAAACCACAAAAGGACAGGCTTTTGTCATTGCTTACGGTCTAATTGGTAAGAAACAGTAAACGATGGAAGCTCGAATAGCCAACGTTCTTAAGGCGTTCCGTTTTCATTGTTGGTCATCGCCAATTTGGGGAAATTTCTTGCCGAAGTGTTGAAAACTGTGAATCGACGACTATCTCGGTGTTTTCGTTCGTGTTTTTGTCGTAAAAAACAACATCCATCCAAGAAAGCTCTTTTGACTCCGGTTGACGAAAACGGAAATGAGTTGGAGTCTGACAACGATCAAAGCACACCATTCGGCTTATTTATTGCGTTTATTTTGTACATTCTAATTGGTTCTATGGTTATTAGCATCTACGAAGAAGACATGACCTTCTTCAAAGCAGTTTATTTCAACTTTGTTTCTTTAACCACGATCGGCCTCGGAGACGTCGTTCCCACGAAGTTTGTAAACTATCGTTTGAATTTATTGTGTTGTTCGACAATTTTTGTCGCGCCGATTGGCCTGCGGCAGAAACGGAACAAAAGTCTTCGGCCGGACGGTCGCTGTGGAACAAAGTTGCCAGTTCGATTAGTTTCAAGAAACGAGTCTTCTAAACTTGTTTTTTGATAAATTTATTTTAACGGCAGTTTTTTGTTTTTAATCCTGCAAAAAAGAACCATCTCATACGGTAAAACAAGTTTAGAAGACTCGTTTCTTGAAACTAATCGAACTGGCAACTTTGTTCCACAGCGACCGTCCGGCCGAAGACTTTTGTTCCGTTTCTGCCGCAGGCCAATCGGCGCGACAAAAATTGTCGAACAAACCAAAATTCAAACTTATTTTAGTTCACAATTTCTTGGCTTCACTCTGATCTATATTGCCATCGGCCTCGCATTAACGACTATTGCGATAGAAATAGCGTCTGATTACCTCAAGAAACTCCACTACTTTGGCCGGTCGTTGGAAGATGTGGGCCAAGTGGCAATTTGGTTTGGAGGAAAGTCTATTTTACATCTCCTTTTTGGGTTTATTGTTTGACGGGAATGAAATGAAGTTTAAAGTCAACAACAGAATGTTCAGATGTTACCAATTTTTGGGTTGAAGGATACGAAACATTTGTAACGGTTGATGTGTGGGCAGAAGAGCTGATTGTTGAGTCTCAACTAACATCAACATTTTCAGGCAAAAAACTGACGATGCGTCAACTCGTAAAGAACCTTGGAGACCAATTCAATTTGCCAGTGAGCGAAGTAGAGACTTTAAATTTGGATCAGTTCGTTGGTAAGCGATTCAAAATCTTCAGCCCATTTTGAATAAATGTTTTAGAATCGGCGGTTAAAGTAGAGAACGGTGAAATCCCGACTCTCAGAGTAGGTTTTTAGATAAACAATTTTATTCAAATGTTCCAGGATCCAAACAAAACTCGGCCGATTTATATCACCGATTTCAAGAATCCATTCAGACAAGGTCGAGTATTGTGGGTAGACGAAGATGAGGCGTCTTCCGGAATTCAAGAATCCGGAATCTATTCCTCGGACTCTGGTTCCGTGCAATAATGCTCAGGTCTTAATTTCATTCAAGAGAAACTCAGTTGCTATAGAGTTTGTTTGTACAATAAACGTGAACATCTGTATTGCAATAATTGAGTAACAGGTGAACGACATAAATTGAGAAAATGTAATAAGACCAATGACGATTAGATGTGAAGATGAGAGAATGAGTTGTGTTGATGGCTAATTAGAATTTAACTCTCGAGATGTGATTTCCTTCAGAATGTCAGCAGGGCTTCTAATCACATCTACGCATTCTGGAGCAAACTTTTTTGTAAATGAAGAATCAACGACGACTATCAAATACGTTTTAATAAAATTATGTACATAAAAATCGACGAAAAAGAAGCATTAAAGTACACTTTTGATTCTCATTCCATCGGTTTGTTCTCAACAAAAGCGGGTATCATCAACGGAACACCGCTTTCTGTTGATGGAGTGGGTGTTCGTCGTCCACATTTCTGTGTAAGCCAAGTCCATGGATTTGGAAGCGTCAGAATCACGGGCACAATTAAAAGGCCGTGTATCATACCCACTGATCCAACACAAATAACCGTCTTAGCTGAAATCCCATCTTTACATTTGTATTCCAATGAAGACTTACCAAATGATAAAACGACGTAAATGTTTATCATGAAGAGCGGTAAAATGACGATTGCAGTCGAAAGAGCGGCTTCAATCATTGGACGACCCACAGCCGTCAGAGAAATCACCAATCGACGATGCTTTGATTTCATATCTTCGGCATTGTTTTTCAATCCAAGAATTCGTTCTTCTCGTTCAAGCTGCCAATGGTGATAAATCATATGGGCTACAAAATCAACGGAAAAGCCAACAGCCACCACTACGTTAATCATTACGACCGGATCAATCATTTGTCCCCATAATCCCAATACACCAAGCAGATTGTACGATATTGAAATGACGGAAAGAGCCGCAATAAGTGTGTACAGCACGTTTGGGATAATGACAAAACATACGATAACCATACATGCGAGTGTCACCAAAACGGCCTTCAACATTTCTGACTTTACCGTAATGATTAGGTCATAAATGGTGGCGTCGTAATCAAAAACAGAAACATCAAACTAAAAATCTAAGGTCTTATATCTTTATATGTATTCAAACCTGTGGATATTTGTCAATTAGATTTCGGATCTGTTCAACGAAATCTGCTCGTTGATGCCAAGTTCTTTCACCAAAGCAAACGACCACAAAAACAAACGAATCCAAAACAACCTCTTCTCTGTTGTTTGTATCATTACTTCTAAAATAATCAATGGAATGTTTATAAGAAACGCTTACTCTTCTTTGTGCCACAAAACCACGTTCTTATCGTCGAGCAATTGCGCTGTTAAGAAGTCCGGTGTTCGTTGATAGTTGGGCGTGTAATCGGACGATGTGTTGGATTGAAGATGTTTTTGATGGTTGTAATCAAGATAATCGCGCAGCCAAAGATGAGTCATGTTTTTACGTGTTTGAGGTAAATCTTCAAGTTCTTTAACCATCTCGTAGAAGAGCTCAAGTTCTGTATGATTTCTAATGTCTGGTGGCTTGTTGACGATGAAACTCAGCGGACTATATTCTACGTATAGCCTGTTGATTGGTATCAAAGATAATTGAAGATGTGAATCAAATGGAAATGTTTTTTGAGGATCGAATGTTGTTTCCATGAGACTAATGCCACAATATGATGAAATATAGAGACTGACGATAACACCGAAGCATACCAATTTACCGTAAGGTGAAAGTAAGAAATGAGCGTATTTCGACCATCCACTATGCTCACTACAATCATAGAATGCGAAGAGAAACTCGAACAAAACATACCTTTCGTCGCGTACTGATGGTTTCGACATTTGTTTTGTTGTCGGTGTTGTTAACGCTAAGCATGGAGCAAAGAACGTGAATTCGAATACAAAGTCAAGTAGAACTGCCAATGTTGTGCACAAACAAAACCCGCTCATTTGAGGTGCAGGAGAAAATATTCCGATGGAAAATGCAAGAACATTGGTCACGGAAGTAATACAAACACTGGGACCAACATCAGCAATAACCATTTCGCTGAGTTCGGCTGAATTAGAGCTGCGAGGAAAATGCTTACGCCAAGAATGAAGAAGAAGGAAAGCGTCATCCTAAACAGTAAAATGATTAGTTTCTATCGTTCTCAACCATACAACGCCAATTCCCAAAACCAAAAACGGCGAAATCGACATCAACGAATTAAACTGAACTCCAAGCCATCCCATAAGACCAAAAGCAGCCAAAATCGAAAACAACGGTGATCCGATACACGCAGCGGTCAAAATAATGCCCGTTCTCAATGGAAAGTCTCGCAGTTGAACACCCACAAATGTGATCATCAATGCCAAACCGACAACCAATAGTTTTGTGGTTTGCTCCGATCCTTTCATCATCTCTCGATTAGCTATTTCGTCGCCGTAGGTCTTAAACGACATACTTAGTAAGGAAAAGAGACTAAAGCGAAAATTTTCACCAAATACGAACAACCTTACAGTTGTTTTACAAGATTTGCAGAATGAAAAGGCAATTAAGTGAAACCACTTACGTAAAACGTGAACTGAAAAGTCGACTTGAATTAGAACTAACGAAGATGATTTACCTCATCACTGAAGTTGGTTTGACTTGCATCAAAAACTTTTAATTCCATTTGTTGTAGCGATCTCCGATAATGAGCCGGAGCTGAGATCATGTACCATAGTGCAATCGTATTCACAGATTTAATTTGTGATGGACGCTAAAATCGTATTATGCATAAGTCATCTCCATTGACACTTACATTTGCCGAATACTCGGAGTGTCGTTTCACTCCAAAAAAATGCGAAACGATCGTAACGTTATGTCCAAAGATTTTAGAGACCGGAAAATCAAGTTGAATGCTGTCGCTGATCGATGAGTTCGAAGTCAACAGATCATTCTGCCAGTCGTAGCCAAACTAAAACAAGGTTTGATTATAAAATAGACTAATGACAAACTTTGAATGCGTGAAAACGAGCGTTTATGTTTCCACTGGTTCCGCGACTTGGTTCCAACTCTTTGAAAGTCAAATTGCCACCTTCAGCCAATGGAACACTCAGCGATGTCACGAATGTATTCAAACGTGAAACCTAAAGTTGCTTCTGAAGTCAAGTCTTCAAATTCATTTTTACTTCATTCAAAAGCTTGGCGCTCATAATCATCGACGAATCGCCACCATTTTTGGACTCAATTAGTATGACCAAAAGCTCCAAATCGCTCATTTCAATTCCATAGAAGCGTCCGAACGCCCGAAATTCCTGAGTCGAACGACCATTTCGATGTGCAAATCCGCGACGGACGTCCGTGTCCACGTGAATCGGATGTAGCAAAAAAAACGAAGCCATCGGTATCAGAATAACGAACGTGAAAATCACCAGTTTTACGGGATGCTTCCCAATGAGATACCCAAACTTCCTCATTATAATCAATTACTTCTATGTTCAGTGGTTGGTTTAATTAGCCGATGTGAGATTGAACGTCATGAGTCGAATCAACGGTCTTTGAAGTTTCTAAACACAAACTTGAAAAGCAAAAGTGACCTCAATTCACACGCGAAAGTCGTTTTTAGAGGTCGGTCCAAGGACGTTCGTCAACAGAGTAAACAATTCAAACGACAAATTGGCGAAGAAAATGTGCTCTGGATTAGAACGGACAGTTTCGAGAGTGTACTTTAGTTCGTAAAATTAATGGAATGACGCAAAACTTTGAAGATCTAATGCAAATGGCCGTCGTTCACACGTTCAGCGAAAACCAACTGAGAGATCAAAAACGACGTAATGCACATTTTAATTCAGGAGGCGTGCGGCGATGGAGCTCGTAGTCGGCGACTGCTATCAACAAATGGATTTGAAACCTTTACACGCAACAATCAGTCGTCAGGAGTGATTGAAGAAAACAAATCGTGAAGTGTGAGCGAGTGATGAGTCTCGAAAATGCCTCAAACGTTGGGCTGTCGTATATCACCGTTGAAGCGTACTGATTTATTGGGCAGGCGATTAAGTGCAGACGTTTTGTTTTTATGAAATGCGGAGATTAAAACATCACTGTAACACACGACGAACAAATTTAGTCAGAAGTTGATATCAAATCTTATAGTTAATGTCCCAAAAATCTTAGTCGATCATAACCCCAGTGAAACTTCATTGTGCAACAAAGTTTTGAGCTTAAGTTGATTAAAACCGACCGAGCTCTTTACCAAACAACAGACATGAACCGTAAAGTAAGTGGGCGTTCACATTGTGAGTTTGAAACGGGAGTTCGTCGAAAATCATACACGTACGTTTTGATTTGGTAGTTTATAATCACAGGCTATAAAAACAAGCACAATCGACACCCAAGTTTCCCAATCAGAAATTTAGATTCAACGAAAGGGTTAAAGTAACTGACAGGATTACGAGTTTGAGATCAGAAAGTTGAGCACCTTTCGCGCGAATCAATTAATAAAAAAGAGAAAGTTGTTTTCACGCAACGAACGCGATGGATAAAACAGTTCCAAATGGACCACGAAGCTTTCAATCAACCAATTAGCCGTCGGGTCATCATCTTTTTCACAACATCAAACCGGTTGAGTTCCTTGGGCTGCAAACGAATCGTTGTGTTTTGAAGAGTTGGGTCGTTCGTAAGCGGGACACCGTTTCCACGTTCCGTTTGAAAACAAAAACAATCAGATGCAATGATTTATCACTGTCTAATCAAACGGATCGCTTAGTTCATTGAAAACAACCTTGGACTGTTCGTATATTTACGGACGGAAAGCAGAAAACCCCAACGAAGAGGATGTCTCGATTTGGCACAAGCAGAAGAGCAAGTGAATGGACCAAAAAGTGGACAACGGAAAGTCTATAAAAAGACGAGAGCGAAGTCTTGTACTCGCGGTTTTAAATTTCCATCGCACTTTGTTCTTTGAAGCATCGAAAACAGCTGTTCGTTACCATAGACATTTATAATCACTGTTGACTAATCGGTTGTTGTTGAGAACTTGATCAGTTGCTCGAATTTATTGCCGTTCATTTTTGCTCGTTATTGTAAAACTTGAACACCTTGAAAACACTCTACTTTCGTGACAACTGATGTCTTATGACCGATGTTTGTTGCTGAACGAACTTTCCGTGCTGTGATAGTGCTCTTTGAAAACGATAAGCATCAGCAGTCGTTTGAAGCTAAAACGTCACTCGGAAATGAGTCGACCAATTTCCGTGAATTTTGTCTTCAATGCGAAAAAGTTGTTTGAAACCGAAAATTGAACATGTCTCGTGATGCGAACATGATCTCAGAGAAGCTGAACAAACACAGAGATTTGCTCTCCATATACAAAACCGTTTAAAATCCCAAGTCATCGCTGAAAGTTAATCAAAATTATTGTGAACGTTAACGTCATGCACTCGCTCACCTACGTTTTGTTTCTAACCGTTGGCCTTGTTGTCGCCCGTCAGGTTCAACTACCCGTATTCATGCAAGATACTTCGGTAGCAGCGAAAGCGGAGTTCAACAGCATTATTCATCACGCCGAACTGCCACCCGCTGAACGCCGTAAACGAATCGAACAGCTAATTGCCAGACAACCGGTTGGTGTTCAACAGGCCTATCAACAATATCAGGAGTTGGTTCATCAACATCAACAGAAATTTGGCATCTCGTTGGAAACTGAGGTTCGTGAACGGACAAAAAACTTTATATTCGATTTTTCAGCTCGAAAAGGCCCGACAAGAATACAATTCTCGAGGATGAAGAAGAAGAATAGAAAGGTGTCCATCAAGTTTATTCCGAACACTTCAATTTCTTATTGTCTCTAATAAATAAACTCACTATTGTCGTGAATTGCTTATTACACTATTTATTGGGCTTATTAGTTCAGAAATTTAAACAGACACAACGCTAAGAAATCACACGGGCACGAGATACATTTGATGTTCTAGTAACAATCAAAACAACCGAATGTATGAAAAAACAGCACAGAAACGATTGTAGTTATTATGTGTAGTGACTCATAAATGAACGATACAAAATTAACTTGAAGCACAGTAGACGGAATTATTGTTTTTAATTGGAAGCGGTTTATGAATGAAAGATGACTTCACATCTGTTGAGTCATCGGTCGGAATCGATGACGCATTCAGAAACAACGAATTAAACACAACTGATTGTAGCGGATTTGGTTGTGATGAAGACGAGGAATCGTCAGTTACACTCAGAGACGACCCGTTGTACGATGAAGAAACGTCGAAAATCGATGAAAAAGGAGAAGCAGAAGAACGTGGAGAGTAGGCGCTGTTTAATCCCGAGCTACTTTTACGTGGAATCTGCGCAGATCGCGGATGCATTGAACCGGTTCGTCGATATCTAAGATTCAATGTTATTTATGTTGTTTATTGAAATTCTTACCGAGTCATAAGTTTAGAGACACACGAGTGAGTAACACCAATACATCGAGCTATGTGACTTATCTTCACGCCTTGTTTGTAAAGATCAAGAATGCGTTGTCGGTCTGCCATAGCCAATGGTCTTCCCGGATTATACGAACGTCCAAGTTTGTTCTTTGCTAAACATTGATTTAGTCGATTGTTTCTCAACGAATATAAACTTACAGACACTATTTTGCATCGGATCGTCTACGTTGATCGGTGAAATGCTTTGCGGCGATGGATTGACCGTTTCAACGGTTGGTACGCTTAAATTGTTCTCAAATGACAACGATTGAGGGCTTCCGGTTGTTGGCGGAATCGAAGAAGCGCACGTAGCAGCCGAAGATGGTGGAGGAAAATGTGTCGTTTCGAAGGTTTGTGGCACGGAGTTTACATTTGCGTTTTGTAATGTGGACAAGTGACGAAGAAGTGCGATGTTATTGTTCAACAAAGTGAGAATATTGGCATACGGTAATAACGAGGTCAAACTTCCAAGCTGCGGAGCTGAGTTTGTTGGTGGTTTGGGGAGTGCAGCACTTGCCGCCATAATTGCGTTATGATCAAGTCCCGATTGCTGAAATTCAAACATTGAACGATACCACTGATTGTTGCGGAAGGTAGAATGCGGACACTAAGGTAGGTGTCGAAATGAACGACTAGAAACGTCAATGAAATACTGGGCGGTTCTTATTGTAATCCGCCATCACTCTTGTTGTTCGCACTAATCCGAATGCCCGGAACTTGAAGAGAGGGAACCTTCGACTTTGCAGTCCGATCTCAAGGAACACTGCCAGACCACAACGTGATTGCCATTTAGTCGGGGCGAAGGGATTAAGAAAGGATTTTGCAACGTTTTACGTCACAAGAGTCCGCTCAGTGAGATGATCCCGAAGGCGGTTTTTCATGCCGTTGGGGTTTGATTAGAAGGCCACAGATTTCCGGCGCTGGTTAATTCGCCGAATCCGTTGGAACGGTGGAGTTTCTCGAATGAGTGCATTGTGCCTATAGGAAAACTCATCCTCCCGTCTTTTCCTTAATCCTCTCCGTTCACAAATCTTGACAGTGTGTGTCGCAATATACGAAAGGCACATGTTCGTATCTATGAGATTTCCGGATCAAAACTAATACTTGTAAAATTACAGTACTTCAAATTTCAGCTCGTGTATTGTTCTGGAAGTTTTAGTTAACAGAAAGCTAATGCAAAAGTATGGTTCTCATAAGCAATGTTGAACTCTCGTTGCAAAGTCTCTTCTCCGACTTTCAGCTATTCATCTTCAAGTAGCATCGAAAGGCGGAATTCCGTAGGAAAAACAGGAAACATCAACCGATTACGCGCGTTCTTCGTCGGCAAACTTGGAGGGTAGTCGGGCAGTCGGTCATTGTCGATGGATCAGCATTCGCGTGACGAGCCCATCGACGAACGAACTGGTTTTACGACTTGAAGGAACACGCCGCGCGTCTTCTGATGCGCAACGATGTTGCCCGCGGCGATTGCGCTTAGAAGTCTACACGTTCATTGCGTCACCGCTTCCGCTTTGACCACTGGCTACGGATTGGCAACAACCGAGCCGGTTTACAAGAAAGAATCCTCGCGACAGAAAAAGCCAACACTTTTGAGTTAAATTTCAACGGGCAAAAGAAATGAAATTGCAAATCAACAACAAAGTATAAAACGCGGCCAAAAAATGGGCGGAAAAAACTGTAGCAAATCACTTACGTTAAGCAAAAGATATGCTGTGTATTCGTGCGACAGTTGGGCCAAAGACATTGATGGTCGCGGTGAAGCTACGGGCCCAATATTGCTGTTTGTCAGATTAAGAGAACCCGATTGAATCTCATTAGTTGCCATTTGAAGACCACCAAATGATGGAGGGAAGTTCAGAGTTGACAAAACGTCGGAATTTGTTGCTTGTGGCACAGTGAGCAAATGAATCGGATCAACGGTCGCAGCAGCAGTAGTCACTTCGTTCAGAAACTCGACCATGACGATTTGTGGACTCCTGAAAGTAACAGAATCGTAAATTCAGTCGATGGAACTCAATCGCGTTTAATACACGCTGAAAGTTTCGAACAAAAAAGAAGGCGATTTCGTATTGTTACGCTAAAAAAGGACGATGTTGTTCTGCGACAACAGGTCGCAGAAGTAGGGCGGGCCGAAGAGGAGCGGAAATGCTCAAGAAGCGTATAATCGGATATGTCCAGCGGCGTTGCAACGTCCACTTCAACCGTCGGTTCTTTTTCCTCAAAAGGCGATGCCCGGACGCATTAGCAGACGATAATTGGCGATCGCGCAAAAAACGTGAAGTGGGCGGAGTCAAACAAGAAAATGAACTGCAAAAATTGCGTGCGGAATTGTGCTTCAGATGAGCGAAAGACAAAGAAGATGGTCAGATGCGATTTGCCGCCTATCGCTTGGCCGCCGTTCTCTCAAACACATCCGATAAGCGAATCCACAAATATGCGCGATCACGTTGTTCGTCGACGGGTGACGTAAAAAGCGAGTCTGTGGAAAAGATCGAGAGGCGGAGCAATCCGGTCGTCTTATCACCAAACGAACGGCTCATCTTTTTTGCTGTTAATCTGCCGGTCAGACAAACGGTCCTAAAGTCCAATTGTCCCAATGAATACCGTATACAAAAAGATCCTAGAACGAGACGAGATCATGGATAATGTAGTCGAATTAGAGGTTTGTACATCTCGAGAGTTGTTTCGTAGTTGTGAGCAGACAACAAGTTTTCAACCGCGATTCAAATGGCGGTTATTACGAATATCTGCACGAAGCAACTTACTCATTTTACTGAACTCGATTTCGCCTTTCGACGTCACTGACATCCGACTACCTTCGAGGTAATTGCTGATTGATGAGGGAGAAGTTTATTGACATCCTGTGGTGACGTCAAAATCTCGTATTTGCAAAAGAAGTTGGACAATCGATCGAGTGAATGACAAAAGAAACGTGAGAAGAAAGAAGTTACATGGGCAATCGTATAGCAAAGAATGGTATCTTAGGGGTGTCAAATCATATGAGAGGAATCAAAATGTTAAATTGAAGTTTGCTTAGTGAGGACATACGGGCGTAACCACCTTTCTTTATTTTTCATTGCTTTCGGTACAATTTCCTCTTGAAAATTTACGGAATTGTTCAGTAAAGACCGAAAATCGAATGGCATTTCGCTTACAAGTTTCATCGATTAGGTTAAGAGTTCAAAAAGCCGGTCAACTTGGAGATAATTAGACCCATGAATCAATTTCGTCATTAATAGCAATTTTTAGAAAATTGTCGAGGACTAATCGTCGCTAATTTTGGAATTCTAATTTCGGAGACAAACATAACGACTGGAAATTTGACGTTCCATAACCGAGTTTCAAATTCGACACGCACTTAAGATTAAGAATCGAGGATCATTTGACATCACAAACTACGCGATGACCGATTGATCACTTGGCATTTTCATTGGATTTGTTCGATGTTCCATTGCGTACTTTTCGTCAATTATCCACCCTCCACCATTTGGGTTCCGTTGATGCTGGCGGCTGAGCAAATTGCCTCGGTTGGATCTCGACGGTCTCGGTCCTAAGCACAAGCACCGGATGTTTAAAGGATCGAAAAGCGTTCAGATTTTGTTTGTTAAACGACGAATCACTTGATTATCTTCTGCAACAACCTCTGCTCTCGACACAAAATCATTGACGTGGTTAGACAAACTTGAATGCTTTCGTTGTTCAAAAAACACAAACAGCAAATGAGCAGTTCCCTTATCGCAAACATTCATTTTGACGTAAATGACTATGGACACTAAAGAAGACCGTAGCGAGAAAACAAATCAACTGATTTTCAATGGTTCAACGAATAATCGAAACTAAAAGCAATTTTTGTATTTGTGTTTTACTACAAATCTTTTAGTTATACGGTTCGATAGAATTTTTGATATTCTTTCGTCTCAACAGATAATCTTCGTAGCTCGTTCCTGTGTTTTTAATGACTATTCAGTAGGCAAATGAGATTAATTAGAAGCGTTTGGTGTCAATTGGAGGCCTGAAAATTAATCTGACTAATCGTTTCGGACAAATCCATCAACGAATCTGCAAACTATCAAAAATTTTGTGGGCGTCGTATTATCTTTGGTTTAAATGATTAGACTGTCTGCCATTACGTTGACGCGTATCTCTCAGTTGCAACAGAATTGCGTTTCTTTCTTGAAACTCGTTAATAAGATTAAAAGAAAAGACGTTCGTTTAGCTGCTTTTCGCCGTTTCACTAGACGACAATCTTTGGCTGCTAAGCAACCGAATTGACGTTCCAGTTCGTTCTTCGCAGTACATCTTTGTGTTGAAAAAGTGTTAAAAGGATGTAACATGTTGGCTCACTAATCTCGGAAGTGGAACGTTCTTCTCCTCTCTGAGATTGTATTTAAAGATAACTTATTTTCCCATCTTTTACGCTTACAAATTTGAATTTCATGAAGAAGTTTTTAGATGATGTAATTGCTTATTAGATTATGTAAAAGAGCTCTTGTCCTCAAATACTCTTTGCAGTCGGTGGGATCGAGTTTCGGATTCGATAGACAAAGAGCAGCAAAAGATTAATTGGAGAACAGAATCAAGTTGTAAACCAAAGATCGTTTCCATGACACAATAATTCGCTCAAGCGAAATTCTCACGCAACTCCACAGACGGGACTCAAATTTCGTCCTTACTCCAAGGACCAATGGTTATCAACGAAAAGTGCGGGAATAAGTAAATACCACCTGTGACGAGGACCTTCCGCTTTTATACTCGTCTTTGATTCTCCTTTCACGTGGAGGGACGCACTCCAGGGCCGCCGCACTCCCGACTTCACGCGCAAAAAATTTTTTTTCGCTTTGCGATTCCGATGCACTAACATTTTTCGACGTTTACTTGTTTTTCCGTTAACAAAACGAACACGCAAACTATTTCATTGTCGTGTGTGTTATAACCATATTGATCAATTGTCTGCTCGAAATCCGTTATTGTTGACATTTATTGTTGTGTTTGTTTTAATCGATTCGTTAAGAATGCCGAGTTCGTTTGAAGTGTTTAATTTCGCTTCACAACCGATGCAATTTGACAACGACAATTTGGCATCACAACCCGAAGGTCCACAGTCGACGCGAAGTCGCACCAAGAACAAAGAACTTTATTGCGATGTTTGTGGTGATGCGGTGAGTATTCGACATTTGAATAGCTGTTACCAATTGATGAAACTGTAACAGTAATGAATTTTGTTGGAAATGCACTGGAAACAAGTTGACTTCATTTTTTGATACGCGAATTTTTATTTCAGTTAAAGAACCTTTTTAGGCTCTTGGACGACACTATTCTGTGAATTCCTGCAATGGGTACGGCTTTTTGCGTAGTTCGATTGTGTCTGAACTGCTGTAGATTTTGATTCAATTCACTTATTTCGTTTACAAAAGTCTACACTTAGGTCGTGACATAATCGAACTTGGCAAGAAGCCAATTTTGCTCACTTCAGATGCAAGGTAAGCACTGTCTTATTGTCAGCTGATGCGGCAATTTGCTGTTTAATGGCCTTGATATTTGAGTGGTTAAGAGACAGAAGCCACGTTTTTGGTCATTGCGCAATCTTCGTGTTGTATATGTACTTTCATAATTGATATCATTTTAGGGATTCTTTCGACGATCAGTCTGGAATAATAAGCGGTAGACTGTAACTTAGTATTCGTTTATTTTTTAAGTGTTTTTCAGGTACAAATGTCGATTTGAAGGAAATTGTGTGGTCGCTAAGGAGCAACGAAACGCGTGCCGGTAGTTTGTTTTGTAATTAAGTTAATCGTCCATGAATTATAGGGCATGTAGATTGAAGCGATGTCTTGAAGTTGGAATGAATGCTAGAGCCGTGCAGTGTGAACGAGATCCGGAAAGTGCCGAACATGCGCAGATCACGTCGCGAGCTGATGAAGCTCATCCAGACGAAAACGAGAAAGTGATCAGTGCCTCCGAGTTTTTGAGTCAACATCAATCACTACCGTTGCCGAAGCGTTGTACAGTCGAGTGTCAAACAGCACCAATTGATTTGGCGGAGCTTGAATCGAATAGCCGAATTCTCGACGATAACACCAATTCCGTTTCGTATTCATCGAACTTTCTATCGACTTCATTACGCGTGCCAAGAAATCAACTGTCTCTTGATCCGACACTTGAATTCACGGATGAATGTCGATTACGAGTGGAGAAACTACTTGAAGCGGAACGTTTTCTTTTGTCTCACTATGAAATTTCTGACACAACGGTTCCAAGTGCGGATCAACAAACTACAAAACATGCCGGATTCCCTGAAATCTTTAATAACCCTCGACTGCTGTGTATTCGCACGAGGATCGATCCATCGGGTGAAAGAATATCGACGTTGAACGATACGGTCCATGATTGGCAACGTTGTCTTGTCCTTTTCGTCGATTTCATCAAACTATTACCCGAATTTCATGAGTTTAGTTGCGAAGATCAGCTGCTAATTGGCGAAAGTCGATATCCGTCGTTTCATTGGTGGATGGCTGCTAAGTGAGTGGAGTTGAAATTGAAATCTACGAACTTTTATTTTAGTTGGACAGTTGATAGTGGAATTGACGGTGTTTGTTACTGCAATGGTTCTTATTTTCCACGTGACCCGGCTCTTCAATGTGTCGTTGATCAGCGTCGTTGTGCCGACCGTTTCCTTCATCTACTCGTCGATCCACTGCGTGCAATGAAGATCACGCCGTCAGAGAGAAGTACCCGATGTTTGAGAGTTATATTGATTTTAATGAGCCATTTTAGTTCTTCTGGCAACTTTAATTGTTTTCACGGCCTCTTTAACGGGCCTGAGTGATGTTGGAGCTCAACAGCTTTTCATGTACAGACGACGATATTCCGACGTGTTGTACAAGTTGATTTATGCTGAAGCCAAAACCGAAGATAAACGTGAGTATGCAGCTGCTCGTATTGCGAATTTTCATCTTTTAATCTCCTCCATTACGGTAAAAATAACAATCAAACGGATATTGGAACGCTCGTTTACTTGTAGGAGTTAGTTCGTTTAAGCGCCGACAATGTGCGTTTCTTTGAAGTCATTCAACAAGTGGGATTCGGCAACACGGAAGCACGTAATGTCTACGATATTTATGACCGCTAATTTTCAATCATCCGACCTCGTCTTTGTATCCCGGTGACCCTTTTGAAGACCTCGACTAACTCGTTATTTATAGCTTGATTGTAAACGTTGGTTTAAATTATCGTTTCAAGATTGCTAGGTACACATTCCATCTCTTGTGCATTATCGGTTTTTGAATAAATATTTAATATCACACGTAGAAATTTCTGAACTAATTACACGCAATGGTTAGGATTTAAAGCATTAAGAAGCAACTACAACATGAGCTCGAGTTTTTGGGCCGACAAGAGAAAGCACAATGGGTAGAACAAGCAATCCGTTCACAATGCCAATGATGATTAAGGCCGACATGATCACAAAGAAGTATTTTACGACAAATTCGAATTCGGAAAAGCCAAGCATCATAATGCCGAGTAAAGTGGAAGCGGCACCATGCAGCACTGGAACAAACACCTGATCCACGGCAGCCGCCATACGTTCGTTACGCGATCCGGCCGCTTGAATGAACGCAAAGATGATATGAGCAGTAAATTCGACTCCTGAAAACGCAGAGATTATTACGTCGACTTCTGAACCAACGACTTACCAATTCCAACGGCGGTAATAAGCTGAAAAAAGAGCCATTAGTTTGTGTGAATATCATGTCATCCCCCCTCCCCTTCAACGCGTATGTAATTTGAACATACCGAGACGGCGGAAACCGGATTCAATTTGATGTGACAGAAGCCGAGGAATCCGGCCAACTCGACCGTCATCATCAGCAAAATGAACAGGATGCACGATGCAGCCCACGGCGAAAACAACATGATTGAAACTACGCAGAAGACGGCGAAAGAGATCACAACTGAAATAGATTCGTAATTAGCGAATGTTCGCATTGAACATCGTACCAATGGCATAGACGAGGTTACGATTCAAATCGAGATACTGTTCCCAAAAGGTGAAGGCAATTCCACTCGGATGATTTGGAACACCAGCATGCGTGTAATTCTCACAGATTGCACGAATTTCCTAACAAATTGAATGTTGTGTGAGTTGAAGATTGTAGACATACCTTGATCATTTCGACAATAATTGCCGTATCTTTCAAACCGGTCAAATAGAAGGGAATTTGTGAGTAAATGGGTTTGGGTGCCGGTGGAACGAAGTAACGATATTTGTCCTTGTCCAATGGTCCTTGCCGCAGTTTTCGCAGTGGTGGATAGAACGATGCTTGACTCACACTCACAAACATACTCTCGTATTCGTGCCAACCGTAGAGATAATTATAAAAGCCTTCAGTGTTGATTGTTCCACTTTCGTCAACCAAACGAATCTTTCCAGCCTGAAAGTGAACACTCATGAGTTTTTTGATTAACAACAAACAAGTTACCCGTGAGCAGTTGTAATTGTTACCATAAGAACAGGCGAGAGAGTAGGCAATACGCAACTCCGGCGATTTGGTGTGATTATTCGTGTCAAAGTTTTCGAGAATACCGGCAGCTTGCGCAACGTCCAGTTTCGCTTGAAGACCTTGTAGCCAGTCGCGGAAAAGACCCAACCAATAACGTTCACTCGGTTCTCCGTTGTCCAGTTTGATAATGAAATGTGAACGCGCTTAAAAAGAGTATTAGAAATTAGTTTCCAGTCAATTGAAGTACCGATTTCGTTTCGAAGTTGTTCGATTTCGGTTTGTTTTTGAGCAAAATCCAAATGCTCGCCGCGAATGATGATGTTCATCGGATAGAAGGAGAAGTACTCGTCGCGTGCTTTCAAAAATGCCGCTGGTGCTGTATTCTCCGGTAACACATCGCTGAGTTCGAGACCGATGGTCGATTGACGAATTTGGAAGGCACAGACGACGAACAACATCAAACTCAAACAAAAAATAATTCCTTTGATGTACGGATTGGTCAAGATAGGAACGTAGTAGTTGCGAAGGAACGCATGCAAACTCCACGGTCGAACTTCATCGTGTTCTTCATCGTCATCTTTGCCAATTGAAATCAATCCGTGATATTGTGGTTTACCGCCCTAAAATTTGAATCAGTTACGAGCAATCATAAAACAAGTTGCTTACATTGCCGGGAGATGCTAGTGGAATACCAATGTCGAAGCCGAACGACTCGTACGTTTCTTCTTCCGATCCATCATTTGCCTGCATGCAACAACAAATATCACGACGGCCACTTTTACGGCGTCGAAGGTCAATAGAAATGAGTGCTGGATAGACGGTCATAATGGCGATGAGATTGAAAGTGAGAAGAACTGATGACTAAAATCAATCAAACACGATTAGATCATTCGTTTGTTATCACTCTACCTGCATGCAAAATGAACGCAAAGCAGGAATTGGAAGAATTGTACCAGCCATAAATGAAAGGATGTTGTTAACTGAGGTCAACAAAATCGACATTCCCGTTTCACGCATCAACATTCCAACCTCATCACGTTTGCAGTTACGAAGAACAGTTGGATAGTTGTGCAACAACATAAACATGTTATCAACACCGATTCCAAGAGTAAGGAACGGAATGATTTGAGTAGTCGCCGCATTCTACAAAGCCTCGATGTTTGTGGAATTTCAATGAAAGAGCTTACGAATTCTACTCCAAACCAGGTAACAAATCCAAGTCCCGAAATGGACGCATAAGTCACGGTCAGCACACCGGCCAACGCCAAACCAACGGCCGAATTGGATCCGAGCAAAAAGTTGTCGCAATGCATTTGAGAGTAAACCGCGTAAACAACCTAAATGATCGAATAGTAACAATTGTTAGTTGCATTATCACCATGAGAAAATAGCCGATCAAAATGATTTGATAATTGAAATCACAATATTCGCCCAAAATTTCGGAGATCGAAGCGGCTGCAAGAGGATGAACGGTACGACGTTCGATTTTATTGTTCGAGCCGTCGCTTGATGGCGCAAAATTGTACTCATGATTGTAGATTTTGGAGGTAAACTCGCGTTGCCATTTCGTGATAATTTCACGAGCCATCAGCGGCGACCACTCGTGTTGTACGTTTACCGATTGACCGGAGGTTTCGTTCAAATACGTCAAATCAGCGATCTTTTGATTGCCCTTAAGTTCATACAAATGACCTGTTAAACAATTTCAAAACCCACAACGTAACGTTTGTAAACGTCAGTAGCCGAGGCGACAAGTAAAACCGACTGCAAAGCCTCGGCGTGAATATCACGACCATCGTCTTTAACTCCGCCCAAAATCATGTCCACAGCTAAAAGCAATTCGAATTGATTGGCTAAACGAATAAACTTACGCCAATTCATCACATCTCTGGCAAACCCGTTACATCCTTTGCGCATCACATCTCCGTATTCGGGATACACGGGCATCAGTTTTTGGCCCAAAACTTCTTTTGCAGTTTCTGGATTGTTGTGAATCCATTTGAGAAACGAAGTTCGGTATTTTTTACAATGTTCAGTTTTGACGTCTAAACCTGTCGATTATCCATCTAACCACGAAAACATACCTGATTTCTCGTCTTTTTTCCCTCCGCTGTTTGGTTGAACTAAACTCCAATGGCTGTTTACTTGATTGTCATTTGCAACTTACGAAAAGCACCAAAGATGTCCAAAAATGAAGTGTCAGTTTTCTTCTCCGCTTCGATAGTTAGAAGTTGATCAATGGTTTTGTTCATATGGCCCAAATATTCTTCGAAACGTTCCATTGATGGACAGGAATCGAAATAATTTGGCGATTGTTTCGGACAATTCGGATCAAGTGGATCGATGCACGGACGATCGAGATATCCCTCGCCGATTCCAGTTCGGGAAAAGAAGTTTGTCATTGTGCCCAAATCGAAGTTCTGATTCAGAATCTCAACAATCGAAGCGGGATTAATATTCGACCATGTGTTTTCATCGGGAAGATCAGGCATTGCAACGCGAATCAACTCGCCCATCGGAATATCTCTGAAAGCAAACTTCTAAAAGATACTGTGAGTTATCGACGTACTTGATATTAATTGGTGGATGCGGTCCAATTGGTTTGGATCCCTCATAGAAACAATCAATCGGTGTAATCCAAATACACGGAATCAAACGTTCCAAAATCGGTTTGATGCTGTACGCAATTGATTCCTTTGGAATATCCAAAGCTCCGGGTTTAAAGCAAATATCAGACAATGTCCAGTTGCTGAAAAAGCAAAACTTCAACAAAGTCGCTATTTCATTACTTACATTCCCAAATGATTGATTTCCAAACTCACGATATATTCCAAAAGTTTGACATGACGCGAAAGTCCGTCGTAAGTCAACAGATCTTGATCCCGATGTTCGGCAGTTTGAATTAAAACCTGATATCCGGAGTTGGCAGCTTCGTCCTCTCGAATTTGAGACAATTTTGGATCGTTGTCGTCACGAACGAAGTGCAAATCATCGTATTTGGTCCACGGCTTATGTCCGTATTTGTCCTGAACCGATTTAAAATACTTCAGCTCTTCGTTCAAACGACCACCCTCTGAAAATCAAGCACAATCATTCTACGAACTAATTCATTGAACATACCTGGAACCCATAATTTAACAATGTCAGTTTCGATTCGAACATATTGCAGTCCAACGCAACAGATGCCAAACAACAAGAATACGACGAAGATAACCCATGGGGCATTGGCCTGAACAAATTGGCCGAGTCGGAACAGAAACTCTTGCATTTTGTAGAAATGTCTGCGCTTTCGGTTGTTCTGTTTCCCCTGAAATGTCATCTTCAAATGTCGAATACGGTTTTCAATTACTGTCTCTTGCCAACGAATAATCTTCGCGTCATCTTCGGCTTGATCTCCGCGCACAAGTGAAAGACCGTCGTTTCCGGCAAAGAAGAGGAACGGCATAGTTTCTGAAACGATCGACCGCTTAGATCCGAAATTGAGGAAAATGTCAAACACTTCTCGACTTACCTTTTATTGGAATCGATGAAATGAAAGAGAAACGGACGGAAGAGTTTTGGTAAACGTCCCGTTGAGATGCAAATGAGACCCGTAGAAGTTAAGCTGAGATCTTAACACCGGCAGCAATGAAGCATTCCAAACGCTTTATGGCGCAAAATAAGGTGATGAGTGAAACAGAGCGATGAGTTTGTTTGTTAGTTTTTCGTTAAAAAGACCCAATGTGCTTGTCAATGGATAAGATTGTTATCATCTAAAAACATTTCAAAAATTTCTGAACTCAAAACGATCAAACGGAAGTGCAGTTTCGGCGCGCAATTTTTGGAGAATCGACTGAACACGCAACACGCCACGGGCTATTAATCATAAATCGCCATTCGAGCCACGGACAGTCGAGAAACGTTCGAAACAAACCGGACATGAATTAGACGAGAATCCAGCGGTTAGATTAGAAACCCAAGGAGTCCGAAGAGTTCGAAAAAAAGTTTGAAAAGCGCACAAACAGCCGCAATGCGTTTGAGAGCGGAGGATCAAAAAGGTTTCGTAAGACAGAAAAGAACTGACTCTGTAAATGCATCATGACGGCCCCTCGTTGTAGTTAGGGGCAGGCGGCGAAAGAGTGGAGTGAAAGAGCCCCCCGTTTCTGTGGATTTTTCCAGAGCTCTGCGACGGCCGTTGGCGTCTATCGACCGACGCAGAGAAGAGAGAGAAAGCGAACGAAAGGGACTGGAAAGCGGCATCTGTGACGAATTGCAAGGCCAACGACCAGTTTGCGCAAATAGCCGTTGAACTCGCAGATGCCTATTAAATGAGTAGTTCGAACGGTCAAAGACCTAAAATAAGCGGACTGAAAACTAAGATCTTCATTTCCGAGCTAAAAACGACTTCCAGCACACCATTTACTTCGGCCAACAAAGTCAATAGTTTTTGTCGAAAAGTTTCAGATTCTACGAATCGACCGGAAACCGCGCCGAACGGCACGACGAACAATGCGGGTCGTAGACCAATTCGTGAGTATCTTCGTGTTTCTCATCTTTTCGCCCATGTTTTTGGCCGCTTCCAACTCACAGACCAGAAACCGTTGAACGAACGCCAATTGAGGCGAAAGCGATTAGTTTCGCTGCGCTTCGTCTCTGAACTCTTGTTAGGCCTCGATTCGAAAAAACACGGTACAACCGAGAGAATTTTCCCGAGTGGCGCTTTTGAAATTGTTGGTCGGACATCATCGGACGAAATCGCGTGGCAAGCGAACAGAAAACAACATCCGCTCATTTAGCGGCAACGCCAAAATACGTCCGTTCGATTCGAGACGCCGAAGATTACAGCCAGCAAATAGGATAGTCGGAAAGAACGTCCGAGTCAGAAACGCGGTCAGAAACAGTGAGAATCGACGTGATAGTGAAGACAGCTTTTCAAACATCAAAATTTTTGGTTCAGGTTTCAGCGTGGCAATTAAGAAGCCAACAGCTGCTCCGACTTTGTAAACTCGACCACAAACGAACGTGGCAGTTGCGACTCCGAAGAGTCGATTTTGCGACACAAGTGGCTGTGCCGTTCTCGAAATTCCTTACGAGAATAAACAAACAAACGAAAGGACACTTCCACGTCCAAAAAGTGGATTGCCGCTTTTAGCGAAACGACAAACCAACCCGAAGGCCACCGTTTACCGAAAACGTATTTCGAGGAAACGAATTCCGAAAAACGGAAGTTTTACACGCAAACTTTGACGTAAAACAACCGGGATTCTCCACTCTCGAACAATTTTAGCGATCTTCTCATCAATCAAACACCCGCCTCTCGTCCCGTTCTGAATGACTCAGCGAATGTGGAAGCAGCCAACTACCAAAAAGGGGCTCTGAGTCATGACACGAAAATTGGGGCCCGAAACATCAGAAAATAAACTGCTGATGAAACCTTAGAGTTGACCCAACGAATGCAAAATGACACAGCGCATTCCATCGCATCATCAAGCGAATACGATGAGCGATTTCAAGCTTCAAACTTCAAAGCTACGATGCCGATCGAGAACTTCTCAAGTGTGAGAATGAAAGTGAGCGATTTAAAATCGAAAGCAAACACACAAACCACATGCTCAATTGAACGGCAATTGCGCTTGTGTTTATTTTACAATTGCAACAGAAGCCGTCGAGATGGACTTTTGGAATGGAAAGCTACGATCTCGAGAGCTCGAAAAGTGTTTCGATTGCATCTTTCCATCTGATCGTTATATCAATGAACGTCTTCAGATGTCATGTGCCAAGAGCATCAACAATGAGCACATGGCATAAGCAGCTTTGTAGCCGGAAGATGATTCAGAAATGACTGATAAGCTCTCGAAGTTTACTTATCGATTCGAATTTGTCCATTGATTTCTGACAGCAAAAGTCACATATTTTTTCTATGCAAATGACAAAAAAACTGCTTGGTTGTGTAGTCGAAAAGCGGTAATTTCAAAGTTGAAAACCACAAAACGAAAGTTTACTACTTACAGATCGTATTTTCACTTCTGTTCACATTTATGGTACCAATCCGAATGATACTTAAAAGGTTTTATTTCTCGCAATTACGAATCAACCACAAATTCAAACGTGACTCCAATTCTCCACTTCTTCATCCGAATTGTTACGCTCTTCTGTTAACTCGTCTGCTTCAATTTTCGATTTCTCGTCGTCGCTTATATCCGAATTGTTTTCGTATTGTTCTTTGGGTTCCGCGGCTTTTGAATCAAAGTCGCCAAAATAGTCGACATATTGGTCGTAAAACGGAGATCCCTAAAACAAGACACAAGTGAATTGGTTGAACAAATCTCGTACCTTAATCATATCACGAATGATATTCGGATCACGGCCCATAGCGATTGCGAAACACAGGATGATGCCCACAGAGAACAGGTTGACGGATACGATTGCAATAATAAAAGAACTACAAGAGAGGAGTCAAATCGCTTTCCGTCACTTACCCTGAATCCACAGCGAGAATCGAATTCACAATACGATCTAGAAACGGCGTCGTCCACGACTCCAACTCGCCCATCTTCTATCACCAATAAGCAGATCGACCACACAAAAACCAAAAGAATGTCAAAGAAATTCAACGGTCAATCCAATTCCTGATTATCAATTTGCATAATCACTGGATTCGTATTCCGAGCCCTTCAATGTTCATTTTTTTGTTTCATGATTCTGATGGATTGTAGCAAACTCTAAACAATTGGAGTTCATTAATTAAGTTACGCAACTCAGATCCAAGGTCGTTTATTTCAACAGATCCAATTCGATCTCATCTCTTGTTGATTAGCTTCTGTGACCGCTGTAACCGCACGTTCACAGTTTTTGGTCTTTTGCGCCTGCGCCTCGCAACTCGAAGTTTGTTGTTCTGAACAGTTCGCCAAATTTGGAAGACGATCTACAGTTCAGTGTTTGAGTGCAGGGAAAACAGACGAACTCATTTATTTTCGATTCGTCTCCGCGGGCTATCGACAGCTTTTGCGGTCATCTGCTTCTTTTTACCTGAATGGTCAACGGAAGGCTCGTAAACGCTCGAAAAAATGGGCGGAGATGCATTTCGTGACAAACCACGCCATCAAAAGTGTTGCCGTCAAATTTCGATTCTCGTCGATCGCGCACTGCGCATCCAATCGAAAGAATTTTGTCGCGTGCTCTCGGCGTACGACGAGAAATCTGCGCAAAGGTGTGGAGGCCAAAAACTCTGATCGTCTTCGTCGACCGAAGTAAATGGGCTGAAACGTCGAATAATGGCGCGGTTTCCTGTTCGCGGTTTGCCACGTCATGTTTCTTCGAGTTCAACGTTCGAACTCTTTTGTGTTTCAGTTTGTCGAATGGTTTCGCGTTTACGAACGTTTGCGCGTTTGTATTTTCGTTTTCTCGTATCCGTACGCTCTTGGCTTCACTGTGGGCGTTCATTCAAGAGCTTTAGGTTAATTGAAATCATCGATGAATGCAACTTCTTTACCCACAACCTCAAACGTCGTCCAACGATCGAATGGCTCGGTGACATCGACTCAAACACAACAACCGCCTACTCTTCCTTCATCTAAACAAAACGAATTTGCGACGAGTAGCTCGATATCAGAAACCGATTCAATGGATCATGAGAAGGAGAGCACGCAAAATCTTCAGTTTGCAGAAGCAACAAGACGAAACTTGAAATACCTTCTCCCGTCGACTTATGTTCGTCGTTTAATTCGTGGTCGTTTTTATCGTGGTTGTTGTACTGGAGCGGCAGTATTTTGGTTTGTGATTGGCGTTCTTGTGATGCGTAAAACCGAACATGCAACGAGAGCCGTTCGTTACATCAAAACACACGGTGGAAGTGTTGCTTTAGAATCAATCGAACAATCTGAAGCCTTTGCCAACCTGATTGATACTCTTGATCGAGAATTCGAGCGTCCTCCTGCCTTCTTTTTACTTAATCAGTACGCCTTGAATATGACGTTTAATTTTCTATGTAACACACAAGAGTATCCTGGAGCGCATGATCGCTTTATTTTTGTTACTTTGGATCATGTCGCTAAAGAAACTTTGGAGAAATATTGGCCTAATGTGCGACAATTCTATTGGCCAACGCCAAGCTTATACGTTCGTTTATGCACGAAATTTAATTGAGATCGTTTGTTTAGAAGCCTTTCAGTTTTGCCGAGGGTCCGTATCAAACCATCTACTTACTTCGAGCCAATCTTGCAATCAGTTTGTTGAAACGTGGAAAATCGTTTTGGATGATGCAGCAGGGTTTGTGTTGAAGTGAACAACCGAAATGTAAATGAAGTTGCTTCAGACACTTTTTGGCGTAGAAATTTATTTGATCTTCGACTCGAAGACGACCACAGCTTTGATGCACTCTTCGATCAGATTGGCAAGGATGAGCAGAGTCAAAGAGCGGAGTGGGTGAATGGTAAGCAGCTTAACGATTTGAAATATCTCTGAATGGTCGGCAGTTATTTTGACCGTTTTAATTCTGTTGCTTTCGGAAATCCGCAAAAATCCGTCGAAAAAATTTGAAAGGTCCGTCGGAGCGCTCAGTTTGCGGATCGGAGAGCAAAGCGAACGGTCAGCATTCGTTCATTACAAAGCCCCGACATCGGGGTGAAGGTCATTAACGAAAAGCACTCAATCGCTCCTTTTTAGGTGCTAACTTTTACATCCACGCCAACAATTACACTTTGGAGTTTTTTGAGGCCGTTGCTGCCAAATTGGCTCACTGGTATGCGCCTGATATGGGACTGATGATTCATCAGTGCCATACTTGGAATCGTCCACGATGCCAATACATTTCACACAAGTAAATAAAGAAAGAAAGTGCCAGTAGAAATAGCAAACGCCGTTTTAGAATCGGACATAGCTGGGAGTGGATGTACACGGATCAAAAAGACCCGCCCTACATTCTTCAGTTAGACTGTGAGACCGACGGAGGAAGTAAACTGCAACAACTGGCTCGTTTCGGTTTTTATTTCACACATGAAGATGGTCGAACGTGTAATCCCGAAGCTGTGAAATTGGCGCGAAAACGAATGGATGAAGGAAAAGTCGAAGTCACGGATCCGAGTCTTTTTCGCCTGAGTTGGGGTCGTTTTCAATTTCGATTGTATTGGTGGCTAGTCGATCACATATTAATGACGCCGATTATCGGTCCGCTACTAAAACCGTATTTACCAATGTTAGGGTTCTGTTTAATGATTTCGTTGTAAACCACTCTTTTTCGTCTTTTTTTCATCTTTTTTTCTTGGGTTCGATCAACCGGCGATTCGATTTTTCGTTGTCTTTCTGTTGTTCAAATTGATAAATAGAGAAATTGTGCAAATTTACATGTTCTGTGAGCGAATATTTTGACTGATGTTCGGTTTATGTCTTTCATTTACCTGCGAGTTAAGTCGTTGGTCCTCAAAACAACAACATTAAGTCATGCATTTAGTTGTAAAAATCGTTTATTGTGTTCATCAACTCTCTCTTATACTTCTTTTTTTGATCATGAGAACGTGCTCTTTGCTCAAGGTTATCAATCATTGCCCTCTGAACCCACTATGCATTTGACCGACAACTTTAATGCAACGGTTCGTTTTTAAAATAGTTTTGCATCAAATCAAATGCTGGAATGAAGTTTATGACTAATTGGAAGGATGAGATGAATGACCAGTAAGTGAAGAAGAAGAGAAACTACTTGACCTTCTCAGTTTATGTACAACGAGACTCTAAGTACAAAGCAAAGAATAGAAACGAATTGAAAACAAAGTGGACTGGGATTTGTGTTTAATAGCTTTTTCGTGTGTTAAGGCAACAATTGAAGTGGCAATGAAAAGGCACGTTAATTTGAATAGAACATAATTATTGCAATAAGAGAAAATGGCCATTTCGAAATAGAATAGTTAACTCACTGCACACTGACTGTCATATACAAGGCTCGAACGTCGACGAATAAACTTTTTGACACTCGATGAAGGACCGTTGGTTTGCTCTTCCTTCCCATCTTTTGTATCGTTCAATTTTGGAAGGTTTTCGGTTGTCGACGATGATTTGGACATTTCGTGCATAAGATCATGTTTACTCGAAATGTCTGTTTCGATTCTACTCGACGGCAACGTCGTCGACGTTTGATAGTCGGATGTTCGCATCTTCTCTTCATTGGCATCACTGCTGTAATGGTCGACGCTCAGACTTGATAAACTGTCATCGTCACTGCCGCTTTGAAATTCGTCCAGAGATTCATCGGATACACGACTCAAATCATTTTGAGAAATCAAAATTCCGCTTCGACTCGTGTTTTCGAACTTTTTGTCGTAATCCCGAAACGTCATTGTGATCCTGTCTTTTTCGCCCAGACCCAATGTCATTGAGCGTTTGGATGCTTTGATCAACGGCGAACGTGCGTTTGTGAAACCGTAAGAGAAGCACAGTGATGGAACAGAAGCACTTCGTTTACGTCTAAACTCAATTCTATTTAAAACAAAATCTCGATTTACAAACCTTAATTTTGGTTGATCGTCAATTCTGGATAAGTGCGACGAGGAATTTATCTCCGTTTTCAAGGTTTCGCGTCGTGCATTTTCCCGTTGAATGAAATAACGATCACCGGGTTTTACTTTGCGAATCGAACGATAGCGATCATGACTAAAAGGATTCAATGTTGACTCCTGAAATTTACATTAGAGACAAAATAGCTCTTCAATATTCTTACTTGATAGTCGGGATCTTCATTCGCAACACTCGTAGCCAACTCTTTCATTCGATTTCCAAGCTCTGCCATCGTTGGTGTTCCGACCGGAGCATCAATTGAAACTCCTTCAGGTATCACAATACTTCCCGGACGAAAAGGTTGTTCCACTTGACTGTAACGTTTACCGCTCAGATACGACACTGATGGTGTTTTAATCGCCGCATCCGAATGGGCTCGTTCCATTCGTGATTCGTCGATAGACGACACATCGTTTAGATCCTCGTTAATAATTTGACGGATCTGCTCATGGAGTTGTTCGAAACTTGGTCGGGAAACTGAATTCCACTGAAAAAACCTTTTCAATTTCTTCTCAATGTTTTTCTGCTTACCAGACAACAAGAAAACGAAGTTTTCAACAAACTCAATGGTGTTCCTGGACCACACAAGCAACTGAAACGAATGTAGTCAAGTCCAAATTGTGTTGTTCTATAGAGTCCAGCATCATGATCGGCATCGATTCGCGCTATCATTTGACCTAAAATTTAATGTTCAAATCAATCCAGCAGCAATCAAGATTCTTCGGTGCACTGAAGCACTTACAGAGAATAATCCCAAATGAGAATACATCCGACTAAATTGAACACATTAATTCCTAATTCATTCTTTTACAGAATACCTTTTCGTCATAAAAACGTTCTTGTAACATTTCGGGCGACATCCAATTTTGAGTGCCAACTTGTTGTTTGATTTCATTTTGTGCCGGAATCTTACACGACAGTCCGAAGTCTGCTACAACCGCTTTGCAACGCAGACCTCGAACATTGGATTGGAGAAGCACGTTCTGAAATGAAGTGATAAATCGCTACGATTGAAGGCGTTCTACCATGCTCGTCAAATCTCGATGCATATAACCGGAACGATGAACAAAGGCCATCGCTCTAGCAATATCCAACGCAACATTACAACGACACAGCCAAGTGAACGGTTTCTGTAGGTTTAAAATGGTTTGTTGAAGACTTCCGGCATCACAATAGTCGACAAGCAAATTGAGTTTCCATTCATTTTGACATTGTTTTAGACAGATACCGCGGGTTTTTAAAATGTTGGGATGTTTGAGGAGCCGGAGCATGTAGTACTCGCGAGATACGATCTTTTTTGCCGAGAATCCGCTATGCGAGTTATGAATGATCGGTTCTTTCATCACCAGAATTGACGGTTGTGTTCGACTTCGTTGGCATTGTGAATCCGATCGTTTTTCACGCACCTAAAACACCCACAAATAAATCAATTTTAAAACGAATCGACCTTATAAACGACTCCAAAGAAGCCTTTTCCTAACGTTTCCAGAATTTCAAAGTCTTCGACATATTTGAGTGTTCCAAGAGCGCCAACCGATGAGCCGCCAAGAAAACCCTGTTGATTCGCATTAGTGTCGTTAGTTCCCGAAGAAGTTGACGGTCGTGAACGACAGGCTTCCGTTCGACAACTAAAATTTAACTTAGATTGATCTGCAGTCGTAATTACTTGTTATCACTTGGAGGTGGATCGAGAAGATGTGTTGTTGTTACCATTGTAGTCAACAAATTAACTACATAAACAAAAAAACAAAAGGCTCATGCCGATCCACGAAACTGCGGCGGAAACTGAAATCAACGGGTTAGTTTCTGAGCTCACGTTTAACGTCCAAAAATGTTCGAGTAAGTGAAACAACGAGAAAAATTGCGGAAATAAAAGAATCAGAAGTTGTTATTAGCCTCAGTCGTACAAAAACACTCGTCGACAAGCCGAATGGTGCGCAGCTCGAAGCTCAACACAAGACGAGCGAATTGATTAGTTGGAATTGTAACCAAGTTTTTTGCACGAAATAATGCGATCTTTTCTGGCGTTCGCTTTCTTTTTTTTATCTCTTGTGAAATGACCATTCGCAATGGAGGATTTTCATATTGACTTGGATTTTAATTGGTAACGCGTTTCCAGGTACAACTGACGAGTGTTTTGTTTAGGAACAACGACTTCGACAATGCAAAGGCACTGGCTGTCGAAGTCGTGGAGGACCCGATTCCAGAACCGCTGGTACCAGCTCAAAAAGCAGAACATGTGACTTCAACGTTTGTTTCGGCCAGAAAACGGCTCGCGAAGAACGAGCATGTTCGTTCCAGCTGATTTCTTGTTATTCCTTTCTGGCGTTTCAGTTTAAATTTAACGCTGAGAGAAGTGTGCTTGAGGAGGAATTGGCAAAAAAGGAAATGGTTTTAGAGACAAAATGTCCCAAATTTTCAATCATTGTGCCAACGCAGCCTCGATCTGTTTCTCCACCGTTTATCAAACGATCTCTTTCGCCTCCACAGACGCCAAAGGCCTGGGTGTCGCGTGTGTCGATGGGTAAATCGAATATGATCTTTGACGATATGAGTTTGAACACTTCGTTTGCGAGTAGTGGAGGTACCGATATAACTGCAAACACAAAAATGACTACAATCTCTTCTACATCGACCGGAACTCAGTTATCAACCCCACGAGTATCTCGGTCGAGACGGAAAGTTTTGAGTACTCCGCGTTCAAGTACTAAATCCAAAATACAAAAAGAAGTCAAACGACAAAAGTACTCGACCTCCAAGAAAGCATTGATTCAGAATGATCATCGAATGTTGCAAGTGCATCTTGCTTCATCTCGTCACTCGCGTCCCAGCGAGCGATCGACAAATGAGAGTGAATTGAACGATGAAAGTGTCGAAGGTACGAACGTAAGTTTATCCAACGTCAAACATTCAAAGATCCTTTTTTTAGTTTAACAATTCAAAGACGTCAACTCCTCCGATGTTCAAAGCCGTATCAATTGAACGAGATATCGTACATTCGTTTGTTTTGTTGGGTTTTATTTTGATTCCTTTTAGGCAATCAAATACGACGATTTAAGTTCAGCAATTCATACTCAAAAAGTAGACAATATGATCAATTTGTTCAACAAAACACTTGACGAGTGTCGGCGCAATAAGGGTCGTTACTGGCTTCTTCTAGAACAACCGATGAGTGGCGTCAATACGGAAGTTTGTGCCAAGAAACGTGCATTTGTCACTCTGCTTCCACTGGAATTTAGAATTGAGTAAGTAACTTCAATGGATTATCATTTTCAGGCTTTTAGACTATTGCCTGAAATTCTTTTCAAATGCAATTTTGATCGTTGTCAAATAACACACGTGGTTTTGAACGCTACGGATAGCCTGGTTACTGTCTTTGATACGTACGAAATCAAATGCAGTGACATCCTTTCCACTGCACTACCAAAATGTGTGAAAATTTTAATGAAAAAACTCCCAACAACTTTCAATTCACTTGGCATTTTAACTGTTCCTGTGGTATGTTCTGCAGCGGTTTTGATTTTGTTTAATCGAAATTTCCAGCTTCCTCGTTTCGAAAGTTCGAATAAGAAAATGAATGAGACGCTCATGGACATTTTGATCAAATCTCGGTTAGTTGCATAAAATCATCTAGTTAACGTATATGATTGTTTAGGAAAGAGATCAATTATGTTCGTAAAGTACGCTTATTGATATTCGAAGAATCGTCCAACCAGCAAGCTATTAATCGAGCATTCGAATCTCTCCCTCGTCTGTTGCACAAATTCTTCAACAACGAGACTGCAATTTTTCATCGACTGAAACCATAGTCATTTGTTTTTAAATGTTATTTTAAAAGAAAAAATATAATATGGCTGGACTTCTTTTATCGCACAACTTTTACACTGTTCATTTGGTTTTGACCATCGATATCTATGCCGTTAGATTTGCTCAAATGTAATCGGATTTTAGGTAGTTGAGGTAAAGTGCTTCACGATGTCGAGTGATGATGTTGCTAAACCAGCCGAATTGACCTACGATGTGAATTCGAATCGAAATGAGGAACGCGGATTTCGACAACGACGCCGCAAATACAATCGCTTTGACCTTCCAGATCGGTAAAAACAAGAAGCCAATTAGATCGGCAATCATTAGTTTTAGTTGGTCTGACTACAGTGCCATTGGAAAAGTTATTCCGGATGCTCGAATCATCGCCTTCAAAACGCCTTTGAAATCGGATTTCTACGAAACCAATAACGTGGATCATTTTGAAGTTACTGATCTGTTGGACAAAATCAAAGAATTTGGTGGAGAATTGGGATTGGTTGTTGATTTGACATACACGAGCAAATACTACGATCCTGAACAATTCACGAGTCATGGAATTTTGCACAAAAAGATTTTCTGTCATGGTCGTGATTTCGAGAAATTGGAAACTTCAGGAACCGAATTCGTTGAGGTGTTGAAAGATTTTTTCAAGGAAAACTCGAACAACAGTAAGTCGGATGTTCAGTTGAGTTCTTGAAAATCGTATTTAGACAAATGGGTTGGAGTTCATTGTACTCATGGAATCAATCGAACCGGTTATCTTATTTGTCGTTATTTGACCGAATCTTTGGGTTGGTCGTTTGAAAAAGCTCTTAAAGGTAATCGTATTCGTATTTGAAATCAATTGTTTTTGTTTAGAATTCGAACAAGCTCGTGGTCATTCAATTGAAAGAATCGAGTACTTGGAAACTTTGCGCAAATTTGCTGCCCTCTCTACCGAAGACGAAGCCCACAAATGTTAAGTAAATTTTATTGTTACGAAGCGTTTTGTTGCATTTTAAAAGTTATAATAAACTGTTCGTTGTTAACTCAGTTGACTCCTTCGAGTACTTTCTGACGTTTCTCATTTGGGTAAATGACTTCCATGTTGAGTATTCCGATGTTGAACGTTCGACGAGGAACACGACCGAGAGTTACGAACTCGCGTGGATAACGAAGTTCAACACGACGATATCCGCTCTAAAAAGATTTATTTTAAAGCGTCTGAAGCCACTTACTTTAGTCTCCTCTTCATCGCACTTGTGGTAAATACGTAGGTAAGGATCTATGGCAGATTGGTCGCCTTCAAAGCGAGAGGTATCGCCTTCGACCGAAAATCGTCCTTTGTCGTCGGTTTTTCCACTGCTGATCACCTCGTTCAAGTCTATAATTTCGATTACTGTACAACTTCACATGTTCTTTCTACCTTCAGACGCCGTTCGAAAAAGGCGAACATGCACGTTAGCCAACGGTTCGACTCCGCATCGCAAATGACCTTCAACTTTGGTCGATCGAGTTGCTATGGCCGACATATATTTGTCTTCGGCTATAGCACAAGCAATCAATGATACGAAAACCAATCCTTTCAACATGTTCACTTGTTGTACCGTTCAAACTACTGAGGATCTTCGGACTGTTTACCAAATCAAATAGCTTGAGAGTAAAAATTCTTATCGAAAAAGAGATTCTTTAATCGTAAACAAGGAAGCTCAACAAGCACGAAAACTCTTCTTATCAGTTATTGACCAACTTAATTTAGACACATAAAATGCGGGACGTCGATCATTTAACAGCGAGCGGACCAAAAACCTGAACTGATAAGCGAAAGAAGATTGATCATAAACAACTAAACTTTCCTAACGTTCCTGTCTCAAGGACAGTGCACAGGTTTGCTTGTTTGAAAGTCAATTGCACTTTCGGCGTTACGGTGTTACCATGAAATACTTTCTGATTTTGCTGGTTTTCGGATTGTCAGCCGTTGAAGGAATGAGGAAGCAAGGAATCGCCGCCAAAGGGCGTCTACTTTGTGGTGCGTTGCCAGCAGCTTCAAACTCGACAAAAGTGAGAACTGAGGATGTCGATACAGGTATTGAATTTGAATATTTTACAAACATTCCAATGTCTTAAATTATTGAAATGCTTACAAATAGCACAATCTTTTTTCGTACCAAAAGACGCCACTAAACGTGCTCTAATGTTTGTTTTTCTTGGTCCGGACCCTAATGACCTGCTGGACGAGAAGTTCGTGGACGAAAAAGGAGAATTCAAGTTGCTAGGATTTACGCGTGAATTGGTAAGCGTAAATGCGAAGCGCAAATACTACTGAATTCAGACTGACATCGACCCCATTGCGCTCATTTGGCACGAGTGTATGGACGAGGTAAATAAGAAGAAAATGTCATTTCGATTAATCGTTTCTTTTAGGCTACTCCATGTTCTCGAAAGGTAGAACATAGAAAGGTAGCAAAAACAGAAGTTTTTAGGTCAAATTCGTGATTCCAAAGAAGTATATTATATCGACTGATCCTGAAAGTGATGACCAATGGATCGACTTTGGGGTCATCAATCTTCAATCGACTTTTGCCGACGAGAAACGGGAGTGCATTTCTTAAACTCTTGTCTGCTCTAAACTGTTGTAGTCATTTTCAACTTATGCAAATTTTCTGAATAAACAGTTTATGACAATGAACTTCAATTCACTTTGAATTCGACAGTCAGTTTGCTGAAAATGGAAAAAGAAGGTGACTACTCGGTTCGCTTGTTGCAACGAATCAAGAAGCGTTTACGAGAAGATGGAGACATTGAGCGTTGGTCAGTTTCAAGTCGAGATGTTGTTGTAAGTAACGGAGTTGAAATCTTCATTTATCTATTAGGTAAAATACGTTCCACCACGTGTTCTGTGGCCAATTCAGTTCACGATCGGGTATTTCATCTTTCACTTCTATCTCTTCAAAGCGATTTCACTTCCAATCGTGTTTGAATTGATTGAATTGTTCAAGTGGATTGCTCAGATTCAATTACAAATCAAATTTCATGCGTTGGTTGAATTCATTAGCCATAAAATCACTGGTTTCGTCAACCACCTTAAGAGTCTTGTTGTTAATCTTAAAAACAAGGTAACTTTTGAATTCTAATCATGTGTTTAACGGGCTTTTGTTTCAGATGTTACGAGTAGTTGCCGAAGTCAAATTAATCAGAAAACCGATGGAATTCAAGAAACCAGTTTACGAAGAGGAATTGAATGAAGAAGAATGTTCTGAAGCATAAAATTGTTCCCGGTTAATGTTCGTTTATTTGTACAATAATAAATTATTAGGAAAGAAGAGTTAGAGCTTGTGTTATTTCTGAAAATACCGGACGTGATTGATATCTTTCCACCGAGCATCTGAGTCCCAATTGTAAAAGTGTCGAGAAAATGTGTTTGTTGTTTTCTAAGTTGAAATGTTCAGTGATAGTCGATGGTCTTCCCTTACCGTTCAGTTCGACCTTCTTGTCGCTAAGAGTACTGGCAACTTCCTTTGGTCGTTCCCCAATTTCGGCTGTGATCTTGTTCACGAATGCAACCAAACTATGCGGTTGACGAGAATCCGAATATGCACGTAGACCTGAAACTCAATAACAAATACCGTAACAGTCCCATACCTGTTGCGACTTCTAACAGAACAACGCCGAAACTGTAAACGTCCAATTTTGGAGTTAGAATCTTGCTGAAAATAAAAAATATTTGACTTCGAAAACAACTACTGACCTTCGTGTGAATTCTGGAGGTAAATAAGCCAAGGTTCCTTTTATGTGCGATGCAATCATTGGCGATTTGTCGGCAGCATCCAATTCGACCTGTCCATCACGACTCAAACCGAAATCGCCAATCTTTGGTTCCATGTGCTTGTCGAGAAGAATGTTCGCGCACTTGATGTCCCCGTGAATGATCGGCGTTGCACCAATTTGATGCAAGAAATTTATACCTTTGCTCGCACCTTCACAAATCGACTTTCGTAGCTCCCAACTCAGTGGTTTTGTGTTGTTCTAAGAAAAAGAGTCGACAGTCTTTTTCAGCTACTTACTCGACATAATATTCGATCTTCTAACGATCCATTCGACATGAACTGATAAATCAAACACGGATCATTTCCATCCATTGAATATGCATACAAAGAAAGAATGTTGTCGTGTCTCAACTTGGAAAGATGTCGAAGCTCCTGAAGACTTTGTCGTATCCTTTCTTTGTTCTGCAAATGGTTTCTTATCTCACGAAATACACTGTTTATTCACTTACAGCATTCACTCCATCTTTTTGTGTTTTTATTCTCTTTATCGCCACTTCAGTATGTTGCCAAACACCGCGATACACAACTCCATAGCCGCCTTTTCCGCAAATTTGCTCTTGTGCAAAGTCATTGGTCGCTTTCCGAATATCGTCGTATTTAACCATCGGCGTGTTCTGAAGTCCTGTGAAGATGTCGTTTGATGAGCTCGAAGTTTCTCTGAACTTCTTAAATAAAATGACTGTGTTTGTGCTATTACCCTTCGCTTAGGAACTGCAATTCGGCTTGAGAAGTCGCTTTCTTCGAATAGACAGTCGATGGCTGAGTGTGTTCGGAGAAACGACCAACCGAGTGCGCATCATTTGTGTTCGTAACTCTCGGCGACAAAACTGGCTTCTTTTGAATCACAGAACTAGTGATTTTATGAAATTTCTCATCAACTAAAACAACGTAGAACAATGAAAGTATTCAAAACTTACTGTACGGATGCAACAGACGCATACATTTCACGTATCGAACTCGTCCAAAAACTTTGTACAAGTCCAGAGTTTTGTACCCTTTTGAGCCCCAAATGCGAATCAACGCTTCGGTTGGTTTCGCACATCGACGACAACCATCGATGTCGTTGGAGTTAATTCCGGGCATTGCCCGTGCTTAATCGACAAAATCAAACGTCGAAGATCGTTGCCTCACCGACTTCTTCCCACTGTTGATCAGAGTCCAGTGATTCACACAACTCGTGAACAATAATTGTTGGCAATTGGAAAACATATTCGGTTACTTCGGACATTTACTTTCCGACCGATGTCTTCGGATTATATGCTTTTTTCAGATGGCCAACTCGTACAAGTCGAATGGACATCTCTTTCCAGTGAGTAAAAACGAAGCGAATTGAAAAGAAATTGGCGGCAAACTTCAGTGCTCTTAACTTTTTGTTATGGTTCAGAAAAAGTTGGAGTTATGCTCCGAATACGCGGATTGTTGTTCGACCGAACAAAAATGTGATCGTCCTTTCAAAGTAGCACGAATCGAAAAGGAACAACTCAAAGTAAGTACCTTCACAATGGAGTTAATCATAAGCCTTTTAGCAACTAAAAACGTTCATTCTTTCCGTTTTTCCGGTGTCTTATGACAACGATTTTTACAAACAGATTCTCCATTGGCCGATTTCTCTGATTGTCACCGATCGTACCACCAAAATCATTGGCGCTTTTTGTGCGAAATTCGAAGAAACTGACGAGAACAAGAAACTTTACATTTCGGTATTTGGCGTGAACGTGTTTTGGCGACGGTGAGTGACAGTTTGAATGCTCTCGATTGTTGGGTTTAGAAGAGGTATCGGTACGGCGATGTTCGCGATTGCCAAGCGTTTTTGTGAACAAAACCGAGACGTGAAGTCGATTTACTTGCACGTTCAGGTGATTTCGAACTCGTGAACAACTAAACGAGAGTGTTTAGAAAGACAACGAAGATGCTCGAGCTTTTTACGAAAAGTTTGGGTTTGTTGTTGTTGACGAAGTTGCCGACTTCTATCGACGTACTCACTGTCCCACCGCACTGATCATGGAAAAGGACGTACGGTAGTTGTCGACTTTTAAACTCAGCCGGCGGACAACACGTTTTTCACTCGCAAATCCACGTTGACCGTTGTTTTTAATTTCTAAATTTCTTTACATTCCCCATGCCGTTGGTCGAGTTTGTGTTTGCGTTAATCCCACTGTCTTTCCACTCTTAGCATTTTTGTTTGTCTTCGAATATTTGAAAGCGCCAAAAAAAAGCCTCGAATGCTTAGAATTTTGTAATTCCGTTTCTAGAAGTTTGTTTATTCCGTGGATTTGTTGTTTCACGAAACTGACCAATTAAAAGATGTTCAATTTCGATCATATCTTCTTTGCCGACAATCGCAGTCGAATGTCCGATTATGACGATCCGGATGGGTTTCTGTCCGTGTTTCTTGTTCGTCTAATCGTTGGGATATTGGCGGTGTTGAGCAACATTCTGGTTATCTTGATCTTCCTCAAGTTTCCGGCTTTTCGTCGAATTCAATCCAACATTCTGATATCGTTATTATCAGTGAGTGGATGTATAGTTGGTAAGCTGACAAAGGGCGAATCGATCAATAACAAACAACTTCAGGTTTGGGTATCCTGGTGCGTGCAATTTACAGTAAATTGGTTACCGGCGAGAAAGGATATCACCGAATTCAATGTTTGGCCGTCGGACAAATTCAAATGTTTGGAGTAGTTTTTGGTCAAGTACTTTTGTTCGCCTTGGCGTTGGATCGATATAGTGCAGTTCGTTGGCCGTGCCATTACATGATAAACCTGAGGGTAAGTTGTTATATCAAGTTGAAATTATAACAAAAGTTTTAGATAAGAATTACGATTGTTGTGGGCAGTTGTATTGTTTTTGGAGTTTTCTTTTCGTTACTATCTTTTTGGAATGTTTCCGATGAAACAGTCAAACAGTGTACGGTTGGTGCAGCTTCGACGACGACTTATCAGGCGGTGTGGTTGAGTTGTGGATTCCTTAACTCGTTCTTTGTCATTGGTTAGTTCCTTGAGCATAACTTGACCAATTAACCGTCTATTAAAGGACTCTATGTACGTGCTGTTCGTTTGTTGAATCAGAAATTGACATCAAAATACTCGAAACATCTTCATACACTCAGAGTTCAACAGCGGGCGTTTATTTCAATAAGTTTGATTGTTATTTGTTACTTGATTTTCTGTTGTGTTCCGATCTTTCTTTCTATTTTGGTATTTGTAAGTTGACTTAACATTCACACATGATAACATTGTTTTAGGTCTTGAACGGAAGCGAAATTCTTAGAGGTCATATGTCTATTTTGTTTGGTATCGGCGAAGCATTCAACTCTTGCATCATGGTTTTTATTTATCTTTTAAAGCATCACGAAATACGCGTCTATTCCCGAAAACTGTTTATTAGTGCCCGGAAGACATCGTTGAGTTTCACAACACGTGGTGCTTTGATTAATACGCCTCGGGATTCTCGTGCTTCAATTCGCAGAAAGCCGAGCTGTCGCATAGCACAAACGTGAGAATCAATTAAGATTTGCAGTTCTTATTTCCGTTATTGAATCGAATGCTGCAAACAATTCGAATTGTTCGTTTGTTCTGGTTGCTTTTGAGTAAATGGCGTCAGACCAAATAGTCTGTGGTTAGCTAACAAGTTTATTTGACAACTAATGGCATTGCGAACAATTTCTCATTTGAATGTTTTAATGGTCACTGGATTTCGTTTCGTTCGATGCTGTTGATGAACAACCGCAATTAGACTAATCGACAGCATTAAACCGACGCTCAGAATAAGCCAACCGCTATGTTCGAAGTCGAGAGAAGCGGGAAGAAAACCAGAAAACTTGAACGCTTCGGACCCTGTTGTTTGAAGACATTTTGCAACCGTATAAATTGGAATCTGAATATTGAGAGTTTAGATATGATGAAGATAATTACGATTACTTGTTTCAACTTTGTTGCAAGTATCTTTTTCTTTTGACAGTCAATAAAGATTTCAGTGCGATTACCCGGACGTCGCAAATCGAAAGTTGACGACATGAATTCCGAAGTTTTGGAACGACCAAGAAAACTTGCACGAAGCAAATCGGCACCAAGAACTTTGACAGGATTATACGCCTGAACGTTCGATAGTAGCTGGTCTTCAGGATGAATCAGGAATCCGGAAAACAAAAGAAGAAGGCCGAACGTGAAACCTAAAATACGATGGGAATAAGTGTAGTTGCTCATAAACTTGCAGTATTGTAAAGCTCCAGTAAGCACGGATTGCGCAAACAGCGCGAAACACCAAGCAGCATAACGAGCAAGAAGATAGTTCAATGTAACCACTATAACAAATGAAAGTAGAACGCTTATTTCCGATTCAACTATTGGATTTTGGTTTGTCAATATGTACGCCGGAACTGCGTAAGCAAGCCCGGAGATCGTCGCAACAGGTAAATCAAACAGTAACTAAAAATTTTTCGCTTAGAACATCCCAACTGTTAAAAATCAACCTTTGAAATTAAATAGACACGTCGTGAATAAGCTCCAAAGGCGAGATCATGTTCGAGTAATGGCCAATCAAGAATAACTAAAACGAATAATGTTAAGCATCAGGAAAAATGACTTACCGGTTCGTGTTCCAGCGAGCGTCAGCGGCAGTTGACAGATTAAAAGGAGTGAGCAAAGAAATCCCTGACGATCGTTAATTCCCGACCGACGATCCAATGGCAACTGGAAGAAGATCCAACCCAACAAAAGAGACATCATCATTGCGACCACAACTTCCCAACAAATCGACAAAGGTCGATTTAAAATACGACACCAAAATAACCTGAACTTGTATTATTGCGAAGACTATTTAGAACTGACTTATACAAAACAAAGATTTTAGCAATTAGACCAGCATGTTGCACTTTCGGAGATACGATATTTCCGCGTGGAGGATTTAGCGGAGAATCTTTGTGTGTCCATATCTCGGCCAACGTTCGTATTCGTGCCATTGACTCACGTGCCGATTCGACGGTCAACACATCGTGTGTCACCAGATCAACGTAGTAATCACAAGGATTCTTGAACGGCGGACAACTGTAGCCGATCGATTGAAAATAGCCGGACATTTCTCCACTCTCGCCCATGAAGACCATTCGACCACAAGTGAGAATAGCAGCTAAAAGAACATCTTACGGAGATCGACCTAATTTGAACGCTACTTTTCCCAAACATCGTCAGAATTTCAGGCGTTGGTGGATTCATTGCGACGATTACAATTCTTTTTAAGCGTTGGGCCCAATCACGTACAAAATCAATGATGAACGCAGCATCATAGACGTCCATGTCACGTAAAATGTTTTCACATAACAGTAAATCTGGAGTGGATTATTGATTTGATTAATAGACCTCATACCCGTATCGAGAAGCATCTTTGAAGCGAGCTTCAAACGTTGAACTTCGTTCCGACCCAATTTTTCAACGAGTTGTGTTCGAAATGGTGCAAGAGCAAGCCCTTGAATTAGCTGTTCTATCTGAAAAACAACAATTATCGTTGCGTTATGGTTCACGATTACCGTCTCTTGTCTTTTAAAAGCTGTGGTTGCCGGTTGAACTAAAGAGGAATAGAGATTGAGATGTTCACTGAGGGTAAGGCCAGACGGTAACGAAGAACTTGAAACATGTGCAACACGTTCCCCAAACTGTCGTGGTTTCAGTTTATGACCGTTGATTTCCAACACACCATGAACTCGTCCTTGTGGTAGTTCAGAATGCGCAAGTACTCGAATGAACGTTTGCATTTCACTTTCTTAAAATCAGTATAGACAAGCAATTAAGAGAGTGGATTACCTGCCGTGTAAAGAAGAGCAAGAGTGTCGCCAGCGAACAATTCAAAGGTTAGATGATGCAACAGACGATGATGTTCCGCAGATCGCAACATTAAACGATCGAATTGAGATCTTGGATCGAAGTCAAAGCACAAGTCCATTATTCGAATATGCGGACTACTAAAAAATTCATTAACCGCTTCTCACACACTCAGTAATTTACGCCGATGGAGTTGTTCGAATATCGGATGCTTTGGCATATTTCAAATAATTAAAATTACTGTCTTGTTGTTGGAAAAGATCGACATTTGAAAAGTAATGCGATTGATGTCGTTTCAACGATGGTAATTCAGCCGGAACTCGACTGGCAGTCGAATGATGTCGACGGCGTTTTTGCGGGCGTCTCTCTTCCTCTTCGTCATCTTCATCGCTAACACAACGTTTCGATTTTGACTGTTGGTGTGAATAGCGATGACGACCAAACGGTTCGAATCGAGAATTCCCCGGGAAGGGAGGTAATGGCAACGGAATGTCCGATTCGGCGTAATGCATCTCATCAGTTGAGGGCTCAGTTGTAGTGCTCGGCGGCGAGTTCGGCATGTTTATGAGTCGATGATGTGGTCTGAAAGCTAATTGATGCTAATTGTTGCTTTCGAATCAACAAACCTCGAGTCCCATTCATGTCGAAAATCAGAGTGGGCGGCGGCAACTGCAGAGATTTCGTCCAACAAACTTCCGGGCGCTATATGAGTTCGTGGTAAACCTTTAGGAATTGAAAGTGCGTGAGTGGGTCGTGGAAATGGAGGTGAAAGCGGCGACTCCACTCGTTCCAAATGCTGAGAATCGCCGACGGAAATGGAATGAGACTCAGCCATCGCTGATGCTTGATCCAACGTATCGCTCTGAAAACGAAGTGTAAGCGCAGAAAGAAATTAACGAGTAAAGGAGTTTTCGAACAGCAATAAGATTGAAGAAACAATAAAATTTAATTGACTGTGAAAATGATTTGTTTTCGACCATCAACCGACGACTTTTGAGAAAAGTTTCAACCGTTGAGACGAATCAGTGAATCGATTTCAATGGTCGTTCAAACCGATTTAAACACCACTAACGGACATTAGTGCGCGGTTGGAAACGTCAATCAGCCCGCCGCAGGCACCAAAAATTGTTGACTAATGAATCGACAACCTGCTGTGTTAACGGATATCCGCAAAAAGATCATTCCGGCTTTTTATTGTCGTTTAAAAACAGTCTTCAAACCTCACCAAGTAGTCGGCATGTAGTGGAGAAGTGAAATGTAACTGTCGAGGATCGTGATTCAACATCCTCTAATCGGATGGTTGAGCGTAAAATAACTCGAGTATGATCAATCAATCGCAGTTAATTGGCGATAAATGGACAACAGTCGTCATGAACGAACGTTCTTGGTTAAAATACAAAACTTTCGAAGCGTAAAATTGGCGTAGCAAAATGAGCACCGGCTAGAAATGAGAAGTCGAATCACAAGCTATTTGCTTATCCAAACAATAAGACAGAAGCGAAATCTTTCCGGCGAAACCACATAAATTTTTCGAGATGACCATCATCATTTCTCAATTGTCGTCTTGAATGGCGAGCAGTTGAGGTCAAAACGATTCACCGGCAATGCTCCTCATTGTCGTCACGTAGTTTTTGCCGTCCGACACGTCCGAACTTCTCGAGCGCGGCGATCGCATTTCGAATCGCAAATTGCTGTCATCTCAGCATTTCGATATCCCGTCGATGCTCTTGACTCGCCGAAAGATTCTAAGCCCACAGAGAAAGTGGATTCGTGTTCACAGTTACAATTGTTATTTTTTCACCGCAATTTCAGATTCCTGATGCAAACGACGGACGGTTCAGGTGTTGCATTAGAAGTCAAGAATTTGTCTTTTGTTCGTACTTTTTCGAAAGGATCATGGTTTGTATTCGTGGTCACCATATTCGACTTCATAGTTTAGGTTCACGACTATGTACTCACCACCACTAACGGCACAGTTTTTGAATGAAGTTACATTTCGAGTTAATCACGGCGAAGTTCATGGAGTAATGGGAAGTGCAGGATCGGGCAAATCGACACTTTTGGATGTGATTGCTGGTCGAATAGCGGGAAATGTAAGCGGAGAAATCAGTTTGAACGGACAGCCACTGACAAGTAAGTTTGGCAAACCAACATTATTCCGAATGAAATAGATGAACGCTTTACGAGTTTGTGTGGATCGGTAAATTTTGGTGTTCATCTACTTGAGTTTCTGACTGTTGAACAGACCGTTCGCTTTCACTCGCAACTTTCATTAAACTGCAACGCCGAAGCTATTGCTCATCGGGTATGTTCCTTCGCGCGACGTATTAAAGCAAAAAAGCTTTAGGGTTCAACGTTAATGCAACAGTTTGATTTGACTCTTCACTCTCAACGTTTAGTTAGCGATTTGACGGAAAGTGCTCGAAGACGTTTGGTTCTTGTTTTACATCTAATCAAAGATCCCGGTTTGTTTTTGTGTTCTTTAGATTGTTGACTTAATTCTTCAGTTCTTATTCTTGTCGATGATGCACTTTTGGATTTGGATGCTTTAAGTAATTATCAATTAATTTCTTCGCTGCGTGAACATGTTCGTCGTTACTCACGAATGGCAATCGTTACGATGCGTTGTCCGCGTTCGGATGTCTATCAACTTTTAGGACAACTAACACTTTTGTTTTATGGCGAAGTTGTTTATTCGGGTACTAACAAGTACATGTCATTCAACTGTATAATTGTTTAGGTCCGAGCAGATTCATGCCCCACTACTTCAGTCAGATTGGATATCGATGTCCAATAACAGAGAATCCAGCAGTCTATTACCGTAAGTATTTAGAGTGCATTTCAAATATCGAACATTCAGTTTCTCTCGCAACCGTCGATCGAGAGACACCGGAGAGTTACGCAGAGACACAAAGCAAAGCAGCAAACTTAGTTGACGTCTTTAAGGTTTGAAGTGAAGTCATCAGATAACCGCAGTTCAAACAATTGCAGAAACGGCGTTCAGCTTTGGATCTGTCGGCTTACGTCCAACAATTACCAAGTGATACTCCCGTATTGTCTTGTTATTTCGGAGCACCTACGCAGAGCAGACGATTTTGGGTTTTGGTTAGGTGATTAGGTTTCTCTGAAGGAGTAATAGAAAGTTGGTTTTAGTCGAAATCTACTTGTTTTCATTCGCTCATATTCGACCATATTTGCTCAATTTATTCTTTTGATTGCTATTCTCTTTGTGGCATCTTTCGGTGGTCGTTTTTATTCGAACGACAAACATTCGCCCCAATCGTCTGCCGGAACGATCTTCGCTCTGAACTTCTTCACGGCACTTTCGTCCACTTTCTGCACCTCATTTACATGTTCGTTAAATGTTTCGTTCAAATCAAAACGACAGTTTAGTTAAACATTTACGACACGTAATGTTCTGGGAAGTTTCGGAGAGTTTGTACAACGCAGTTTTGATGCTTTTGGCGTTCATTGCATCTTCGGCGATTTTAGATCTTTTTTCTATCATTCTGTCGGCTATCAGTTTTATTTGGTAGATTAATGGAAACAGATTCGCAGTAAATCACACTTGCAGGATCGTCTATCCGGCTTTTACTGCCCAAAATCTAATAACACTCATTTTGTCCATCAGTTGCACGTATCTGTGCTATAAACTACTCGTTCTCGCTCTTTACACATTGATGACTGACTGTCACAAAGTTCTTATCACTGCTATTCTCTTCGCAAGCGTGTCGAGCACAATTGCTGGCGGATTTCTGAAGTAAAACCGTAGAACGAAAGATGATAATAACACTTGGATTCTAGGAGCTACCAGTCGTTTACTTCAACAAATGAAATTCTAACATATGCCGCAACTTTAAGTACCGATCGATTTGCTAATTTGATTCTTTTCCACGAGTTTTTAAATCAAACTCGCATTCCCAGTTGCCGTCGAAAAGAACAACAAGCGTTCGCCAAAACCGACGAGTTCTGTCGATGGCAATCGGGTACCGATTATCTCGCGGAAGTTCTACCTGAACCGCTTCGACCTATCGAGCAATGGCAAGGAATCTTTATTGTAGCTCTTGGACTTCTTGTAACATCGGTTTTCTTCGTCTTTTTAACGGTCAAACGAGCTCAAATATTTTGTAACAGATAATGCACATATTAATGGCAGGTATTTTGTCTGAATAAAAACTAGAAGAACCGTAAAGCCATGTTATCAATACGTATTACTAAACAGTTGCAAAAATCATTAAAGTCTGTTGATGAGAAGAAGACAACTTGTCAATGAGATTTCGTGTAATAAAAACCATCTTATTAGCCAATGTGAACACTTTTAAGGGCCATTTGAACAACACCCCTCGCTAAAGCAACAGCACTCCCCACCGTAACTCATCCTGAACAACAGGGCCATCGAAACACAGCTCTTCCTCCACCTGTAGCTTCGAGCTAAAAGGCGGACTTCTTTAAGCTTCGCCCGGATTAAGCGGATCCGTCCGTACCGCCACACTCGTTCGCCTTATAGATATTCTTCTTGCTTAGTGGCCAGTTGTAATTAACTCTCTTGATGCACCGCTCAAGAAAAGGCCGTTTGTGTCTTGGTTTATGCCCAAACCGCAAGCCCTACCACCGTTCGTCGCCGTCTTCGCGCTCATTACGGGCTTCCTCCCCGCGCAGATTTTCTTGACAAGCGAAACTTTGAACGATGAAGGAACGAGCTCCTGCAACGAGGAACGTGTGAAAGGAAAGAAAGCGTTCAAGAATAGTGATCCCAGTTTTGGTTTTTAGCCGCTTTCTTCCTTCCTTCAGTACGGCGATCACCGACGAGAACGTCGTTTGGATTAGCTTTTTCAGGTATTTTGCTGTAGTCCTTTTTTTCATCTTTTGCTGGTCGCATGATGAAGAGGGGAACTACAGCAAAAGACCCGCTTTTTCGATTGCTGGCGCAGCGACCGGTCAGCACCCCACCAGTTAAACAACTGCCCGCGCCAGTGGGCATCAATTCATACGATGTTCCCATAGCGCATTTAAATGCGGACTTCATATGAGCCCAAAGACCTTCTGATATGCAAATTTGTGATTGTTTAACTGTGGGGGCTGTTGTTTAATAGCGCCCTTTTGAGTTGACACAATGCCAACAATCGTCTGTAAAAGCTATCTGTTCGAAGAACGTAGAGATTAGCTTGCTTGAACTTGGTTTTTTTGCAATTTATTTATATCGTGATAGTATTTTACGTCATTTAAAACATAATAATATATTGATTACAGATTAACGGGTATTGTTCTGAAATTCTGGAGTCGTTTATCGGGATATGTTAGTAAAACGACGTCGTGGAATTGTTGGAACCTGCGAGGACATTGAGAAACCATATTTTCGACTGACTACCGTGAGTTCGTTTGTCATATTCATGTTTCTTATTGTCTTTAGGAAGCAAAGGCATCAAATGTCCGACCTTTGAATGTGCTTGTCAAGTCGTTGGATCGAGTACGCGAACGTTACAAAGAAACCGGCGACTACACGTATGCCAACGATCAATTGAAAAGTATACGACAAGATCTCATTGTAAGTTTGTGGGAACTTTGCAACTACAAGTAAATCGTGTTTAGACTCAAGATATTCGCACTGAGTTTTCGGTTTCTGTGTACGAAGAACACGTTTTGTTGGCAATCAAACACAAAGATCGGGAAGAATTCAACCAGTCACAACAGCAGTTGAAGGTCTTATATCAGAAACTAACGGATTCTCCAAATCGTCTTTTGTTTACTGCATATCGTCTGCTTTATTATGTTTATGTTGAAAGCGAATCCGGTAAAGGAAAAGTCTCTGCATCCATTGTTATGTTGATCGTTTAGATGCAACAGAATTGTTGTTCAAATTCAAAGACGAAATTCGAAAAGGAGAAGATTTGGAAATGGCTCGTAGAGTGTATTTAGCATATACAGCTGGCGATCGCTATACGATTCTTAAATTGTACACTAACTCAAAAGGCATATTTCGAGAAGTAATGAACTTCTTTATTGAACGAGAACGAGATCGTTATTTTAATTGTATTTTGGCTGCGTAAGTTGTAAAACAAATAATACCAATGATTTGGTGACTTACAGTTATCGACCGAACATAACCGGCGAAGCGTTGCGAAGAATCTTGAAACTTGATAATGAAGAGCTCCACGAATATCTGAAACGATTCAATATGTCACTTGACGACTGTGAAATCTTGGAAACCAAACGTTCGGCTGTTCCAGCAAAGCCATCAGCCCCACCGAAAGATCCAACACCAAAGCTAAGACGTCCACATCCGTCAGAACCCGCAAAAACGTTGAAAAACGGGACGAATTCGCTATCCACCAATATCAAATCAACGCCCGTCTTTGCATTTTCTACAAAAAACAAAGAAACAGCTTCGATACCTCAACTACCAAAAGAACCTACCTGTGAAGTGCCTGTAACGTTGCCGTCTGTTTTCCAAACAACGAAACCAAAAGTCGATGTTCCGATCTTGCAAGGTATCAGTCACAATGTCTAGTCGCTATTGAAATGTTGTTCCAGCTTTGCCAGCTGTTTCAACAGTAACGCCAATTGTTGAAACACCCAAACTGCCAAAAATTCCAAAAGCCCCGATCGAATCGGTAAAAGCGGCAAAGAAAGTTACGCGAACAGTTCGACGGACGTCGAGTATCGATCGATTCCAAACCTCTGCAACGACATTCAGACGACGCAAAAAACAGGAATTGTACAACGATGTCACAGGTTTTTGTGTCGACGATTTCATTTGGTTGGCAGCTCACGAGTTGCGAGAACGAAACAAAAAAGTTGCGGAAATGTTGAGCAAGCATAACCTTCGAATGTGAGTTTATGTAGAGACTTAACTTCTATTTTGATGTTTAGCGTTCGACCATACGCTGAAAAGTGGGTTACGGTGTTACGTTGGAAACAATTCGTTTCACGTTTACCAGCAATGAACGGAATAAAACGTCGATCGACCACCATTTTTGTTAATCCAACAGCAAAAATGCGAAGATCTGAAGTTTTTGTTAAACGCGTACGTTAACCAATTGAAGTTGTTGTTATGATTGTGCTACTAGGAGACCGAGGATTGTATTGCGTACATGAAACGCAAGCGGGTTCAACGTCTGATGCGAACGTATTTTGATCGATGGAAGCGACTTGCTGCTACAAAACCGTTGACGAGAAGACGAAATCAAGAAGAAATAGACTCGATTGTTGTTAATTTACCTATTTATAATCCCGTCGATTTGTCCAATTTCAAGTTGCCCGGATCGAAGAAGCTGAGACCGTTGAGGACTTTGAACACGGGCAATATTATCTAACCGATATTTTATTTCCTATTGTATTATCAATATTTTATGTTTTGTTGCTTAAACACTAGTCCAATGACACATCTTATAAACAAGTTTTTTTCCATCTGTAGACTTTGGAACACCTGAAAAGTTTTCGTCGTGCAGTTTGATTGCCAATAGTTGTTTTTTATTGTCTTTGTAGTCATTCCAGTTTTGATTACCAACACAAATTAGTGCAATTTGACTGGCGGTGTTGATCATAAAGCTGAGTTGTTTCGGCATATGTCCGGGACACACATTTGATCTGGGAACAGCAAGTGATTCGTTGGGAGCGGCCGTTTGACTGACGTAAATCCTCCAACCCGTCCGCTTTTTATTCGTCTGTTGTTGTCGTCCGAAGGGTAAAATTGACGAGTCATTCGCTAACCCGATCGGCCATTTATCTTTTTCAAATCGACACGACCTCTCGACGTATCTTCGAATCGTTCACGTCTGTCAATTAAACGACAGAGCTAACGCTGAGCCGGTAGAGAGTCTGCGATGCCGTTCTATCAGGACATTTATCCGAGCCAAGAATGATGGGCGGGATGTAAAAGTGACTTCTTCCACCCGCTGAATTCGTTCGAACGTTTTTGCTGTGACTTTTGATCGTCAACTTTGCCCTCGGATTGTTTGTGAGCATCTGCGGATTCTTTTTGGAGTTCAAATCGAATCAACTTTAACTTTTTACAACCATTAATTTGACGATCTACACTATCGCATCTTCTGTTTCTTTGTAATGTGATAGTTGATATTGCGGATAATTGTCGCAATGCAAAAAGTCGCGTGAGGTTGAACGCACGTTAATTGCATTTCCGGTGATCGTTGCCTGAACGGTTGTTTTAGAAGCTGTAGAACGATGGGCGGTTCTACTGATCGTAAACCGGTTTGTTTTACTTTCATAATGTAGATCACGATTTGCATTTAGCTTATGTCGGATCTTATACTCGAGACTTTGAAGCGAGAGCAAGCTTTTCGTAAAGGTAAGAACTCATTTGGTTATATTCGACTGCCGTTCATTTGATAGTAACGAAAAGCGACAATTGTAATCGATATTTTTAGCTCAAAGACGACGCAACGCGTGGACATGGGGATCATCGAACAATTGTATTCTCTTAGGATCAACACATATTCTTCTCGGAATGTTTCTTATTATCTACGATCTGGCAACAAACTCGACTTCCGAATCAGCATTTGCAATCTCTGCATCGTTGTGTTTTGTGATCATTGGTATTCTTTTGTTTATTGCTGCTCGTCGCTTAGATCGTCCAGCACACTATTTAATTATTATCTTCGGTATTCTGACCTCCGTGACATGCATTGCTCTAATCATTGACACGTCTCTACACACAAGTCGAGTTTGCATTGCAAGTCGTGGAGCTTCTTGCACGCCGCAAACGTGGCTCGTGCACATTTTACTACTGTTCATTGCACTTGTTGAGCGTGAGTTCGATTCAATCACATTGTCTTCATCTTTATTTCAGTGACATTATGTCTTCTGAGCGTATACGCAAGTTATCGTTATCTTCGACATCTTTCCACTGTGGCTACCGATCTGCTTTACGCGAGTTTAATTTCCGGTCGTTACGATCGACTTCCAAAACCACGATCCGAAGGCGAACAGTTCAGTATCTCCACGATCGAAGGCACCAACTCTCGTCCAGCCAGCTTGCAAACCGCCTAATTGTACGATTAAACAATACTTTGTAAATCGTTTTGCTACCGAATGTTAAATGCGCGTAGTATTGGAATATACGAGTAAGTGTCTTTTTGTGATCTTAAATAAACTACTTCAAATAAACTGCAATCTAAATCGACTGTTTATTTACTACTGAAACGATTAAATGCTCAAGAAAAGTTTGTTCAAATTAGGAGTTGTGAAGATAATGTCGAGAATTAGATCAAAGAAGAGAGATCAAAAAGAGGGGAATAAGCGAGAATGAAATTTACAATTGGGCCATTGAGATCAAACTTTTTGAATCGACACAGTTTTCGTTGTTAGTTGTCGAAGCTACGCTGCTAAGCACCGGTTCCACCACCGATCTCAACTCCGCATAAGAAGCTCCGTCTTCTGTTGTCACACAATTCTCTCTTTCCATATAGAGAACAGGCTCAATCGAATTGTCCGGTTGGTCGACGTTCAAATAGTTATCGTGAGTGTGATGTAAATAACTACTGTTGTTTTGGCACATCAAATCCATACCCTGAAACGAAATAAACACTCGGTTTTCTGGGTTGTTAACTGACCTGATCGATTTCCGAATTCTGATCAACGACATAGTATTGAAGATCATTCGAGATTTCAAACTCTTGATTCGCATCCAATTCAGCGGATGATTGTCGTTCAATTTTGAATAAAGAAATCGGAAAATGCTCGTAAATTAAGGAAATAATCGTTTGATTCGAAGTCGTCGCCAAGTGTTTCAGGACCAAAAACAAAATGTAATCGTCGTAGAGTAAACGAAGCAAATGAAAATGCGCAAAAGAATCCGAAGATTTCGCAGTCAGAACTCCAACAATTTTGCCCGTAAAGAAACTCCATTGCATTAGAAAGTGTTTTGCAGCTTTGATTTGATCAGCTAACGGTCGTTCTGCAGATTTTGACATCACATTCGACAAAATATTTTCGATCCATTGAATCCAACTTTCCAACGAGCTTACGTGTTGTAGTCGACGCTTGAAGTCGTCGTAGATTTTCATGACGAAATCGCGATCAGCATCGGTGACCCAAAAGGCCGCAGCCAATGCATCGCCAACGATTTTGCCGTAATCACCGTGCATTTCGGCCATACACTTCTCGGTGCTCAGGTATTTGCGAACAGTTTCGGACATGTAATTGATTTGAACGAGTTGTTTCAGACAGTACTGCAGGATCTCAACCAGTTGAAGTTTGCAACGTTGAATGTTTTCCGGCGCGTTTCTCATCGCTTGTTGCAAATCGATTTCTGCTGTTGGACCGAAGTGACGAATACGTTCACGAAAATCTGCAATAATACGTAATGACATAAGGACTGTTTGATCCTGCTTACGTTTCATTGTTTTAGAGAAAATGTTCGGGATCAGGAAGTCAATAACGGCCTGGTACAAATTCAAGTCAGCACGAACGATAAACTTTTCGATTTGAGAAATTGAACACAACCGTTGAACTTGCATTCTATCCATCGGAATTCCACTAAATGATCGAATTAACTTCCAGATACTTTCTGCATTGCAAACCTTTGATTTTCGGTATTTCGATCCTGCCAAAAGCCTTCCCAGATTGTTTTCAATAAATCGAAACGCAGCAACTTGATGGCCTCGAACAATTCAGTGCAGTTTGCGTTGTATTGATCAACGAACTCAACGGCATGCTGAACTGAATAGCCCATTGATTCGAGAACCTCTTCCAACTCTCCAATGTTTTCGATTGAGATCTGAGTAAGTTGAACGTTGCCGAACGTGTACTGCTGTTCATTTTCTTCCGTCGTCACAGGTTCAGGGTCTTGAGATGGTCGCGTATCGAATTCCTGTTCCGATGGCGAGCGTATGAGATCGGCTTCTTGTTGTGCAATAGTCAATGGATCAAACGATCCATTTGTGTTCTCATGACCGTTGGCTCGTGGGCCGTAAGATGCAACGCTATGCTCAGGCCTAAATGTCCAATAAAGTTCGTTTTCTACAAGCCAGTTCAATGAAACAACTACAAAAGAAGTAAAAGATGACGCTGCTCAATGCTAAAAACATTCACAATCGATTTCAAAAAACGTCGACGAGTGAGAACGTTTTTTGTCTTTTGAGCTTATTAATTGATGGAGAGCTGAGGAGTTTTTGACTGCGCTCCTCATCGACATGTTAAATGTGTTCGAACAACATGCCGATTAATTCTAGTAATTTACTTATTTGGATGCAAAATTACTTATTAAGACTTAAGGTTTGGGCTAAGAAGCGTATTAGAGAGCATCGAGCAAATTGATCGGCTTCTGCAAGGATTTTTTGCGATTAGAAGGCCGACCGTTAGAGTGTTCGGTAAAACGCCAGGTGTTCAACACAATTTTTATGCGCTGAGATTGCGGAAGGAGATAATTTGCGGTTGTCGACAAAGAAGTCACGAAAAATTCGGAGCCTACGAATTGAATTGCACTTACTTTTGGTAACTGGAACTGGAGGCAGAAGACGAAGATCGATTACTGGAGTAATGATTGGATGTACGACGTCTAAAACAACAACAAGATATTCGTATTCGGTATCCGAAAACATACGATGCTCGAGGTTGCGTATTAGTTCCGCGCATATGCGGAAATTCGTCTGATGACGCGGAATGAATCAAACGGCTTGTTGGTTTGATGCGAATACCTAAGAATAGAAATGAAATGGAATACGCTATTTCAAATTGAATACCATGGTAATGATACTTGGAGTTTCCACGAGTTCCGAGTCGTCTTGTGCGTAATCCTTTGAAGACCGAGCGAATCAGTTTGCCGAAAGAAGCAGCATTCACCGCTTCCAATCCATTTTCTGCACAATGAGCACAATAATGTTTGTAGAGGGTACATCGTGGCAATGACGCACTTTCGTACGTTTCGTAGTTGTTACTCAACCATTCAACCTAAACGCTCCAATTAGTTTTAAGTTCAGGTTTGTAGAAAAGAAATTCATACGGTAAACCGTGTTTTTGTCTTGAATCTTTAATGCTCTTGTCATAATACAAACAGCCGTCTGCTTTGCGAATTGGCCGCTTTTTCGTAGAATAGCAGAGACCGCAAACCGCCAGAAGGCGCTGAAGGTCGAGTTGGCCAAAAGGCGCGCCACTCACAATTTCGCCTTTTCCGACTTTACAGTAAACCCGACAGTTCGCTTGTGAAACGACAAAAAGCGCTGTCAAGACCCGTCTCCACTGACCAACGTTATGACGAGATACGTGCACATGATCCAGAAGCCCCGCAAATTTTGTATTCAAAGTCGACTATTGAAGCCCGTCAAATGTTATCGGACTGGTTGGTCGAGACAAAACCTACCGTAGCTTTGGGAGTACGAGCCGCGTTGCCCAACGAGTTATTGGTGCCTCCATCATCGTCTACCGAAATTGGAGAACTTTGCTGCGTGTGTACGTGAACATAACCGGACTGACCGACCGGAGACTGCGATTGTTGCTGATAGTGCTGAAATGCAAAGATTAAGAACTGCAATTGCACAACATGAACATCAAATCACTTGCCCTTTGTTGAGCGTAAATCTTCTTCTTCAGAATTACAGTCATCAGAGCTCTCTAACTCAATATTTCAACAAAAAAGCTTCCATAAAATACGCAAGAAAGTGGCGGTCGGTTTGTGAAAGGCCGGATTTTAGCGATTTCAAAAACTTGGTCCCTTTTTTATCGGTTGATTCAAACGGCGGAAAACATTTCCGGTCCGAAATGGCGCGTGCAAATCGCCATCGTGGACTCAAGAAACGAACTTGGAAATCCGATTGGAAAACTCGAACAAGAACTTACAATCGGATCTGGTTGCCGGTGTTCGATATTATGTGGCTGATAGGAATAATCGTTTTGAACGGTCAATGTCGTGTATTTGGTTTGTCGAACGTTTCGCGGTTTTAGTTCAATGACCGTGTAAACGGGAGGACGTTCCATTTTTCATTACAACGACAATTAGAAGAAGGAAAATGAGCGCATGGAAGCAAAAGGTTCACACATTTTCGACGTCCAATAAGTTAAAATACAATCGAAGGACGATAAGTTTAAGGATTCTAAAACGCACTCTAATGTGCACGTAATTCAAACAGGAGAATGATTTGCACGTAAGGTAATGGTTGTTCTTTAGGCAAAAGGAGTTCGACCAAAAGTGCCGTTGAAATCTCTTCCCGTTTTTGGGCCATACGACATTGAGCGATGGAATTTCTTTGGCTAGAAAAAGAGAGGGAATCGTCATGGCAACCAGCGAATTCTGTTTCTTGTCGCAACACGTTCATCTAATTTGCGATTAGGAATGGCTAACTCAATTGTTTTTGATGTGCGCAAAAACCAAATTTAAAAGTTGAAAGAAGCTATTTCGTTTCTAACCTAACGAAATGCGCTTGATATTTGTCATTCTGACGAAAATATTGACCAAAAAAGAATCGCTTTGTACTTGAAATATTTTTCGATACTACTCAGTTATTCGTATTTTAACTCAAAAGATAGGAAATAGAACCAACCTGATAGTAAGGCGAGGCATAATTGCTTTCGTAGATGTAATTCGCTCCACTATAATGAATAGGATTATCACCGACAATGTGATAGTTATCAGCAACAACAACAGTAGGATAGGGATCGATTGGACAGCATTGCAACTGATCCAAAGTTTTGAGCATACCCCCGGTGTTTATGCGCTTTTCATCATCATCGGTAAGAATAATCGAGTGATGATCGGCGATAGAATGATGCGAATGATGGGATAGATGTTCAGGAGGCGAATACTGAGAATCAGAAAGCGAACGATGATGAGGCATAGCTGTTTGACTGAGATAAGGAGTCGCAGATTGTTGTTGTTGAATGAAAACATTGGCACGTTGGGCAGCCAAACGAGTAGGTCGATGAACCATGACTATTCAAAACTGACTGGAAGGCACAACGGAATTTACTTGTGGAACGGCCAATTGGTCACGACATAAACCAAATTAGCAGCTGTTGCTGCTTATGAATGTCGTTTCGAAGATCGTGAAGCCCAGAAGCCAGTAAATGTACAGCTGAATTTCAACGCGATGAACGTACGGAAGAGCGGAATGTTCTTCAAATTCTTTCTTAACGCTGTTGAGGAACGGAGAGTAAATTGTCGGTCAACAGCACAGTTTATGTGTAGGCGCTGACGAAGAAGCCGAAGCCCAGTACTACTCGTCCACTGGGCACCACCCAACAACGATGAGAAGGTCGACAGTGTGCGGCACACGGGAGTCCGCGAGAAAGCCGATGGGCGGTGCTAAAATCTTCGACTCTCGGCCATACGGACGAATCGGGCTCCTCGATTTCATTTCTATTGACCGTGGGTACCGGTGGACATTCAACGGGTTTCCGGGCTGCATGTTGTGAAACTGTCCGAAACCAATGGACGGCCGTCAAAGAAACGAGATTAAACCATTGAAGTAGGACAAGAAAAACGATGAGAATTCGCCAGTTTCTTGCGAAACAATCTTGTTGACCAAAACTAATGAGCAACGTTTTGGACTCACTTACAGTAATCAAACAAAGCCTCAATTAAAGAAGTTTAGATTTTCAGTCAATTATCTTTTCCGTCAATTTCAATGTCATAAATTTGCGCCCAATAACAATCGACAGTCGTCGTGCATTCAAGGTGACTGAATTAATATCTCCCTAGAGCCAATTTCTGTATTGTCCTTATGGTTGTTGGACGAACTTCAGTTCGCATGTGAAATGGCTCGTAAAAGCGGTTGAAGCGAACGATAATGACGTCCTCAAATCGAGCACTCCGTAAATGCGTTGTGGTGGTCGTCGGCAGGTGCTCGCGATTCAGGAGCGAACCGGCGATTAGCTCTAATGTGCTGCGGGATTTTGAATCTCCGGACGACTGACCGGAAACTGCTCAGTGCAATGCACTTGGGCCAAATGTCCGGAAATGTACGCAGTGAATGTGCCGTTTCGGCTAATTCACTATTTAGGTGTAAAGGTAAGACCGTTGACTTCTTAGGTGTTGTTGTTGCTGACTGCACGAAATAAAAACACGAACAAAAGATAATTGACAAACGGAAAGTGCGTGTCGGAACTCCGTTCAGATTATTAGTCGCTTCAAGGACACAAAGAGCCGAAACAAGCACGAGGTTAAGCTGCTGGAACCGATAGATACAACGAAACATAAACAAAATGAGCTGAGTAGAGCGTTTTCGAAAAGAGTTGTAGTGGCAAATAAACAGCGTATTTGTAAGTTGTCCAAATCAATTATTAGCTCTTGAATATGTTCAATCACAGTGATCATTGAGAACCATACTGTGCTTTTTGAACTAAGCAATAAATTGAAGAATCGAGCAAAACTTAAAATAAGAAATATAGTCGAAACAACCAATTGAACTAACGTCGTTCACCATGGTTATTCCAACAATGTTCGTTCACCAAGGCAACAACAAAATACTCGGTCGCTATGCAAACCACAACGATACCGCACGGTTGCGGCGGCGACAGTTTTCTATGGTAACTATGCGTCGGAATGTCATTTCTAATTGGTCTAACATAGCATTATCAACTTGGATTCTTTATTTCAACTTGTTTTTCCCCTCAATTCAACCATTTGAATGACCAAAAAGACAAGTCGATAAGAAGAGAATGCGACCGACGCCTTTGAGCAGATCAACAAAGCGCTTGATCAAGAGATTAATGGAATGCAACAGATCGAAATACTGTACACGTTGAATATTGAAGCTTGTTGGACTTAAAACTGTACGAACTCAATTCATTCGACCTAACAGACGACTTCGTTCCGTTCTGATAGTGTGCTACGAAGGGATTGGGGCGAAGGATGCATGAGGTAGTTCTTCAACCAGTTTCCAGGACGACCGCAACGACTTGGTAACCGACGGGCAAAAAACATTGGAGGCGCGACCGAACAAAACTGGCAAATTCTTCATGCCATCAACATTTTTCGTCAACGTAATCTCCACTAAGTAATGACTTAATGTCATTAGTTCTCGTTGCTTGTTGACAGAATCAAGAACGGGGCGCTTAGAGATTGCGGTTGCTGACTGTGTTGCTTCGTGATTTAACGTGAGTAACTAACTTGCCAATGGTAACTGTAAGGTCGTCCACGGGAACCGTTTTCGATCTCGTTGACAATCTCGGACTTTGAAAGCTTTTTGGTTCACATTCTCACAATCCGATTTTGTATTTTCCACAAATCTACGACTACAATCTTTGTGTATTTCATTTGTTTTCGAACTCATCTTTTCTCTCGCTAACCGTTAGTCCCGTGCCACCACGCTAACCACCTGTTCGATCTGTTCACAATACCGAAAAAATGACCGACGAATAGGAGGTCAATTTTGATCAGACCGTCCGCTTCAACCAATTAATTTGCTTCGGTCATCTGTTCGGTTCAAAGAAACAAAAAGCTAATTCCATGCGAATGCTCGTGTTTCGAAAGAACGATCATTCAAATGTCCAACAACTCTATTGTTAAACATTTCAATTAAAATGATTTTGTATGCCACATACAATTTCAACATAGCTGCTCATTAATTGAGTCTTATAACCGTCAGCTTTTGGCAATCCGCCGACTATTTTGGCCCCAAAGTTAATCGCTTACATGCGCTCTCAGTTTCTCGGTCGGCAATCCGCTTGCAAGGTGCCAATGTGCCAATTAACTGCGTTGGTTCTAATAAGCCGAACGAAGGCACAAGTAAATCTCGCGCTTATTCACGAAAGAGGTACGAGATTTCGAATTCGGAATTTGAAGCCAAATGAAATTGGAAACGAATGCTATGAGATCACGCGGCAGAAATAAAGTGGATGTTGGGGGGCAATGTAAGTGAGAGATTCTTTCAAACTTACGAAGCTGCTTGATGTAATTGTTGTGTTAGCGTATAACCACTCGCACTCCGAAGCTGTGAAACGGCCGCAGCTTCCGCGGTTACCAACGGAAAACTAGGAAACGCTGTGGGCACGTACGGAAAAGTTGTGTCACGATGTTGCACGTTCGATTGCTGTTGATTCAAATCACGGCTCTCAGTCGACTGCTGAGATTGCTGTTGGAGTAAATGCTGATGCAAAAGACGTTCATTTGTTTGCTGCGTTGATTGCTCGCCATTTTGACCTGAAAACGTGACAATTAATTCGTTTGTAATTTGAAAGCAATTAACAGTATAGCTGTTAGTTGAAGACTTTTGATTCCTTGCAAAGATGCCAGTGGATCGATGGTTTCGATTGATCGACCTACCATAATATGCTGTTGGAGGGAATACAGTACGACTATACAAATCGAGATCCATAGTTTCGGTCGTAAATGAGTGGATGTCAGCGAAACCAGAAATGCCGTTTAGGAATCGTGCGCTTTTTTCGAAATACTATTGTAATGAACAAAAAACGCTCGGCGAATATTTTAAACTTAAAAGCAAGAGCATCCATACTGTTGACTTTGTCCGGTGCTAAGTAACCGTTTGGGACAAAAACGATCGCTTTACTCCGCGCCGAAAGTGGGTCGTTGAAGTGAATGAAAAATTCAAAATCCATTCACCGCCGAAGCTCACAAGAATCCCAATCTGCAGTCGAAATTCGAAAATACGAATTGGCAGACAAATAAACGGGAGTCATCATTCTTCTCGATAGTTTTGAGCATATTCAAATGAATTCAGAATGCGCTTAAAACGCATGGAAAGCATACGGTAAACCAAATGAATTTGAAATTTTGTTTCATCCTCGACATCCATTAGTTATATCGTCGTTTTCTTACCGAAAGCCGACCATCGAACCGAACAAGCGGGTTGATATTCCATAAAAAGTACAAATAAAACCAACGAAGTTCTACGTTTTGAAGTCGTAGATGACCAGTCGTCTTGCATAACTCAAAATAGCTTGCTTCGAAAGGTATGACGTTATGGATGTTGGATATTTTCTTCGAATTTCTGATCAAAACTCTTGCCGCATAACACGGGAGTTTCATTCTCTCGGTTAGCGTGAGAAAGTAAGACACAGCAATTAAAACGAAGTCGCTTGGAACCTGACCATTTACAGTATACATTTTTGGGTTTTGCTCGTACTTCGTTTAAAATTAAAAGTGTTGGTTTGGAGCACAAAGAAACCGTTTTCGAGCGAACAAAAACAATTCTGTTGAATTCATTGTCGCATCTTTTGAGCATCACATCTGACTTCGCGCAGTGAACTCACTGCACGTGACTATTCCAGAGAGCTTTGTATCTTCTCTATTCAACGCTAAGACAATTAACAAGCTGCTTACTCTTTTCTTTTTTGTGCCGATAGATCGTACACTTCGAGAGTCGTTTGTTCGACAGGAAACATGATTTTCGTGTCTAAATTTACGATAAAAATCGATCGAAATCGCGAACTTTGCTCACCAGTTTTTCAGATTCGTCGAAACAACTCGACGATTGGTCGTCCGAATGGCCAACGACGAAATTCAACTCGTTTGGCGGTTCTTCATCCTCATCAACGGTCAAACTCTCGTGTTTTGATTCGCCTTTTTCGGTTGATCGTTTGGAATGTAGAAGTTTTCGTGTTGGTGCAATTTGACGACTCTGGCGCGGAGATTTGGTCGTTCGATAAGTTTGGGAGCTTGAACACTCGAATAACCACTTTTTCAACAAATCTTCCACCTCGATTTTGGCGGTCGTCATTCCTGGAAAATTCGGGATTTGCAAGAAACAAGCCACAAACCTCGATTATTATGTGGGACTTTGCATTTGGTTGCAATAAAATTCTAATAAGTAAATGTTGGCCATTGAAATGTTTATCGAATAGAAACAAAATGTGTCGTTTTGCCATGTTCTTCAGGATTCGCTGTCACGAAATTGCGTCAAGTTTTGCTGCAAAAGCTCATCTCTTCGTTCCTTGTTCCCAATTCGTCGGGTGTTATCATTTTGCACGAAAAGAACTCGCCATTCACGAACTTCAGATCACGCCATTCGTTCGATCTCGTGTTTCGACCACCAGTGAAATTGATAGTCGTGATATTTTAATCGTTTAGAATGAGCACTCAACTCACCATCGAGATTTTGGATGCGAAGGATCAGAAGAAACCAGCGGTTTTGATCGAAGATCTGAGCACCTCGGAAACCATTTACGTCGTGAAGAAAAAATTGGCAACAAAAAGTTTGTGGTAATTCGAGGTTTTCTTTGACATCGTTGGTTTTTAGAACGAGTCCCAATCGAGCAGATTTCTTTACGTTTGGAACCACGAGGCAAAAATCTTCGTGATGAAGAAACGATCGCCGGCTTGAAATTGACCAATGGATCGGCTCAGCTTTTCTATCGCAATTTGGGACCACAGATCGCGTGGAAGACGGTGTTTTTGTTGGAATATGCCGGACCGCTTTTCGTCTATCCACTCTTCTATTTACGTCCATCATTCGTCTACGGAAGTGGTAAGGAGGGTCAATTTTACGTGTTCGAAAGTTTCTTCTAGCTGCAAATCGTCCGATTCATCAAGCAGTAACTTTGGCGTTGATTTGCCATAGTTTTCATTATGCAAAACGCTTGTACGAAACCCAATTTGTTCATCGTTTTAGTAATGGAACAATGCCGGTTCGCAATCTCTTTAAGGTTTGTTGGAATATGAAAGTTAAGGCAAACAACCGGCTTTTAGAACTGCTCGTATTACTGGGGTTTTGGTGAGTGAAATCATATCTTTGAACTAATCATGACATTTTAGCTGCTTTCATCAGCTACTTCATAAACCATCCGTTGTTTACTCCACCGACTCTTGGTGCTTTGCAATTGTATGGTGGTGTGTTGGCGTTTGTTGTTTGTGAACTCGGTCGGTTTTCTAACTTTGTAATAGAATAAAACCCACTTTTGAAGGCAATTTGTCTATTCATTTATTGCTTCGTGATCTTCGTCCGGCCGGTAGCAAAGAACGCAAAATTCCATATCCCAATTCCAATCCGCTCACTCAACTTTTCAACTTTGTTTCGTGCCCAAATTACACTTACGAAGTTGGCTCGTGGATCGCTTTCTCGGTCTTCACTCAATCGTTACCAGGTACTCTTTCTATTTGCAACAACAAATACAATTCAACTGTTTAGCGTTGCTCTTTACCACCGCCGGTTTTATTCAAATGAAAATCTGGGCAGCTGGAAAGCATCGAAACTACAAGAAAGAATTTCCGGACTATCCGAAGGATCGCAAACCAATTGTTCCTTTCGTTTGTTAGGCGGTTATTACCGGTTTTTGTTCTGGCATTTCGCTCACTTGCCATTTGTTATTCGCAGAAATGATTATTTTAATATGATAGAACAGATAATAAAACATTTACTAGTTTATTTGTTCGTGTACTTCTAAAGTTTTGATCTTAAGTTTTATTGCTAGTTGAAAAGAAATGAATCACTTTTGAATGCTCCTCAGACGATATGGTCGTCAAAAAGAATACCGAATTTCAAGCTGTGGTATTGGCAGGCGGTTTGGGAAGTCGAATGCGATCGGTAACTGAGCACATTCCCAAAGCCATTTTACCATTGGCCAACATTCCGTTGTTTTGGTTTCCATTGAATGTTTTGGCCAAAAACAACATCAACGGTAAGTTGGATACTTGGTCGGAATATTCTTTCGTATTTTAGATGTTCTTTTGATTACTAATGAAGAAAGTTTGGAACGAATCAACGAAATGCTCAAAGACGGAACGGTTCCTGAGCTTCCCGAGTCGATGAAAATCGAAGTGGTGGCTCCAGCGAATCAAGACGACGATTGGGGAACTGCGGATGTTCTTCGCCATTTTATGAGTCGAATTACAACTGATTTTATTCTGATGAGCGGCGATTTTGTTTCGGATATTTGTCTGAGAAATATGATTGAAATGCACCATGCAAACAGTTCGATTCTCACGTGTCTTCTGTCGGACACAGCTTGCAAATCGATAGCTCCGGGGCCAAAAGAACATATTCCAAGTGAGCTTCTTATTGACATAAATGTGAATGGTTTTCTTTAGACAAAGATTTCATTGGATTCTGTCAAGATAGTGGTCAACTTATTTACCTTCAACCTGAAGAAGATTTGGAGACATCGGAAGTTGAGTTGGATCCCAACTGGTTTACGAAGTAAGTTCATCAAATAAACAACACGTCGGTACATTGTTTAGTCTGAAAAGAGTTGAATTGTCATCGAATTACACGGATTGCCACGTTTATTTGGTCGATTACCGATTACTAAACGTTCTTTCTTGGGAACGGTAAGTGTTTTTATTTGCGATTATTAAGATCGGAGTATAGTGATCATTCATCAATTAAAGCGGATCTCATTCCGTTTTTGTTGGATAAACAGAACAACAAAGATGACATCGAGTTGTTACGCTTATTCGAGCGAACTCAACTTCAACGTTTGGCTTTTGAGTTGCAACACGGAGTTTACGAGGAACCGCCAGAAATGTTTCGTCTATTCAGCTACAAAACAACTCGCGATGCAGTTTCGTTGATTGCCAAATGCAATACGTTGGGCTCATATTTAGAGGCCAACAAAGCACTTCTCGAACAATATCCGTCGTTTTTACCAGAACGAGTCGCATATCCTGGTGAGTTGAATGTTTTCGAATTGACAATGTGAATCCAATGATTTCAGGCAAGAAAGTCAACGTAATCAAAAGTGTTGTGGATAAAACCAGTAAGCTAGGAAACGAGAACGTTAACGTGGTCAAGTCAGCAGTCGACGCGAATTGTGAAATTGCGAATAACACAAAAGTGGAAGAATCGATTATAATGGCAGATGTCAAGATTGCATCGGGGTTTGTTTTTGTATTGTTTTGTCTGTGGAATGAAAGTTTCAGAACCAAATTGAAACGTTGCATCGTATGTCGAGGAGCTCAGATCGGTGAAAACTGCCAGTTAGAAAACACAATTGTGGCTGCGGGACATGTAGTTGAACCAAAAAGTTAGTCGTAATCTTCAACTGAAGGAAACTGTTCGTTTTCAGCTCAACTAAAACACGAGTTGGCTCGACATGAAGTGGAGATGAAAATCGAAGACTATTGAACGAACAGTCGTTTGTCGTGCGCATAATTTTCTTGTAAATAGTGTCACGAATTGTTGTTTTTGTTATTAAATATTTTGAATTTCCACAGAAGTTTATTGTGTGAAACACGAAAAAGTTGACTCGCAGGTGCCGTTCGTTGGATTGCTGCTCGAAAGTAACCACTGACGGTTGTCGACTTTCTCTTAACGAATATAAGCGGTGTGTCTGTCTGGTGTTATTAAATTTGCTGAAAGCGACTGTTTTGCTATTCGATTCTTTAATCTCTCGACTGCGCTTAATGGTCCACAGAAATGTTAAAGAAGGCATGTTACAGAAACGTTCGTTCTTGGGGTTATTTTTGCTCTGTGAGATAATCATCTCATTTCAACAGATTTTTATCATTTACGTGTGTTTCTGAAGTTTTCGACGACCGAGATCTCATTCTCCTCGTCTCAATTTACGTCATTGGTTTTTAATTCGACCAATTTCAGGACCGCCGTTATAAGAATGACCAGCGAAGAAGCATCCAATGTTGACGTGAACGAAATGTGGAACAAGTCGTGCTTTCTTATCCGATTGGTTGCTTCGTCTGTTCGTGTGGCCGAGACTGCAGGATCGGTGATTAAGGTTGCTAACACATTTGTTTGAGAGTTGAAATTGTTGTTTCTTTCAGACGATCACGAACAGTGCGGATCTGAAGATTGTCGATAAAGGAACAGATGGAAAGAAAGATCTTCAAACTGAAGCCGACCGTTCAGCTCAATTCGTCATCGACAACTCGTTGCAAAAAAAGTTCAACGGAAAGTTGAAAATCATTGGTGAAGAAGAGAAAACGAGCGAAGTCCCGACCGTTGAGTTGAATGTGAGCTCCGAAGTTTTGCAATTGCACTCACAATGTCCGTCAGAACTTCGCGAAGCAACCGAAGAAGACATTGTCATTTGGGTCGATCCACTCGATGGAACTTCAGAATTCGCAGAAGCGGCCAAAACCAAATCTCGTAAGTGAGCTTGTTTGTTTATTGACTGTCAAAGTTTTCAGCATTGTTGGAGCAGGTCACCGTTCTTATTGGAATCGCGTACAAAGGACGGTCGGTGGCGGGTGTTATTCATCAGCCATTTTACGGCGAAAATGGTCGCACGGTCTGGGGAATCGATGGAATCGGGACTTTTGGAGCAAATCTTAAGAAAAGTAGTTGTTTCCGTTTGTTCTATGTTTCTAAAAGTCGATCTTTAGAAGGAGATGAACGGGTTGTAGTGACCACACGTAGTCACAACACGACTCTCGTTCAAACGGCATTGGACGCATTGGAGGAACAAAAGTTGTTGGATGCGCGTGAACGAATTGGTGGAGCGGGTTACAAGGTTCTGAAATGTTTGGAAAGTGCAGCCGCTTATGTTTTCGCAAGTGGTGGTTGCAAGAAATGGGATACAGCAGGTCCAGAAGCGGTGATTCGTGCAGCCGGTGGTGATCTCACGGATATTTCTGGTCGTCGTCTCTACTACGGTGCGGATGCTCAACGACAAAACACAGGTGGTGTGTTGGCTACGGCATGTTGGGTTGAGCATAAGGTACGTCAATGAGCGGTTATTGAGCTTATGCTTTTACTTTAGGACTACGTCAATGCAATTCCCGATGAAGTGAAGAAGATGTTGCCTGAAGTCATGTCGAAATCTTAATCCGATAGTTCTTGCTAAATTATCTTGTTGAATTTGTTCGAATAAAACTGTTTATTCACATCGTAAATCGTTTATCTCCTTTCAAATCCACATCTTCAACGAGCCCACAAAACGCGAACTACCAATCCGACATATCCGATAATGTAAGCACCAATAATGTAGAAGAACATGCAAATTTCGTTGAAGTAGAGATTGTGTTTCTCAAAGTTCAGATTACGAATCACATCGTCTCCCGAATCCTCGCAAATAGCACCGCTATGTTTGGGTTCACAAGTGATAGACGGATAGTGTTGCCACTCGTTCACAATCAGAGCTTCGTAACCAAAACGAAACCTAAGATCAAGATCACTGAACAATATTTCATTTCGATGCTTACCAGCTCAAATATTGAATCCAACGAATCCAAACCGGCATCTAAAAAGCAATACGTAGATCTATTATAAAAATAAGAACAATCACCTTTGCAACGTTCGTGTATAAACCGCCAGTTAGAGAGAACATTGTGAGCAATGGTCCAGAAATTGAAACCGCAAATGCGTACGATGGAGCAGCCTTGGATTGCAGATGTTAACTCAAAGTTGCTGTTGCTATTTCTTACCGCAGAAACCATTATTCCAACACTAACCGCTGACCATTCGACCAAAATAGTCGTAAGTAAAGTTGTGAAAAATGTTGATGCGGTATTATGAAGTCCGATCATCCAGTAGCTAATCGTGACCATTACAATTCCATCCAACGTGAACAATGGCAAATATGCAAGAATCTGTAGATCGTAATTAACTATTTGACTAACTTTTTTTACCGTAGCAATGTAATAAATTGAAACCGGATATAAACCATCGTGATATTCACGTGCCATAAGCGGAAAGTGTTGAGGCAAAAAGGTTTGAATACCGAAGATGGTCGCGTATGTAAGTTCGGAAATGTAGTAGAAAAGTGCACCTTTACGACTGATGATTCCATCCTGATCGAGTTTGCTGTCCAAATAGAGAAGACCAAGAAAAACGCCCATGAAAACTTTCTGTAATTGACATCTGAATCGAATTCAATAAAACTAAAGATACCTGAAAGAATTTGGCTCGTGCTAGCGATGGATTACGCATAATATCCAAAAGAGTACGACGAAAGATTGCAAAGAAAAGACGATGAAGTGGAACATTGCGACATCCGATTAACGGGCGAAGCTTACGTGCTTCTGCAGCATCTTCCAAGTCAATAGGTGGTTGTTGTTTTTGCCATTCGGCAAACTTGTCACAAATACGACCAACTTTCAATCGACTTTGTTCGACGCGTTCCGGATGAATCGCCAATCCCTCAATAACCATATGGGCCAAATTACGGTTCGGTAATATGAGAATATCGGAACTGACGGCGCCACCAAAGAAATTGTAGCACTGTTCCGGTGTTCCCCAATAAGCAACACGTCCTTCTGCCAAAAACATAACCTAAACGAGCCATTAAATAGAACACAAAAATTCCTTGATATACCTGATCGAATTTGCAAAAAATTTCGGATGAAGGCGAATGGATCGTGCAAATGATTGTCATGTTCTTCTGGGCTAACTGAAACTGAATAATTCATTCCGAGTATTAGTATTGTTGTTCACCTCATCTAACAAGCCGACCAGTTCCGATGCCAAATACGAATCCAAACCGGTGGTCGGTTCATCGCAAAACAAGATGGATGGATGGCTGAGAAGTTCAGAAGCCAAGGCAAGACGTTTCGCTTCACCACCAGAAATTCCTTTACGTACGCCACTCACACCAATTCGTCCATGAGCACATTGTTCGAGTTTAAGATCGCGAATCAACTGAAAACAAGAAATTTCGGTCGATTTTTTGAAAGTCGAAGTTTACACTGTTAACTCGTTCTTGACGTTCTTTGCGATTTGCTTTCGGTACTTTAAGCGAAGCTTGAATGCTCAGATGCTCACGAACTGTCAAATTGCCCACAAATAGGTCTTCTTGTTGGACATAAGCGGAAATACGTGGTAGTCCACGACCATTCGTCAACGTGTTTCCATTGTACAGAATTTGACCGCTCATTTTTAATCCCTTCATGTTGCGTTGCATGAGGAAGTTCAACAACGTGGTTTTTCCAGCTCCGCTGTAATCGATTACTGTTGTGTTTACACAAACGAACTACTTACCTTGCACCCATGAGCGCCAAAGTTTGACCCGGACGAGCAATACCGCTGACACTTTTGAGAATTGGAACGTTGGTTTTGCGCGATTTCACAGCAACATCGTCCCAAGTAACGTAGACCGAATGAATTCCGCTTGCTTCATCATATTCCGTAGGCGATAGCGAACTTGGAATCAGCTCCGCTTGTTCACGTGTTCCAGTAGGATTCTGACTGGCCGATTGAGATGGCGCCTTTGAGACATTGGACGTCGGCGCTGTGGCTTTCGACGGTCGAGACGGCGTTACCGACATCGTTGAAAACAGACTTCTTTGCAGACTGTCATTCAACAAGCAATCCGAAAGGGAAAGATCGATTTTATGCAAATTTTCGAATTAAACTAATGACTTGACATTCGATTAGAAGTTAATGTCGCTTATTAGTTTTTCCGTTGAGGTTAAGCGGAGTACCGTACAAGATGCTTTGTCCTTGTGGTTGGCGCATTGCCGCGAAATTTATGGGGGCGAAAGAATCTGTTGGTCGTTGAGGAGTAGACAGATCGATGAGTCACTGTCGTCACAGCCCGATAACAAATCTCTATTTTCATTGGCGTCTGGAAATGCAAATCAAAGTCGGCAGATTTCGCTTTGAGGGTAAAGAAAATTTGATGAAACACTCAAATTCCTTTCTAACGGTCAACTACAAAGCGTGTCATCCGTGTCATTAGTTTGCATTATTTTCACAGCTGCATGTAAAACATCGCGGAGGTGGATTGATCCGTTCAGTTCTTCGGTCGCGTATTTTGACTTTTGGTTTGCGTTTGAGAAGTGAAATGTTGTCTGTGTAGTTTGGACAGATTCTATGAACTCAAGGGGCTACAACTCGGCCAATTCGCTTATAAACGTCCAGTTTGAGTCATTCAACGGTTGTTAGCGAAAAGTTTGCAATATTTTTTGCTTATCAATTTCGTTTCCGACTAAAAAGAATTTAAACATTTTATGAACGTGCTCTGGTGTCTTTATCAACTCATTTGTTGTACACTGATGGTCAATTCCAATTAGACGTCTGTGGTGCATTTTGGCAATTGGAAAGGGCGGGTCCGAGATAGAAAAGACCAACAATCGTTCTTCATCGTTCTCGAATTTGCAGCTGAACGACCGGTTTTTTATCGTTCTATGGCCATTTATTTGTGTCCGTTGCACGCTCATCGTCTGCCGTTTTTCGCGTCATCGCGGCCGAAGCGATTAACCGAGCAGACGATCGCCCCAGCGAACGGCAGGGATGGAAACGTACGAAGCAGAAGAGCGCCCCTCCGAAAACCAAGAGTGGGGGGCTGCGAAAATTCTTCACCAGCCCAGACACAACAAAGTCCTTGCTGTGTTCGCACGCAAAAAAGAAGAGAGCGTCATTGACATTCTAGAGAATTGGTGATTCTTCTAAACCAACGGGTCAACTCCCCGAATGAAAGCAAAGTCCGATCTGAAATTCCCAAGCCGGATTCTTTTTAGTGCACGAAACTCATTGAATGAAAGTTTTTGAGATGACGCTGTTGCGTACGAGTGATGCATTTGAAATGGGAAAAGACCAAACATTATACCTGATCTTTTTCGTAGTAGACGATTAGTTTCGAATGGAATTTTTGCGATTTTGCCAGAAAGATTTTTGTCGTCGAAATTCGCTTTTCGCTTATCGTCTTGTGCCGCCGCTCATTTTCTGTCCTCCATCTTCCTTTCGCTTTGCGTATAATTTGACGTGTGGGATGCGCGACTTCAATGTCTCAATTGTAGAAATTCCGCAATCAATAAGTGGAAGTCATTAGTGAGGATCCTAAACGAATGATTGCTCATCGCCGATTCGTAAGTGAAATGTCGCATACGCACATCTTTTCGATAACATTACTCCACCAGACTTCGACTAGCAGACGAAGTCAAAGGTCATCGGTTTCATTTGATTGAAATTCGTTTTATCGTAGGCTTTGTTCAGGAGGAGGATTATCACAAATTATCGGCTATTGCAGGTCTTAAGGTCGTAGGACCATTTGCCTGTCTAGATTTTTGCACTTTACCGTATGTTTCTTAATCCGTCTATTCAACCGTTTTTCTGTCCGATCTCCACAGCCAACGAAGACATCTTTTTTTTGCGTTTTTTACGTTAATTTGCCCGACCCAACGACAACGAGACGTCGCGTATTTTAGAGGAAAACGAACTTTGGTTGTCTCTCTCGGTGTTTTTGTTGGTACGGGAGTCTGTGGGGTTTTTTTTTGCTTCTTTCCAAACTCCGCTGTACGAATTTCCCCGGCTGTTTTCATGCACATGCAAGGACGTCTGGCCCCGTTCGTCAGCGTGTCGGGAGGAATCTCGACGGGCAGCACCGGAAGCAAAAATCCACAGTATCGATTGCCCCGATTGATTGGGCTTCCGAAAGCAACACACAATCAAACACCGCCTCCAAATCGATCAAAGTTGGTGGAAAAAACAAATCGGTTTATTCGGTCTGACTTGAATAGGGCGTGGTCGAGCGATTTGAATCCCGCAAAGCGGCCGGTTTGTCTGCCCCGGGCGGGTCTCTTTGTCGCAGCACCCCACCCCACAAAAAATAGCTCTGAAAAAGTTTCGAATTGTGTTGCTTCGTATTTTCCCTCTTCAGCCGTTTGAGTTCAGTCGCCCCGAAGAGCATTGTCGATCAACGTCTTCCGTTTCAATTCCCTCAGTTCCAATCGATATTTGCTCGTTGCGAACAACTTTCGTTCGGGTCCACTTGTAGTCGACGGGTCGGGCGCTCAATTGCGCAATTGACTCTTACACGAACCGGGTCAAAATCCGAAATTAGAAGCATTGAGTTGGTATTAAAAAACGTCTGATATTGGAATTCATTCGTCTCTGCAGTTTTATTAATTGATAATTACTGTCTATCATAAGCTGCTGTTCGGTTTACGGTGCTGAGACGTTCGGCCCAATCACATGATTCTATTTGTTGAACTCCCGTGGTTTCGTCAGTCTTCTGGCGCACAACGTTGAAGCTTTCGACTGTTTTGCGGTCAAAAAACTGCTGAGCATTCGTCAGTCATCCCGCAAGTTTGTTTTTCCTCCATTTTTTCGCGATTGAAGGTCCTTTATTCACTACCTATGTTCTTTAAAGACTTTGGAGAGTAGACGTGGTAAAATAGCTGCAGCGTGAACACTTCAACAGCTGAGGTATTTTCAACCACGTCTCTTCTCTTTAGTCAACAATATTAATTCAATTTATTCGCAGGTAACGAAATAAATTTTGAAACTTTTTCGTTTAGTTGATCATCTAATTTATACGTTGGAAATAAGCGAGGTAAACAATTCAATTCGCGATTAAACGTTTTTTATAAACACGACACTTCAGCATTTCAAAGCTAACAAGAATTCTTATGACCTTTGCAATAACAGAAATAATGATCGATTAGTTTCAGCAACTCCAATCATCGATAATTTTCAGTTTCTTCCATTAGTCATTCCATTTTGAATTTCCATTCTGCTACCAATCGCACTCACCGATCGACTTATTGCCGCATCCCATTGGGTAGGATCTCCACTATGCCAAATTTGAAATGTGTCCTAAAGAATAAATGAATATGACTAACACAATCTCACCTCAAGAGTTAAATGACCAAGTTGTTGTTGACGTAATCGAAACTCCTGAAATCTACAATTAGCAATCATAGAATACAACTGAATACTTCTTCTCTGCGTTGCTGTTCGAAAATCTCACGTTCCAAAAACGACATTGGTCGAGAGTTATTGCTTGATTCTACAACAGATGGTGCGGAAACCAATGGCGAGTGATGATTACTTTGTAGCGGTGCCGAGTAAACGACATCGTTGGACAGCGGAGAGGATTGTGCTTGTGATGAATTACAGTTTACAGATAACTATAGGCCAATGATTTGAGTTTTTGCTAAAAGTAGACATACTACTTGATTCAATGGAACAACAGAAATCGTTTTATTTGCAACAAAGGGCCGCGGAACCAATTGATCTGAAACTTCGGATCGTTTTTGTTTTGGAGAAATCGTTTACTTTCAAAGTCTTCAGCTCTGGATGCTCTTTCGAAAAAATCACGTGTCGAACTGGAGAACGTAATTAGTGTGGTTGTTTGCTTAACCTACCGCATATCAGCAATTGAATCGTGATCTATCGATGCACGTATCTCTTCAGTACTGAGCCACGACGATGAGCCGCTGCGATCACTAAAATCGTCGGCAGAAAGCCGTGATTTCGTTCTTCGACGACCGGGAATCACTGCGTTTTCTTGAATCGATCGCTAAATACTGAATTGCACAAAAATGTGAATGCTCCACGTCTTACTCGTGCAATCTCAGCTATCGCTTCAGTTTCATTGATCTTGTGAGCACGATGTTCCGGAATTCGACTATCAATCGGAATTAAGGCAGAAGTTTGCTTGGAAGCAACAAGAGATGCCGTAAACGCATCATTGGATCGCCATCTTGGAAAATCATATGGTCGTTGTAACTTGTGTCTTTCGGCGCATCTTTCCTGAAACTCAGTTGAATTGAAATACGTGGATATCAAATACCGCTTCTTGACGTTCTTTTTCTGCGGTCAACTCCCTGAAATGAACAGAATAACGACTATGGCGGAAATAGATGCCTACCAAAACTGTTTCATTCGCGGTATTCCTGATTCTGGTTGCCCGTGCATTCTCAATCGGCTCAGCCAAAAATTGTCAGTACCTGGAACTATGCTCGTATAAGTGAGTAGGGAATAATCAACGTACCAAACCGATGGTTCGTTGTCAAACTGAAAGCATTTGGATCATTCTGTTGGATCGGAGGTGGCAAACTGGTCAATTGGGTCCGTGAACTTCTTTCGCTGTTTGTCCTTAGGCTGCTTGACAGAGACAACGTGGAAGAAGTAGCTGCAAAACGATGTTCAAGAGTGAGTAAATAAAAACCGAAGCGTGCGCAGCGTGAGTGCGGAGGTTTGCTTGCCAAGAGGGCGAACAGAAAGAACACAATATCAGATCATCTTATAGACCTTATCATGAAACCAGTATCTATGGATCGTTTTGTAAATAATAGCTATGCAATTTTACATACTATATGCTAATAAAACACTGTAGAGTCCAACTTATTGCTGTAATTAAATGATTTAGACAAAGCAAAACGTAGTTCATATTTATTGAATATGGTATTTCAAGCAAACAGTTAAAAGTACAGATATGATACCTGACTCTTCAGAAGTTTGTGGCATCACGTATTCAATTATTCGCCGTTTCGTTCCCATTGGCCACAAACTTGTATTCCCCGGAAATACCGCCATCTGCAACCGCAAGTTTTGTTTCAACTAAAAGACTTCTGTTGTCCGCGGATCTTCCAAAGCCTCGTATTGATCGGTTAGTGATCAAATTACTCGTATTCAACTGCTATTCTTGATCCCCTGCGGATCAAAACTCAGAGCGTTGGAAGTTAACTCTTCGTCGTAACAGTTACTCTTGCCAAACAATTGAACGCAATTTGTGTCCCATGAAGTTTATTGAACATGATTCGACAATCAGCTACTTGATTTCCTGTTTAGTAGCCTTCGATTCGCTTTTCGATGTGCTGTCGCTACTTGACGATTCCTTTTGTTGATCATTGTTTTCAGCCGACAATTTGACCACTGGTTCTAGATTTTTGGCTGCATCCCTTATTTCTAAATCGACGTTACGGAATGCTTCTATCCTTTTACCTGATTTTTGTTGTTCAACCCGTGGATCCAAACGAATTTTCAAAACTTTTCGTATGCTTTGATGTGCTACTTCGGAACAATGTGATTTCCAAGTTTCTAAATCATCTGAGTAGCTTTGCATTCAAAATCGTTGTCTTACGTGAAACGTTCGTACAATTTACAGGCAACGGCGCTATAACCACAACGAAGCGATCACTCGAATTCCAATTGATTGCGTCCGGTTTTTCAGAGCAAATAGTCAAAGTAACCGCCTTCTAAGACATACGAATGACAACTGGAAACAGTCATAGCTTACCTTATCATTGGGACCAATCGTTCCAAAAACAGGACGCATTTTCAAGATGTTTGGACGAGTGCTTTTGAGTTTGAAGATGATCGAACGATCCCACGAGTTCTGGATTTGAAGTTCGGTTTTTGGAGTTTCGGTGCAACCAAATACAACCTGAAAATAACAATAGTAAACAGAGTAAAATCGTACAACCAACAAAAAGAAATACTTAAAGACTTTACTTTACTTTTCAAACAACCTTTAAGTCAAAGTCATACAACTTCTAGTTCATCCACTTCAAACGATTTTCACGTTTCTTTTTCAACTGCTCTTTTAGTTGTCGGCGTCTTTGTTCCGCTATCAATGCTCTAAGAAATGATTGTGTCGTTGAGAAGTCATAGGTTACCGTTGGGCGAGAATTCGTTTGTCCTCGTCTGTGGGCTCAAGATTAGTCATTTTAATTTGACGCACACACTCAACAATCATCGACTGCAATTTCCCGTAACAATCCGCTTCATTCGATTCAGCATGCCGAGTCTTATCCGATGAAATCACCAGTTCGCCGAGTTTGTTGATTCGATTTCGTTCTTTTCGTATCAAACAATCTCGCACATCACTTGGCAACCAGTTTGCTTTGTGAACGTCGAAACGAATTTCAACTTTTGTCGATACTACAACCAACGATCAATGCTCATCAACTCCTCAATTCCTACCGTTGTTCACATTTTGTCCACCCGGCCCACCGGATCTCATTAAACGTTTGCGGAATTCATCTGCAACCACAACTCAAAACAATCTCAACAAAACGGTACCTTTTGGAAAACAACCAGACTCCCAGATCTCAATGTTTCGCAATTGCGTAAACTACAAAACTCGAGCTTATCAAGCGTACCATCATCTCGCACACTTACCCCGATAATTTTACAAAAAAATCTCAGCATATTATTACAATTCCATTAGGAATTTCAGATACGAAGAAATAGAGGATGCAAAGCCACACAAAACCACAAAACGTTCTAATCAAGACTCATCTCACTCCTTTCTTACAGTAACCTCATTTTACTTTAATTTCACACAATTTTTGCGTCTTTTAAAACCACAACATCAAATCGACTTACTACTTCTGCCGGAGTAACACTGACGTTCTTTTCCATTCTGTTGACAACGATTGAAAACCCACACCGCCAAAATGTTATCGAACAATAAAACAAAATCAAATTGCTATCAAATTGAAGAATATGCAAATTTACAAATGTTTCTAAAAGGCAGGCCAAGATTTACGTGTTAGTGTGGTTTGATTGATCGCCACATTCGGTATGACAGTCTTTTCGGTTATTTATGAGTTTGCGATTCTCGTGATCTTTAATATGATTATAAGAAGCAAACTGATTCCCATTATTTGGCCTCCGAATTGATCTGCGCGTCACGACTTGATGGCCGACGGCTGCGTTTTTGGCGCCTTCGTTTCGACTTCCACTCCCGCTGGTCGGAAAAAGCGAATGCTGTTGCTTGGGTGTCGTACTCAAAAACATGTGACCTTCTGACAAAAAGATCGTATTTGTTTGGTTTTTTAGATTTCTTCTGCCAATGTATCACGCGCGAACAGTCGCATTGATTGAATGTGATGGGGAACTGGAAGACAACACAGAAATGAATGGGAATTGAGAATATCTTATGGGAGCCGATTAGATCCACAAATATCGAGTTGCTTTTAAAATCAACAATAACTTTTCAGTTCAACAAAAATGTTCACGTTAATGCATTCATTAGAAGTACTATTAGTAGACTTATAAGCATCTAATTGTTATTATTAATCTTATTAGCGAGATAACGTCTAATTACAAGTTGAATGTTCAACAAGTTGTCAAGTTCTTTTGAACGCCTATGTAAACACAAAACTACTTCCAACGTCACTTTTTGTGTCATCTGATTTTGTGCTGATTAGTTTCTTAGATTAAGAAAAACATCTAACGATTTCTAGGTTTATTCTTGGATTGTTACCAATAACTAAATCAACTGGGAATAAGTCCATTGATTCATTGATTTTTGAGATTAACTTCACTTAACAGTGTAATCAATTTTAATTAACAATTAATGACTTGTAGATTAATAATCGTGACATTGAAAGTTGATCTCTACTGACATGTCAGTTAGCAACGGTTGAAGAATAACAAGCTGCATTTTACAAAACAACAGATTCGAAAACGAAATCAATAAAACCGTTTAATTCAAACTCCTACTTTATGAAGTCTCATGATTTTACTCCATCTCTTTAAGCATTTGGATATTTAACTGCAATCTAAGGAATTAGACAATTAACTTTGATGCTACATCTCGTAGATGGTTGTTAATATGCAACCAGTTTTCGAATAATTGTTATGAGACGACGCTTAATCTTTTAACTGAATCTGCTCTAACATCACTAAGAAGTCTCACTTTTCCAAGTGAAATTTCATGCGTCTATTTCGTCGACTTTGTCTTAGGTTCCCTTATCATTGATAAGGTTTACTGTTGCCTATGTAAAGTAGAAATACTCGAAAATACTTGGTTTTCAAAAATTAACCATAAAACACGTGATTTTAGCTTCTTCAACATCAACAAGAGTCGAAGGAAGAAGCGAAAACACAAAAAGGGGCGTGACTGAGCAACAAAAATAACGAAAATGATTGTTAATTTGCGATTAAAACACGTAATCTGCATATCGATTTGTTCGCAAAAACCTGCTCTTTCCAACGCATACATTTTTGTATAATATAGTCAATGATGAAGCACAGTTTTGAATCAAAAAGAAGCCGATTCACGAACGTAGTGTTATTCGGCTAACTTCGTTTTGCTTATCTAGCACCAATTTAAACACTTTGTTTATACTCACTTTTAGATGTATTGGACTTGTCGTAATCTCAGCTAAAAATTTTGTGTTCACAAAACTTTGAATTCATCCTGTTTGACTATCAAATGAGTTAGTTTCTGAAGACTACATGAGAACAATTTTCATTTCGCTTTGTTTCAAAGCTTATTCTGACTTGTTGCTTGCATTCTAAACACAAGTTCTTAGGTTCGATAAAAAGCTCATGTTGTTGTGAATCGAACAAAAAAGATTAGATCAAATTTGATCGGCTGTACGCAAAAATATGCACATATTTCGCATGCTATATCTAACCGCTTTACTTTTCTCGCCGGTTCGAAGGGGGTGGAGACTCGGGAGTCGCTCCACAGTTGCGGTAGTTCGAATATAAGCTGAGTTTTGTCGCTCGACTTGTCCATTTGCATTCAGTGCACTTTTTTACATTCGCTTTTGCCAATACAGCCTTGAGCTCTCCAATCATGTCTGTTCATGTTCCTCCACCTCATATTCGTTACCTTGGTCCTTCAACTACTGATGCGGCCTCAAAGAAGACGACTAAATCGAAGTCTGCGCCAAAGGCTCCAAAATCGAAGACTACATCCAGCCATCCTCCATATGCAGTTATGATCAAGAGTGAGTATCGGATACGACTTAACCAATTAATCGCAAATTATTTCAGAAGCCATTAAAACACATGGCAACGCCAAAGGAACAAGTCGTGCAGCTATCCTTAGCTATCTTCTCAAAAACTACACCATTGGACCAAATGGTACTCAAGTAAGAGCTTGCTGACAATTGCATCGTATTAATCGACTCAAAATTTTGTAGATCAATGCCAAATTGCGTCAAGCTTTGAACCGCGGTATCACCAATGGTACTTTGAAGCAACTCAAGGGAAATGGAGCCAATGGATCGTTTGGCGTTGTCGAATCCAAAGACGCAAAACCGAAGACCGTCAAGAAATCAAGCAAATCGAAGTTGCCTGCCAAGAAGACTGCCGCAGCTGACAAGACGAAAAAAGCGACGAAGCCCAAGAAGACAACCGCCGCCGCTTCACCAAAAGCCGCTGCCAAACCAAAAACAGCAACAAAGCCGAAGGCCAAGAGCCCGAAGAAACCGAAAACCTCAACAAAATCAGGTCTAAAGAAGACGATCAACAAGAAGAAAGCATCGCCAAAGAAGACGAAAACAACCAAGAAAGTGCCATCAAAATCCGCTTAATTCGTTTTCTCTTATTCTTCCCTCTCTGATTCCCGTTGTACATTTAACTTAGTCGCAAATAACCTCATGTATTTTCAATTTATTAGTCCGCTTAGTTTGTATTCTTTAATCGAACTATTCCCAATTCTATTAGATCTCTAATTTTGACTAACTAAGTGAACTCGATTCAAATTGCATTAATAAATTGAAAATAACTTTAACTGTTTGATCCCGGTTGAAACACATTTATTGTCGACTCTTCGCGGTTTTGTCGGCACACAACTCGACGGCTGTCGAAACGACGGTCGGAATGAACGATGCCAACGACCGATGCAAAATGGCGTTTTTGGTCACGTGCGTTTTTGGCGGAAGACTTCGCAAAAAACTCGGCACTTTGTGTTGGTTTCGGTCTTCCCTTTTTGATCTTCCAAATTTATTCGATAACATACAAGCATTCAAGAACTGACAGTTATCATTGGCCAAGAAGAGAATCATAAACCTCGTGGTCGTAGTTTGGGGTTCATTGACCGTGAAAGATCGGATGAGATTGGACGTGATGGGGCCGTAGCGCTCACAACACTTCGAACTGAAACTCAAATTCCAGTCATATCTTAGGCAACGTACTTACTGTAGAAAGCGAAAAACAACAGAGCCAATAGCACTAGTACGCAGAACAAAAATGCATTCATTTCTTTCGTCTCAAACATTTCTTTTCGGAAATTTAAGTGATCGTGCGACGATTGGAAACCGGAGGGTGTGCACTGACTTAACTTCGAAATTGAAATCGTCGCTTTCCGTCAATGAAATGGTGTGCGCATTTGGAAATAACGTCAATCAGTGAGTTTATTTACATTTACGACAAAAACAATAGTGAACTTGGTGGCTAATAACAAGAAATGCAAAAATGAGAATGAACGTTCAAAACCGGCGACTTTACAAAAAACAATTGAGCATCGTAGAAAAGTTAAAGCAAAATAAAAATAGTTAAACAGAACTTATAGGTCCTTCAGCAACCAAATTCATAGCGTGTGATGTATATGCGTGCAAGTTGACAGGTAACGATCGATGATCCGTTCGTAGACTCATTTTTGCAGCAATTTCTTCCATTTCAACGGGTCCAATAAGAATTTGAGCTAACTGTTGGGTGAAATCCGCATAATTTCGTCGTAGCTCTTTCTGAAAACATAGCGATCAGACAAATGAGACAACCGTAAGTTACCTGATAATCCAACTGTTCGACTGATATCAACGTTTCGTTTCGTTGCAGAGCATCACTACACTTCTTCGAAAAGTCTTTGAAACACAATTTCAACTTGTTTTTAAGACGATCTTTCGGAACACCGTGCTCGTTGACATCGAGTTGAGAGAGGAATGTACGAGCAATCTAAATTTCTTATTCGTTAATTATAACAAACAAATTTTACCGCAATGCATCCAACATTCACTGTCGTCCCAATACAACCTTGTAATACCATTTGCAACATTTTAACATCAGGTGGATCCATAACAACTGCGGCGTGCATTTCACGGGTTCGTTTTTGAAGATCTTCGATTGCTACTTCAATAGGCGAAAGTGTCTTTTGTTCGCGATCGATTACCCGCAATCGGGTCTTAACGAACGGATAGAAATGCTGAGTTGTCAAGATGGTTCGTCTCTTGTACTGATCCTTCAGTTCGCCATGTGCTTTTCCATCGCGAGTAAATGGAGTCGAATAGACGAAACGATTGATACCGTAATTACGTGACAAATGTGTTGTTCTTCTTCGCTTCTCCCATATTTCAAAATAGGGCTCAACAAACGTGATTTGCAGATAAGCTTTTGACTGATCAAGTTGTCGCACATCCAACTAAACTGAAGTTGTATGATAACAGTCAGCTTACTTACATCGTTCGAATCTTTGATCACTTCGACAACATTCTTTCCGAATTTCGACACGTAAAAGGCCTCCAACCGATGACTAATTTCCGGAAGTTTGGTGAAAAACGGTTCCTTGTAAATGAACTGAAATTCATCGATTACAATTACTCTTGACTGTTCGAAAGAAGAAACACAACGAAAACTTACTTCTTCGCCATTCAAGTCACCGAAACGAAAACCGTAGAAACCAACTCGAAAATAAGTTCCAAAACTTCGTTTGTCGATTCCACGCAACGGACTCATGAAAGCATCGGAGATGTCTTCGCGAAACTGAACACCAGGTTCAATCTTTTGCAAATTTTCTGTGATTCGCGCATGTGTTTGAGCCAAACGAACAAGGTTCTGTTTGCTTGACAAAATTGGTTCCACGATCTAAACACTCATCATTAACAATTACTAAACGTTAACACACCTTGTAAATTTCGGGAATAAGTTCGTAGAATTGAGCTTTTTCGAAGTAGTCAACCACTTTGTCGATAAGCCAAAGGAATCCATCGGAAGAAAAGTAGGAACTTGAAACCTCTTCGGGACTAACCACGTCGTCCGAAATTGCGCTTTCATCTTCAATATTTGACGACAAACTCAAGAAAGCAAATGCACCACCATCAATTACAGCTTCGTGATGTTTCATACTCAGATATTCATTTACTAGTGCAGCGCAGTGCAGGAAACAATGTCCAGCTTCAGCATAATTTCGACGAGCTGCGTGTTTGTTCGCAATGTTGATAAGCCAAGTGAGCCTAAACAGTTCGACTACGTTCGTTGTTTATGTGAAGACTAACCGCAGATCAGCGTTGTTTTTGTAGCCCATTGCAATTCGATGCATTAAATCTATCAACATTTCAAAATCGTCGGGTATAGTTCGCATTTTAACGGTATCCGTGAGGATCATGTGTAGATTGAAAATCAGATCGCGCACCTACAACAACCATTTTGTTGATTGGAAAACGAAGTTCACTTACTTGTACTCCAAAATTGGTTTCTCGTAACGACTGATTCGAATTTAGATCGTGTTGAAGATAAGTTAGAACTGTTTTAAGCGATCGTCTCAAATTGTCCTCGTTCAAGGAGATTCCAGAAGAGAGCGTAGAAAGTGCCATTGTTATTTGTGTTTTGACTTTAGAGAAATTAAACGAATGAACGTAACTTTGACGCATCAACAGGTAAAGTGAAGCTGCAGCATTGGAGCGAATGTTTCGAAGACGAGATGCAAGTTGACGTAGAAGTTGTAAGCAGAGCTCAGTACACAACTCGGACTGTTGTTCAAATATGAGTCCCGGACATTTAGCAACTATGGAACGTTGAACCAAAAACGTGCTTTCAAGTGTCTTGGCCGATTGGTTGGTCGAGAGCAATTGCATCTGTAAGTACTTATCTTATTTCGATATTGTAAACAATTCGCTTACTAATACTCGAATTATGTTCGGCAAAATAAATAAGAAATGATCGACCTCCGGCAACAAAACGATTCGCACCAAGGTTACCATCGAATTCAAAACCGTCAAACTAATCTCTGTCGACAATTCCCGCTCCAATATCATGTTGTTATTGTTCATAACTAAAAAAGCTCCATTTAAATACCCATCTTTTTAGAGCTTACAATTAACAATTGCGGAAGCAGAGTGTCGCGAATGCGTCGGATATGAATTTACGTTTTGACGCCAACGAACGGCAGTTGGTGGTTGTGCAACGATATTCGAGCTTCCACTTAACTTTCGTGTTCGAATTGATTTCAACTCCTCTTTCATTGTTGTGTTATCGTTTGATAGTCGTGGTCGTTGAGTGGCGACAGCAACATCAAACGGTTGTTTGTACTCAAAAACAGAAATACAAAGTTGAAACAACTCCACTAGTTGTTGGACTCGCTGAAGCGAGAGTTCAAGGATAAAATTGTGAAGAACAGAACGATCAACATTCTTTAGGACCCAGCAGAAACACGATAATATCTAAAGTACTTCGTAGATCATCCAAAACAATCAAGATACTCACTTCCATTGTTAATTCTTTGGAAAGATGACCACTGTATTTCGGGTTTTGTCCTGCCACTCCCGCAATTGCATGATGTTCGATGGGTAAACGATCGATACTCGCCATCGAAACGGCGTTTTTTGGACCACTTAATTTACCTGCGCTTTGAGCTGTGGAATCAGTTTGTGCGATTGGATCATACAAGCAACCCCGAACTTCCATTAGAATCGTGATTAACGGCAAATACAGAGATGCAACTCGATTTCGAAGTGATGGATTTTGCTCACTCAATCTTTCGTCCAGTTCATGAGTTACAATCAATTTCGACAAAATCCGAATTGCCCTACAATTGTCTTGATGATTTAACCGGAATCTATCAGTGCGTACCTTGAATGTATCAGCACGTTTGTGGAATTCAAAGCAGCCATCAGATCACAGAGTACAAATCCCAAAAGGAAATGTCGTGAACGATAAGTTTGACTCAAATGCATCTCAGCGGAGCAACTTGAACGACTCGACATTGACGAACCCGAAGGAGAAGGTGGAGCTGCTTGATTGGCAGTCGAGAAGTTCGAGGAATTAGTTGAATTCGAACTCGCACTCGAGATTGCGGTCAACGAGGAGCTTGGCTTGAAACCACCAAATGTTTGTGTTGTGGACGATTGAAAGTCAAATGGAACGTTCAAAATCACAAAATGCTCGTGAGAACAAACGATTTGCATAAAATCCAACTTCATTGCCATTAGCGTTGTTTGTAACGGATCCGTTGTTTCACTAAAACAATCACTTCGATATTTCGAGTTCTACTCACCAAATACGTTCAACAATAAGTTTGTTGTAACGGCGAATTCGATTCAACAGAAAAGTTCTGTCCAACAAAGAAATGAGATCGTGTATGAAGAAGGCCAATGCCGCGTTGATACCATTTGCTCGACTGATATCCAAAGCTGCTCGATCAATCGCTTCGTTCGTTAGAACTTCGCAGATTTCCGTCAAGTTTTCCAAAAACTGATCGCTAACTCGTAACTTTCTAGGCAATGGCAATCGATTTGTCGCCCACAAACTTTCAGCAATCGCTTTGACCATAAGCTCAAGGAAAAACGATGAATATGTACAGGCTTGTTCACGAATCAACCCTGTAGTCTTGAGAAATATGGCAGCTAATTCTTCGTGAAGTAACTGAAAATCTGTTAATCGCGCTATTTTCAACGAACATACCCGATAATTTGCGTCGATTGGCGGAAGTTTTGTTGACGTCGATTTTTCATAGTTTTCTACAAATTCAATGGTTAATGTTTTCAACCCTCGTTCTTACTGATTAGATTCAGCAACGAATCGCTGTCGGCTATTTGTACAGAAGACGAGTTTGTGTTGACTGTCGAGGTCGTGAAATTGTCTAAAAGTGTTTTATTACATTTTCTAGGATTCTGTTTTACCGTATGAAATTGTCGAGTGGTATTTGATGTAACAATTGAGTAGCGCACTGCGTCCAAATTTGTCCATCTTCCCGTCCAACAAAATTGTTCCCAATTTGACCAACTGACAAAGAGCATCAAAACACGTTGCGCTTAATTGATCTAAAGCCAAAAACTTATAAGCTTTCTTTTTATACGCCTACCCGAATAAGGTGGGCAGGTTATTAGTGCGATGAGTTTGTCGAAGATCACGTACAAGTAGGCGGACAACTTCGTGGGTTCAACTTTCGACAGACTTCGAATTGCATTCTGAATTTCTTGTTCGGATGCCACCGGTTGCTTTTTATGTGTTTTGGTGAGTGAGTAGTAACATCGAAAGAATTCAGTTAGTCGAGAGTCTTCGGGATGTACAGTCGAAACAGCCACAAACGAGACGTTGAAAAGATTTTTGTGTCCTTGCAGCCAATTGATGTTGGGTACGTTGTTGGACGGTGAGATGTAAGTGATTCCAACGGGCGGTTGTTCGAGAGAAATAGGCAGATTCATTTCGCCTGTTTGCAACGATGTTGTTGTGTACAAGGGATGCCACTGTAATGATCAAGTTCGTTTAATTAACTGCTTCTTAACCAACCGTATAACCAATCGGTGTCTCAATCACGTCAGTTTCTTTCTTCTTACAAGAAATGTGACAAAAAGTAAAAAGTAGATAGAAGTCGTCGTTGACTTCGACAGGTATCTCCATTTTAATTTCATCCAAAAAGTTGGGAGTCCTAAGTGACGAGCTCTTGAATTCGTTTACTGAACAAGCGACTTACTTGTTATGGTAACTAACTGACGTGTACACTCGATCAAGTCGTTTTGGTCCCGAAGATTTGCCAAAGAATACTTTCAATGGAATGTGAGCGGAGTTGAAAAGTTCGATTCGCACCGTGATATTCCTCGAGTTTCCCGATTTGGCAGAAAAGTTGACAGATCGCGGATAAATGTAAAGCAAATTCCTGAAGTTTGTCGTCTTAAACGACGTAAAATCGTTTTTTACCTGTAAACTGAATGAGCAGAAAAACGCGGTTTTATGGGAAATTCGATTATCTCTTGGGATTTCTCGTTTGCATCAGCCACAAAGTTGCCGATAGGTAAACCTTCCGAAGATAAAAAGCCGTCAAGTTCGTCGCTCTTGCAAACACCAATCTCCAGATTCAACGTGACAGGGAATGTTTTGAACTTGGATTTGCTAACACCCGACTTTTGTATATCTGCTAACATTTTCAAAATGTCTTCTTCGGCCAATTTCTCTGATTCGTGTTTGATCATAGATCGAAGAGTAAGACGAAGAGGTTGCAGGATGGACCACACATTGGCATTATCGTCAGTTGCTGGAAGACATTCCGAGCGCGATTCGACGTCCGTTGATGAATCGCTGTGACTCACAATCGTCGGAGCAGAGTCACTGCTATGTTGTAAAGTCTCGATTGTCGACGTTGACATTCGATCTGGAAATCGAATTTTCAACACAACAATAATGTTCATTTTACCTGCACTAATTAAACTTGTAATGTCCACATTTGATATCGAATCGGCAGATTTGGGCTCTGGCGGTTTCGTTTGTACAGTTTTAGCAAGTGATTGCAGGTCTACAAAATTCCAGCCAATAGCCATTCGATATGCTCCGAGTCGATCACAAAACTCTCGAGCATTTTGAGTCAGTTTATCTTTTGGTTTATCCTTGGAAATGTATGCATCTACAGCTTCGCTTATGTCGGATGCTTGTAAGATCTGAAAGATATCAGTCATCAAGGTAAGAAATTGCATTCCAACTTTCTCCAATCGGAAAACCAGAAACACATTTGGTTCGATGTTCTCCAAATTGAACAGTCCGGTTCGTATTTTGTAAATATGTCCATCTACTCCCAGATGACTTCGAATTAGTCCCAAGATTTCTCGGCTGTTGAAATCGAAATGGAAGTTCTCGGAGATTCGTCTTTTGGTATTAAGATCGTAAAACGCAAAAGAAGCGAAGACAGGTTCGAATTTCGGTTCTAACTCCAAATTCTGAATACGAACGCGAAGAAACTCGGAAGGCAGAACCCGCGGAATCTCGACATTGGATCGAAATTCGGAAGTTTCAATCTAAAGTAAAAGTTCTTTGTTGCTGTTTTTTTGTGTTACCTTCTGTTCGTCAACAAACAAGCTAACCAAATATTTTCGATTAGTTCGTATGTCCTTGATTAACTCGTCGTTGTCGAACAATGTTGACCAGTTTTGTGAAATAGTCGACAAGATAACCGGATCGGCATACGCAGTGGCCGATGACTTTGTTGAGTCAAAGATCTCTTGCGAATTGGTATCTTTTGTATCAGACTGAAAACAGAAGGTTGGAAATTGCAAAAAAAAACAACAAGTCTTACTGTTTCTTCGATTTGACTCACACTACGTTGGTTGTGCAAATCAGCATCGGGATCTGTTTCGAAGATTTGCTTTTCACAACACAGCGCCAACTGAGCTCTTTTACACGCCAATTTTTCCAGTGCATCTGCAGTCGAGAATTGAACATAGTTTCGCTGCTGAGTAACATAATCACGTTTATACCAATGGATCAAGTCATAGACGTGCGGTTCGATTTTATTGCTGAAAACCAATGAAAGTGATTGAATGCGAGCCAGGTAACTACATTTCCAAATTCACGTCTTTGATCGAATAAAAAGGAATCTCTCGAGGCACATTTTGAATCGTTGTATCTTTTTCGTTGTAATCATTGACTCTAAACTTGTTGTCATTGATCGTATACAATAGAGCTCAACTACCTTTGTAGTTCGCCGTTCGCCAATTTGATTTCAATTCTTTTGACCGGTCTAGACGATAGGATTTCCTCCACATCCACTGGATTCACGTTTTCGTTATTCGTCAACTAAAGTAACCGCATGAATGATTGAGGCTTAGACAATCCGTACACATTGTTCTAATGAAACAGATTTTGCGCTCTTGCTCCCCGACTGGCTTTCAATGTCCCAAACATCCGCTATACTGCTCGACTCGGCCACTTGTTTTCGAATTTCAGCTGCTGAAGTTCTGAAAGCAATAAATGAAATATAAGCACTGAGTTGTAGACACGAAGATTCGAACTCACTTTTGTCTCTTCGCCACAAAAGCCCGCGATTCTCCAGTACTCATTTTGCCGTTAATTCGTTTGGCAGTCGTACATTTTTATGTTAATACAAAAGACCTGTTAGTGTTTGTACATAATCTCAATGTTTATTCACCGAATAGCAGCTGTACGGAAGTTATGGACTTTACGATTCAACGTAATTCAAACTATCGAGTTTTTGTTTTACGACAAAGTTTCGGTATTAATTGCCGTATTGGAGTTTGATAATGTTGTACATTTTGATTGTTTTGTTGTTTCTTCCAGTCATCGAAATGCCATTGGTGCCACAAGTAGCTATTGATTCTTTGCACAAGATGCAAAACGAAGCTCAAAGCAACGACGAGGAGAAAGAGATCGGTAAATGAGAAGAAAGAAAAACGACGAAATAAGTTTAGAGTTGTTTCCTGCCTCCGAAATCGCTCAATTTATTCCCGATTCTTCGGGTGAATTTGTTTATCGACCGTTACGACTTGGTGACTTCAATCGAGGGTATGTTATCGAGTTATTTCTTTATGATTTCACCCTTAGTTATCTCGAATTGTTGTCGGATTTAACGACTGTTGGCCATGTGAGTAAAGAGGCGTTTCGAGCTCGATTTGAGTCAATGACTGTCAAACCACAAGCTTATTTTATAGTCGTGGTGGAGGATACCAAGTGAGTCTTTCGAATTCTTAAATGTTTATTGCTGATTCAGAACTGGAAAGATCGTGGGTTCGATTTCGTTAGTTTTAGAGTGGAAATTTATCCACGAAGCTGCGGTACGTGGTCGCATTGAGGATGTAGTCGTGCATCACGACTATCGATCTAAGGGTTTGGCTCGTGTGTTGAATGAAATTGCCATTAAATTGGCCAAACAACAAGATGTTTACAAGTTGTCTTTGGATTGCAAAGATCACATGATTGCGTTCTATGAAAAATTCGGCTATAAAAAGGACGTCAACTTCATGACGCAGCGTTTTAAGGAATAAAACGCGTGAGTTCATAGTTCCTTCACTTAATTATCGCTTCACATATCCCAAATAAAATTCTATTTTTCACCAAATTTGTTGAGTACGCGTTGTAACGCTTAATTATCTTACGGTACTCGAAAGAAATGCGTTTTTATTTGCTAGGTGAGTAGTAATGGGAAATGAGCAGAGTCATGGAGAATCGTCGGCTACTACCTCGTTTCCTTTTCTGCAACGAAAACGTAAGTTCTTCACAACAGTTTGTATTTTCTGGTTCAGGTGCATCACAGAAAACTCACTCGCCGGTTGTTGTCGCCAACACTCGGCGAACAGACCCAAATGAAGACGAAAATCTGAAAAAACTGCGAGAGATTCCGCGATTCCAACCGCTACTTCGGGGAGTTTTGCCGGGACAAAGAGATCAGCCGTCTATTTTTTCGAAAATCGACCCGAAATACATCTCTCGGTTCATTCATCGTCTTCAAATACATTTCACTGCTTGCCAACAGACAATAAATGCGGAGCAAACGAAGTTGAATGCAAAAATCACTGAGGTATATTGTTCATTTTGTCATTATATCATCTCATGTTGAAGTTGGACAACTCTACAAGCGAACTTTTCAAACGCTCGTCAATACACGCCAAGAAGTACGATGCGTTGATCCACGATCTGAATCGCATTCAAACGATAGAATCGGGATTAGACGCATTGCAAGTAAGTTAGCAGCTTTGATTTTAAAGACAAATTGGTTTCAGTTGAGTTTGGAAGAAGTTACAAGTGGATTACAGATTTTAAATGAGTTGTTACCGGAAAACGAGCGACTTCCATCGTTGCCACAATTCCGGGCTCCGAAAACAAAGCAAATCGATTCTTAGCGTTTGCAATTCACTTACACTGTTTCTGTCAACTTTCTACGGGTACAAATAAAGCAGTACTTTGCTCATCGACACCTTGATAGCACAGATGTTACTTTCGATTACATACCGTTAAGATATTCTCGATTGATTCGAGAATTTTTTCCAGAAATGCAAGAACCAAATCTTCTTTTTATTCGACCGGAGATTCGCTACGAAACCACTCGGCCGTTAGATCCAAAAGTTGTGATACCGCTAATCAACGAATATCTGCTACGCATTAGCGACATACAAAACACATGTACGGCGAAACTGGAACGAGCGTTGGGCGAGTTGGAGTGTCGATTGGATCGCACTGAAACGTTGTTGTGTCTGATGGAAAAGCGGGTAAGCAAATTCCATTCCTCATCGAGGGCTGTTTTGATTTCAGTTAGAGCGAGTTGAGTTGCCGATTTTACCAACCATTGAATCCAATGTCTCTCTTCCTTCGCAGATTCCAACTTCCTCCCATTCAGAGGTGATCAACGAATCCAACATTGATATTCCCATTGATCAGCCATCTGAAGAGAAGGTTGATGAAGTTCCTTTGATTGTGGAGACAAATAAAACAAAAGTGAGCGAACATCCGACTTATGCCAAGTACTTCAAAATGATTCGTCTCGGAATTCCGGAAGCGGCAGTAAAACAAAAGATGGGAGCTGAAGGCTTCGATCCGAATATTCTAAGGTTTGTTCTTGTTTGCTATTTTGTTCGTAAAATTTGGTTTTCAGTGATCCAAACGCACTTGTTGACTTCATTCCAACACCGAACTCAGAGTTTTCGGGCAGTACTGGTGATGAAGCATCAGATTCTGATTAGTTAAATAATTTATCTTACATTTTGTTTGTTACAATAAGAGTTGAACATATTCACTGGTGTTTTGTTGTATACCGGATAAGTTACAAGATCTCAAAAATGATAACCAAACAAAAAATAGAAAACGAAACGCCGGAGAAAAGATTGTTCGCTGCGATATACTGAAACGAAAAAACGTTGCTTGAAGATAGAATTCGAGTAAACTCACGATATGTCTCCATTCGTGTGTATAGTCGACGATGCTCGATGATTCACGGTTTGCGTTTGCTTCTCCACGATTACTGTCGATTCCATCAAAGCCCTCCAAATGTCGTTGATAGTTCGTTTCGGGTTCAATACAACAGAAAAAGCGATTGATGAGTTTACTGCTCAAGTAGAAGAAGTGAGATGGCGGAACACTGCGTTGGACTCGGCACAACGCTAAGCAGACCAACGTGATGAGAATACTCAAGAAGGAGACAAAGAAAATGAACTCATAATAAGCATCTGAAACACAGATTTCCTTCAATGCTAAGATTTCAACTTACACAACTTCGGTTTGACACCAGCAAACCCGTTTGGAGGAGCGATTGAACACAAAAATAAAAAGCAGATTGTTTGTAGTGTTAGAGTAAAGATCTTGACAAATGATTGAGTTTTCAAATCTCCAAAGAGCGGCGATACAAGCATCAAGAGCTGAAATCGTACCCTATTGTAAGATTCGTGTTTGATTACAAACCGTTGCGATAGTTGCGGGAATTCGAAGAGCAATACGCAACGTACTCACTGAATCAATTGACACTAAATCGACGAACAAAAACCTACTTTCTTTTTTTGCAATCACGCATAAACGTAGAAATTCGGAACGATAAGAACCGACTTTAACAACATCAATAATGCGATCCTAATCATTCAGTGAAGTTATCTGTTCAGTTGTTATCTGTCTTACTGCTACAATCCATGCCGACGTTTCGACTGCTTTGAAGACTTTCGATCCATCTTCCTTCTCAACTACTGTGATTGCTACCGGTTTCTGGACCTTGACTTTCTCTTTCGTTTGAATATCATATTTGATTGTGCGATCTGTTTCGGTAAGTGAAAGTAGAAGACAACAATCTGCAAATACTTTTGTTTCAGAGAATATGCGATTAGTGCACCGTTTGTTTCCTCCGGATATTCCTTATAATCTACACCACAAAAGGCAGGATATCGAAAAGTGAAGCGTGCTGATACTTGACCTTCATTGTTAACTTCAATATCCGAAAACCGAGATATACAGCCATCCGTTAGACCACATGATCTGAACTCAAATAGTTAATCGAAAATAATCTACGAAAACTGTTACCCTTCTTCTTAAAAGGACAATCATTCAGATGCGAATTAGCGTTTGCAGTCAACAGATTTGCACAACAATTTAAATTGAATTGTCAGTGAAAAAGCTGATTGTCGTCAAAACTGTTTGTCTGCAAACGTTATTCCACCTGAAAACTTCGGAGTCCAAATGTGATCTGAAAATAGAACCTGTTGCAGACAAGTGAGGAGTTTTTACTTACGATTGTCGTGCAAAGCAAAGTTTTTAATCTGTAGTTCAATACTTAAATTGCGATCTTATATTTTTGTACCTTCCAATCTTCTTCGTCAAATTCGAGTCTCGGATCCAACCAAGACAACGAGAGTTCGCCGTGAATGTTAAACTGCGATGATCCTTGTTGCATCTATAAGTGTGGACATACATTAGGAATGCGATGTTTACTCACCAAATCCACCTGATGAATGACATATTGTTCGATGGTGATCTTTAACGGAATATCGAAAGGTGCCTCTTGAATTAGGTCTGCAAATAAGTTTGATTTATTTTATATCATTATTCGAAATTCCGCGATATTATTCGGTTTAGCTTGACAAACCGATTCGAACAATATCATCTGTAACGACAATTGGGTTCCTACCAAAGTGACTTGCTTGAGCATTAGACAACGAATAGTACAAACAGTTTTCGAGGATTTCAAGTTGTGTGGCGTTTATTGAATCGACATCTGAAGTTGATCGTAATTGCGATCTCTGTTTCTCTTTTACCCGTAATATTGTGGCGTATCTGACAGGCGTTGGATTGTGCATCTTCGACTGAAGGAATGAGCGGATTGGAAAGTTTCAGTTGAATCAGAAGTAAAATGATAACGAAATGATGCCACGGCGTCTTCATTACAAATCGACTTGCAATTTACACGATAATTCGAGTAGGCAAAACAATTTGGTCGGGTCGTTTGCGTATGCTTGGCCGAACTGACTACTTTCGTTAGTTTTGTCCTGCGAAGAACTGTCGAGTCAAATGAGGTTGTCATGGAGAAGAGGCACATGGAACTATGGGCTGCTTAAAAACAGGTGTTTAGTTGCGCTCTTTTATCAGCCTCAAAAAAGCTAATTGAGTTGAGTAATTTATGAACTTTATTACGAAACTACAACAATAAAGGGGTAGTGTGTTGAAGCCCTTTGGAATTGAAAAAAAAGATAAGCAAAGTTTATGTCATGTACTTGGATTTCAATTTTCTACAAATTGAAAAGTTATGTTGTTCACGCGCGGCTAACCACACCACCAAAAGACAAGAAAATTGAAGAGAAGTTCTTGAACCGACCTAAAGTCTTCTGCTTTCGTGTTGAGCACTTCAGAATGATGAAAAAGCGAAACAAGAAGTTCGGTGGATAGGCGCCAATTCCAAAAGTGAAGTGAGACGTCTACTCGTCTTCTTCTTCCAGAGAAGTCTAAACGTAAATTCTCATTCGTCTTATGAGATGAAGTTTCCGAGTTCACTTTTTATTCTTCAATCACTTGTTGTGTTAAATGTTTTCATCACGGTTTTGATACATAGTTCATAACTTTCTGTTTGCTTTTATTGTCTGTATAAGACGATTAGTCTTTGGGACGTTAGTTTGTTGGCATATCAAATGGCATTTCAAGATACCGCTTGACCGGCAAGTTCCTGTTACAACGGATGAAGAGAAGAAATACGCAATCTTTGAACCAGTCTGTTGACCTCATTTTGCAGCCTAATTAGACTGAAAACTACTGTTACGAGCTACAGTAATTGAATTAACCTTGTTATAGACATTAAATCAGCCTTGTAGTTAAGTTAGTAGTTAAAACGATTTGAATAATTGAAAGAACTGAGGATTTGTTTAGTCTCATTTCTTACGATTTAATGATTTCCGAGACAATAGAGAAACCTGATTCTCCCGTTAAAGAAACACACGGATTCTGGTTTCTATTTGCACCTTCGGAGTATCAACCATTTTTGGCATACGCAGCTAATGGACAGTTTCAAAGGGGATAACCGTGAATTAACGCCGAAACAACGCGTGCTTCTGACATGTTTCCAACAAACATCGTAAATGTACAAGCAAATTTACGTGTTGAGCGAGAGAACCGGATTTCTTGCCGAATTAACGGCTTTGGTATTTGTAGTTGATTAGCGATTTGGATTAAAAGACCGCGAAGACATTGTTCATTTGTTGATGTGAACTTTAGCAAAGTGCGCGACGAACATCGACGGTGGTGAGTCGCAGTGTGTGAATTCGATGTGGGCAAATTGGTAAAAGAAGCGTAAAATCCGCATTTTTCTGACGAAAAGTCATTTCTATGTTGCAAATGTCGCGTTGTTCAGCATCGGCTGTTGCGGGAAGAGAGAGCCGTTGAACTTCAAAGCGAGCGGTAAAATCAGTGGAACAAACCTCAAACTTAATCGGCATCACGAGCGAAGAATCAACTCCGTTTTCCGCACATATCCGTTACTTACAATCTCCAGAAGCTGACTCGAAAATCGTTGAAAGTGTGGGAATTTCGGGAAGTTAATTGAAACGAATCGACCGTCCGGATTGGTTGTCATTTGCATGTCGACCGAAACGGTGATATCAAATTCAGTGCCCTCTTTCTCTTCCTCTCATTTCGTCGTCCATTTCCAACTGTCGGCAATTTCGTTGTGGCCAATCGAGTTAAACAGAACAACTCGGTTAGAATGTTTGATCAGCCGTGAAATTCATCGGGACATTTTTGTTCAGGTACCTCTCTGACCATCGTCTTGCGGTCGCGCCCACTTTGTCAGCAGGTTACTCACCATTGCGTTTAAGTTCGTCACACGCGTCATTTATCGTGTAACTCGAAATTTAACAAATTCGTTTTTATTGAAACAGCTTTTCAGGAGTCAGCGTGTTTTCGATCTGCTTGCAATGAGTGCCGATGTTCTACGCATTGGAATTGACGCATTTCGAGTTGGAGTAAAGGTGAGGTGCAGTCTTCTAACCGAAACTCTCGGCTTCCAAGTGCACACGGCATTTAAACTTCGAAAAGAAATCTGACGCTTTGAACAAACGAAACGAGATCTTTGAGGGAACTGCAGAAATGTTGTCGGAAAACAATGCGCTTCTTGAGATTGGGACTTTCAGCCGTGGGTTTGTTGATCGCGCAGACAACCCGCCGTCCGTTGGCCCCAAGAACTGTAAAGTCGAGAGGTGAACGAAGAATATTTCCATCGTCAGTTTTTGTTTGCTCAACTCGAATACGCGCGAGATCTGCGTAGATTTCGAAGAAGCAGACCAAAAATTTTTGTCACAACCATCGAAGTTCACCCGAAAACGACTAACCAGTTGTGTTCGTTTCCCAATCATTTTAATTGTTCCTGAAATGGAGCCAATTAAGCGAGGGCCGCCAATCGAGAGTTCGCGTTGATTTGTTCCCGTCACTTCTAAGCGCAACTTCAAACCATTTCGCAAAAACGACGATTTTATTCCTGGCCAAAGGTGCAAACGTCCCGAATCGTTAGATTCATTTTTTGCGTGATTCAACGGAGTCGAAAGGGCGCTCACCTTGTTTTCGATAGTCGGTCGTTTGCCTCACGATTCGTCCGTTTTGGCCCAACAGTCATCGACAGCTAACTCTAAAACAAGAGCAACGGTCTCCTCTTAGTTTCAAGATGTGAATCGTGTGTGTATTTCGATATAATTCGCATGAAAACACACTTCAACATTCGGATCTCCGTTTTTCGACCGTAGACGTGGGCGACGATCGGTTTTTAATGACCCCGTGAAATCCATAACTCGCACAATTTTTTGCAACTTTACGTTCTTCGTACAAAAACTTTTGTTTTCCACCAAACCGAATATCCATCACTCAATTTGCAGTTCGTTTAATTAGACTTCAAAGTTTCGCTGAAAATTCACTTCCAAGTCATTGACCTCCGGATTTCACCTGTCAGTCCAATTTCTCTTTTATGTCGATTTATCTTTGACCATAGAATGAAGAGGGAAATGACGATCTCGAATTCGACAACTCGTAATTCACGGATTGACTGTTCCCACAAGCATTACGATCTCTCAGTTGCTATGGAGGTTTGACGGCGGAAATTTATGCTTTTCAATTTCCCGCTTAGTTCAGAAATTTAAACCTTATTGGTATTCAACTACTTGCCACCGCAAAGTGGAAACAACTTCCGATGATCCAAATGACAGATGATCATTGAGGCCGACTATCTTCGTCGTCAAATCATTTTGCCAACCATCTGGCGGGTTTTGCTTCCAAGAAAAAAGCCACTTTCTCAAGTCCTAACCATATATCTAGGCCATTAAATTGCTCGACATTTATCCTATTCGCTCGTGATCAGAAATCGTTTCGCATTTGAAAACTGATGTCTGTATTTAGCAACCGAATTCCACTATTGCAAAATTTTAAATTAAGGCCTATGGCTGAATGTATGCATCTTTAATGCCAAAGGTATGCATTTTGTTGCTGGGCATCGCGTTCAACGGATGTACGTAATTTGATGTTGTTGATTTCAGCGTGGATCAGAAGATCTTTTAGTTCACTCGCAGGCCAACAGTGCCGCTGCGTTACTTGTAATGACGGCCGCAAGTGAACCCAAAAAAGTGAGTTGAGAACACGATCATTAGATAGTTTTTATGTTTTAGCCCAAATTGGACTCATCCTTAGCCGCATTTGCCGCTGCTTTTCCGAGTGCCAATAGTTCGGCTCTTTTATTTGGCGGATTACCTTCCGTTTCCAACGTTCCAACGAATCCATCCACCGCCCCAACTGCCCTTCAATCCGCCTCTAATGCAGCGTCGATTGCGGCAAGTGCATTGCTGAACTATCAACCCACGGCTTCGAGTACACTTCTGGCACCTACTGATCCTTCCGGTAATCCAATTTCCAAAGTCGTGCATCTAAGAAACATACCGAGCGATATGAGCGAATTGGAGCTGATACACTTCTGTCTTCCGTTTGGTAAAATCTACAATTATTTGATGTTAAAAGGCAAAAACCAGGTAATCGAATAAGTAATCACACAAGTGATGAAATGTTATGTTTAAAGTCACTACACAAAATTTCTTTTCATGTAATTGGTCCAACAAGATTATCAAGTAAATGAGAAAGAATGTTAACAAGATTTCGTCCTACTTATTGGCCCTTTTGTTTTCGACTGTTGTTTCGTAAGATTGAAAACTGTAAACACAAAAATTTTGGTCTTTTCGTCAAAAATTTTAAAGCTGATAGCAATAAAAATGCTTATACTTTGTGGGCTTCTGCATTATTTGGGTTTCTATGAAAAAAGATTAAGCGACTCGGGTTTTACTTCTAGTTTTTAGGCATTTGTTGAATACGAGGACGAGAGTGGAGCTCAAGCTATCACGCAGATTGCCCACGCGTAAGTTCTTCGAAGTTCTTTGTTGATTTTCTTGCGTTTGACAGCATTTTAAAGGCATTTATTTTAGTTATCCAATGGCTATTCGTGGAAAGACTATCTTCTGTCAATACTCAACACACCAGGAGTTGAAAACCGAACGTAAAGTCGGCAAAAACGATCTCCCGTTGCTCGCTGATCCGTCGCTCTTACCATCAGTAAGTTTGTTTAGTATTTGTATTGAAAAGCAAATTACGTCAAGGATTTTTTTTACTAAAGTTTAAAGTGCCTGTGTTTAAAACGAGAATACGAAAGAAATCGAATTGACGACGTGAAACCATACGGTCGGTCTTTCGGCCTTCGGGCAACACGATCTTATTCGTGGGATTAGCGGTCCAGGATTTTGATAGCAGCCGTTGCCCGGACGACAAGACTCAAGAAGATTGCAATACAACACGCAGCAATTTGTAGGCTCGAGAGCGGTTAACAACGTTGGTTCTAATTAACACAAAGCCTTTTTCTTACCCACCTGTTTGCCTCTCCTCGACTCTTTTACCGTAAACGGTGAACTAGCAATTTCTATGACTTACACTCCCAAGTTCGACCTCATTAGTAGAATACGGCGGTCGAGTTGTTTTTGGCATTGGAACGTAATTCTCCATTTTCTTTTTTGTGTTCAGAGGTCACTGTCTCATTCTTGGTTAATGAAATGCGAAGTCGTGAGTCTGCGTTTTAATCTGAAAAAGATGGAATCTCGTAAGATTCCAAATTACATTTTTTGTTAGGCAACATACAATATCTATGAGGTTTCCGATTACTACAATGTAATCGTTCTTCGAATGGCTTGTATCTATTGGTGTTGAGTATTTTCTACGGCGGTTGTTTATCTCGATTCCTCAACAACTCATTTCTTCTTGTCAACGTTTCATCTGAGCGGAATACGCTTCCGGCATCCTTCTCGTCATAATGCCAACCAGCGGGTCGTCCTTCTCATTAATTGGACTTGGCTGTTATTCGTTTGGCAAATTGCAGTTTCCTATCTCTTTTATTCGATCGTTATATTGGACATGAGTTGTCATTTCACTCAACCTTATAACAGTGGTCTTCAGTCTTTGTCTGGTGAATGTGCAAAGGTAAGGGTTGTAATCGACATTTCGAACAGATTGACCTAATTTTGCTTATAAAAAAGACGACAAAGGAATTAGACAGACGGAATGCGCAAGAGAATTTGGCACTCATGGTGCCAATTTTTGTTCATTTTTATCAGAAGCCAAATGAGAAAGGAGCGCGCGGGTTCACACCATTGGACGTCGAGTGTCGGCGGCTCGACTCATATATTTCAGAATGGACAGCCTCCGTTTCGTCGTCTAATTTGCGACGAGAAGCACGATGCCAGCAATGGAGAGCATTTGGCCACACAAATTTGTGCTTCCAAACCTGAGGCTGCGCATTGGGCAATGTGCTTCTGTCGGATAATTTGTGATGAAAATTGAGAGTATGCGAAGCCAAAAGATTCATTTCAACCGCCCACTCTGAGATTTCGGTCAACTAAACAAAATTGATGAGCGAAACGTCGGTTGACTGTGGTTGCCAATCAGACTCCTTAGGGTTGCTCTAACAAACAAAAGTTGTTGTTTTGTACGTGGCAAGTGGGTGAGAGAATGCGAGTTTTCAGTCCACTCATTCAGCAGGTCTCGTTTTCCTCAAAATTGGGAGCGCTGTTCAAGGTCGAGTTAAATGCGCGACGGACATTCCTCGCTTTTTGATTTGAACCGACATTGAGCAGAACAAACGTGTTGGAATTTCGTGTAAACTATCCGTGGCTATGAAGTTTCGGGATTCCAAGAGAGCTGCCGACGGTTCACACGTGTTCGTCCCCAATCGATTGCGCCGTTTTATGCGTTTTAGGTCCGAAATGATTGTCGGTTTCTCTCGGCTTTCCGGACGCCGGTCGTCCTTTTCGTTGGACGTTCGATTGGTGGCCGTCGGTTGTTTTGCATTTTGATTATTCGTCGAGAATTCCACTCGACGGGATTTGAAATTTTAATCGCGTCGCTTTCGGGCTTCGTATCGTCGTTGAGAGTAACGTTTGCCCACCTGGATGTCAATCGGTCGGTCTACGAATTTCAGTTTAAATTCCCCGTATGCAATTTGTTTTTGGGCAACCGTTGTTCTCTCTGTGATTCGTCTTTTTGGTTGTCCAATTTGATGATCCAAGCTCCCATTGACCCTTTTCGTTCGTTTCATTTCGACGTTTTTACCGTCAACGAAGTGCAATTTGCTCGGCTTCATCGTTTGGTTTCCGTTTTATGGACAATCTTTTCGACTCGACGACATTTTATTGTTTGAGAGTATGAGACGAGAGATCCGTTTGTTTCTCAATTAATTAGTGGGTTAACATATTCCTAGCCTTTCTGTCATCTGCTGCGGTCAGAGAGACCACGACGTTTTCCACTTCCTATCAACATCTGTTGGCAACTCGCCGACACTTCACACACGACAAATCCCAATGTCAAACACTAAACGTTTGCCGGAGTTCGCACTATTCTTATCGTTTTTGTTGGACTCAAAGGACTATTGATAGGAGAAAAACAGACCACAAGCTTGGCCATTAAATCAATGAAGAATAGTTGGGACAAATTGAATTGTAAAAGTAATTCTTCTATTGCGCACAATTCCACGAATTGCTCTTTGCAATGACTCCGATAATCCGACTATTTTTTCGGAGTATTAAAGCTCGAATCATATGCCCGTGTTTGTGAAAACGTGGTTTGTTATTGGGCAGATAATCCGAACTGATTCGCTTCAAGCGAACTTTTCATTTTCATTGTTCGTCTATGGGATCATCTCCAACGGCCATGTCGGCTGTTTGTCTTCCGTGCCGCACATTCGCGCGTTTTACGATCGTCCGAAACTCGCATTCCAAAACCGTAAAAAGCCACCGACCTTCGAGAGTTTGATGTCCGTCGTGTCGATCATTTGAACGGAAATTGAATTGGCTATTTGTTTAGTTGTTTTTTCTTTGACAATCCACGTCATCGACCTACAACGCCATCACGATCACGGACAACGTTTCGCAGCTTTCGGCTGCGGTTAAGCAGCAGAGTGGGACGAAAAAGCGCACTCATTCACCCGATTCAACACCACTCGACAGTTCACCACAACCATTAGCTCAATCATCGATTCCGACGGCCATAGCACAAACTCAATTCACATCTTCGATTCATTTGCCCATTGGAGTCGGGACGTCGCTCCTTGCTGCACAGACACCGGGAATCGGCTACGGAGCACAAATTGATGCGTGGGCGACCAAACGACAAAGACTTGCACCTACAACAGGCGTTATCCCAACTTCTATTCAGCAGTTTTTGATGGCGGCCACATCTCCACTTCGTCAGTTTAATCAGCTTCCAGCTACCGCTCCAACCGTAGGATCGTTGCAATTAGGAGCAACACCTAATGACTTTCAATACGGATCACCGGTGCGAATTCTAAAAATTAAAGATTGAAAATCAAATTTCGCTTTTACTTGTACAACGAATAACAACTTCATTTCAGGCCAATCTTTTGGTTTCCGGACAATCGAGTAATGCAACTACTCCCGTCTCTACTTCGGCTTCACAACTGGACATCTCCACTCAACAACAACCAAATTCGGTGTTGCGTGTTATTGTGGACAATATGCTTTGTGCTGTAACTCTCGACCAGTTACATTCACTATTTTCACGTTATGGAAAAATTTTGCGCATAATCACTTTTGCCAAGAACCGTAAGCTTATTTGCCTTTCGTTGATCTATTCGTATTTCAGACACATTTCAAGCGTTGATTCAATTCAGTGAGGCGCAATCGGCGCAGAACGCTCGAAGTGTGTTGGATGGTCAGAACATTTACACCGGTTGTTGCACATTAAGAATCGATTATTCGAAGTTGACCACTTTGTCGGTTCGTTATAACAACGACAAATCTCGCGATTACACGAATCCTCTTCTACCAACTGGTGAATTGTCTTTCGAGCAGCAATTATCATTAGGTAACATATTTTGATGCTTATTTTATTCGTCTGACTATTTAGCAACTCAAAATCAATTGGGATCGTTGGTTCCGGGTGTTTTTTCACTTCCTGCATCTGTTGCTACAAATGGCATTCCGACTTCGTTTTACGCACAATCTACCGGAATTACTGGAGCTGATGCTTTAACTGGATCAGCAAATGTTGCGGCTCAAGCTAACGCTGCGTTGGCGCCGTTCCTTGGCGGTCTGAGTGGAGCTGCTAATCTGGCCGCCTTGGCTGCGGCTTCAAATGGTGTCAATAGTCTGCAAGCGGCTTCAACACTGAGCACGGCCAACACTTTACTACAACAACAACTCGGCGGACTTCTCGCCATTACACCCGTTGTTTTGGTTTCAAATTTGGACGAAAACGTAAGTCCATCTTCTCTTTGAAGAAGCCACTGACTAATCGGGGATTGACGGTTTCTCAATCAATCTTAAAAGAATAGATTGAACGCACTATTGGTTTTTTGTCATAAAACCAAAAGTGGTTTTGCATTCGTGTGCATTGTTGTATCACTTCTACTTTGCAAATTTCGATGTTCAACGGAAATCCTCTTCTCGAAATTGATTGTTTCGTCTTTTCTCCCACTGATTTCTTCTTTTGCGGTGTTTTGGTCGTTTCGAAGACCGCGAGAGTTTCGACACAAATTTGCTATACGACTACTGTATTTCGATTCTATCGCTATCCTGTTTTCAGAAGGTACAGCCTGATGCGCTCTTCACACTTTTCGGTATGTGGCTTTTTAGTTTTTTGCTTTCTTGTTTTATCGTTTTAATTTTCAAGTCGAAATCATTTGTTCAAAACGAACGTTTTTAGTCCAAATTGAGACAAAAATTTTAACGTGTGACGGTGAACAACATGACTTTTCTGTTTTTCTACGTCGCTTTCTGTCTTTTGAGAACTTGAAAAAGTAAAATCGCTTTGTACTTTTCGTTCTGTCTTTATACTTCTACGGTCAAGCAGAGAGAAAACGACAATACTCGGGAGTTTAATACAAACGTATAATTTGCATTCTTTCAGGCGTCTATGGTGATGTGCAGCGTGTGAAGATTCTGTTCAATAAAAAGGATAATGCCCTCATTCAATATGCTGAACCACAACAAGCACAACTGGGTAGGTATCAGGCTTCTTCAATGTTTATCTTGTTCGTTTTAGCGATCCAGCATCTCGATAAGATTCGTTGGCATGGCAAAGTGGTGAGAGTTGCTCCTTCGAAGCATACGAACGTGCAGATGCCAAAAGAAGGTACGAACTTGTCAACTTGAAATAAATCTGTTGAGAAGTCGATTAACTTGATGATTTCAGATGTGCAATCCAATTTAACTCGGGATTATCAAAACTCAGCGTTGCATCGCTTCAAGAAGCCCGGTTCCAAGAATTATCTCAACATCTATCCGCCGAGTTCCACGCTTCATCTCTCCAATATTCCGCCTTCGATTACCGAAGAATTTCTGAAGTCGGCATTCATTGAAAAGGGATTCAACGTCAAAGAGTTTCAATTTTTCCAGTAAGTTCAATTACTTCATATTACTCTTATGATCCTACTTTTAGAAGAGATCACAAGATGGCGCTCTTGCAGTTGGACGACGTTGAGACAGCAATTGACGCGCTGATTGTGATGCACAATTATCGTTTGGCTGAGAATGCACATCTTCGGGTTTCGTTTTCAAAGAAGGGTCTAAAGATCTAAACAATTGACCTGCTAATGACAATTGAATTTCGAGTTCGCAGTCTTCACATTTCGTACACTAGTTTCTTATTCGTGGCTTCGCATGGTTATTATTCTTCGACTGCATAATTTTGTTCTCTGATTTATTAGAATGACTTGAATTCTATCTGTCGTTCAATAGTTAAGGATTAGATGATTTTGTTGTATATAATAACTTATTTTGTCTATTTATTTCCACAACCGCTTTGAACGCGGAAGCCCATTGAACGAAAAGATCATCCGTGTTGTTTGAAAGACTACTTGAGCATAAGTTCTATTTATCTCTAGTACTTATTTTCATTTGTCGTATTTCGTGTTCTGATTGTTCTTCTAATGTTTAAGTCAACAGATTTGTTTCCGTATTAATCTTCTGCAACCTATGATATTTCTAACATATTCTTTGATCCAGCTTCGGATTTTGTTGGTTCTAGCAGCCAATTCCCCAAGACAGAGAAGGACATATCAAGTTTGTGCGAATTTCGCACGATCGTGAAGTAATTACTTGACGATCTCTTTCTCGTATGTTCTTTCGTATACAACTCTTCGTTCTACGCACTTGTTTTCTGTTCTTCAAACGACACTCCTCTTACTTCGCCTCCACATTCCAACCGTAATTCGCTGCAAATGAGCCTACGGATCGATGGCTAATGACTCGTTCGGCTCATACGTTGGCAAATTTTCTCATTACTTCACTTTCTTTTGTTTTCGTAGTCAAGAAACACACGCGGTCTTGTAGTAAATTTAATGTGATACAGGGCTATTCGTGCAATTTTTATCGTTTCTACAATTGGTCTTCCCAGTTCGTTACATTTGACTTGACAACGTTTCCGGTTCGCTTCCATTGAGCTGCTTGTTTTGGTCTTGCAGTTGATGGCGTCAATTGCTTTCAGAATTCGTTTCTTCTTTCCGTTTATACGCCTTCTTTTCATCGGTTTCTTGTAATTTCTTTACAAACTCCCAGTGCACTTTCTATTTTAACTGAATCCGCTTTGATGTGCGTACAGTAAACGATTTTTCTTATCAAAAGCCAGTCGTGGAAATAAAGTTAGTTATGCAGTTGTTACGCTTGTCGTCGAAATAAAACTCAATGGAATCATTTTAACAAATAAGAAGTGATCAATTCTAACATCTCTCTGCTAAGTCGACCATTCGACATCCGCCTCCATTCATTCGTGGCTTTTTGAGGACAAGAACGTTTCATTGCCACCTACCGGAGGCAACAACCACTTATTAAATTGAAACAAACTTAAAACTTTTTCCAATTTGCTTTTACAAACGTCTGCTCAACTTCGTAATTGTTTGTTTAGCGTCCATTCCACATATTTTCCCGTAACTGCGAAGGGATTATTCTTAAGTTAAAACGGATCTTATCCACAGAAACGTTGAGGATCCTTTTCCGACAATCTTATCGTAGGCGTCTTAACATCGATCTCGAATGTTTACGGTAGAAAACTCACTTGTAGTCGAATGATCTAGTTATCAGTTTAATCTTTTGACAATTAGTTTTTGTGGTTTTCTTGAAGAAGGTCTATTCGTCCACTGAGAAACCAACAACGGAATTTAATTTTGTTAGAAATTTGAGTGGAAGTTTGCAATTTATTCTTAGAAATACGATCACACATTTTGCGCAAATCCCACGTGTATGATTTCCCACGATTATTGTCGTCATCACCGGATTTAAAGCTATAGATTTCCGATTACCCAATAGTGCAAAAACACTAATTGACTCAGCTGTATTACAGTAATCTTAAGGCTTTTTGTTGCGTTATCTATTCCTTGTTGAATGATCGTCGAATTAATCGTTAACTGAAGTTCTTTACCTTCAAACTCATGTGCGTGAGAGTTTCAAACAAAAAGACGTCTGGTTAGAACGTATGAGTTACAACTATTGAATTTTTTGTGTTAAGAGCCAAAGATTTGGGTTTTTCGTTAACAGCAAACGTGATGTTTAGTTCTAAGAATCATGAATGCTAGTGGTTGGAACGTGTGAAGTTTTCAAATTCCGATACAATTTGATGAAAGCATGGCAAAAGAAGGTCATGATTATAAGGTCTTCGAAGGCATTTGGATTAGTTAGTTAGTTACATTGGACAGTACAATTAAGGATTTCAATTTGAAATTTATCTCCGTCGTCGAAACATAATCGCTAGAATTAGCAATCTTTTTTGTGTAACGAGAATCCCAATTTATATCTTTAGTCCGCAAATAAACGAGAGTAATTTGGTTATTCTTTTCGATTAGACAAACGAAATGATTAGAAACAACATTGTGTCAAAATTGTTTCTTTTCAACTTTTATGTTTTTGTCAATGGACGTTCGCGTTTACATCACTTGGCATATACGGTCATTCGTTGCGTGTTAACCAATTTAGCTCAAGTGACAAATAAATTAAATGAACTTTTACGATGTCATGTAAGAGATCCAGTGGAAGTTTGTGTCAGTCAGAGCTCATCTATAAAGAATGAATACGTGGCTTGCGGTTTTCGACTTGTTTTTTGAATGTTGACCGAAGAAGCAGCTGTTTATTGTTTGCATCTTTTCCGGAGACTCATCGAAATGTAAGAGATTCCCACTTGCAATGTACTCACTTTGTGTTCAACTCAATGATGTCAATCGACTCAGTTTCCGGGAAAAAAGATGAAATCTCTCAATCCACTCAGATTATTCCAAACACGAAGAAATTGATGCTCGATAGTACGGTATCCGTTAGCATGTGGAAAGGGAACGCCCCTTTTTAAGCATAAGCTTAGAACACGAAGACCGTTAACGTTTTTAATTTTGCATTTATACGTAGCAACTCATTTCGAAGATGCCCGTCACTTCAAAATCCTGCTTCCGATTCAAATACTGTATGTTTAGTTGTTATTTTAAGATATCACATGAGAATAATGTTTTGTATCTTGATATTTACTCTGAGTTCCGCATTAGATTTTAACACGTGCGAAAATCCCTCAAAAATCTTAGTTTACTGAAACGGTTTGTTCCTCGAGCGTCTATAACCCTCAATCAGACGAGAGTTCATTCAGAACTTTCGAACAAATTTCACTACTACATCTTTACGTTAATCTATACTTGGTCGCGAATCGTTTTGATAGTTCTATTCGTTTATTCAACTGAAGTTTGTTTAGGAGTTGGCTTGGCACTCAAACTGAGGGATCAAGTTGAATTTTACGCTGCAATCAGCGTTTGAAGATGCGAATTCATTTGCTTGTACTCATTTCAACATTGCAACTGACTTTCGTAGTGGCTGAATTGGTAAGCTCAGTTAAAAATGTTAAGTAATAGCAACAATACTTTAGAAAATAAACGAATCGCACTTAATCTTAAAACAAATCCCGAAGTTTGAATCCAAAAAGGTTCGTGGTTCTATGATTACACTAATCTTCTTAATAGCAATTGGCGTTGTTTTTTCCTTTTACTAATCTCATGTATTCACGTCTAGATAGTTAATAATCTGTCTATCCTTTTTTCAATTAAAACATCCGTTTTAACGATGGTTTTTATAGAGTGGATGGGCCTCGTATGCGAGTGGTGTAACTGATGACGAATCCTTCAACTTTGACACATTAGCTGGAATTGGCCTTGGGAAACGATCAGACAACCCGATTAATTACCTTGCTGTACCTTTATCAGCAAATTGGAAACAAAAAAACCATGTGCGTGTAAGACGGTTCCATTTCCTATCATATGGTCGTCTGTCTAGACCGTTCGATCAAAACAATAACGCTAAACAGCTCGACCACTTACGATAAACGATCTTCTTGTTTGTATCTTAACCTTTATGGCCTCATCTACGTGTTATAAATAACTTAAATCTTTTTTCCAAAACACATTATGAAACTGAGGATTAATTGTTGAGCTTAGTCTCTTGCTACTTTACAAGGAACAGATTAAAATAAGTGTTTTATTGAAATGTCAGAACTGGAACGTGAGTATGAATTTTGACTAGTCGCCCGAATGTTTCAAGAAAGTGGTCAATGGTGACGATTCGGTTCCCATGTCAGTCAAATCGGCGTTTTCGTCTTCCAACACTAAAACTAAATGTGATGTGCTCAGTTAGTTGTTCTCTACCATGGTGTCCATTGTAATGCTTGTGAGATGGGGCATACATGGACATCAACAATAGGACGTAAATATTCCACATTCCAAATGTGCCAGTGAAAAATGCAGATGTTGAAGAACTCATCCATGAAGATTCCTCGTAATCATCGCCATGCAATTGACCTTCACCGTACTAAAAGTTTATAACGTAAGAACGTTTATTAGAAATAAAGATTTTCTCAAATCGAATACGGTGGTTCAATGGTCTTTTGCATTCAATTTGATTTATAAAATTTTCATGATTTTCGTCTGCATCCCAAATGAACTCCTTTTGTCTTCTTTTCACTTCTCCAAATCTTTTCATCTTTTTGATAAACGCATCTTGCATTCTGACCAAGAAACGAAACAAATCAAAGAAACTAGCCTGTTTCAGCCAATAGGAAATAAGCGTGAACAACGCACAAGTAACGGTGAAGAGCATAAGGAACTTGAAACGATAAATCACGTTCTCTGCTTTCAAACGACTTAGTTCGCTCGAATGTTGAAGTCGTGTAGCACGTTTTTGTTTGATTGTCGACCAGGCACGCATCACCTTGTACAGTAGAAATACGAAATAAATGGCCGAGCAAGCGGTCGCAATGTACAAGGTTCCGTACGCGAAATGTCGACCTGTTTCTGTGGACCAAATGCTGTGAAACGGATTACTCAACTGAACACCACGTTCGAAAAGATCGTATAACAAGAGGCTGACACACGCACCAACAACCAATGTTAAGGTGACGGAATAATTCCTCTAAAAGATTATTTGTTTACTTGTTATGTGCAATCAACTAACCAAACTGTTTCGTGATCTATTATCCAACAAATGTTCTCCGGCATAAACCAACCAAAATGAAAACAGTACCGCGTAAAAGATTCCTTGACGAACATCGCTGATCAACAACATGAATGGCATTCGCAACCAGAGAGAAATCCATTCAATTGGAACTTAAGCGAAACAGTATGGAATATTTTTAACAATAAGCTTACGATCAAGAACAGCCAAACTAATTCCCAACGCAAGAATGCACTTCTCAATCAAAAATCTCTTCCGATTCAACATTGTCATCCGTTTGTAATACCAACGAGTAACCAAAATGACTAGCGGTGTAATCAATGTCTTCATCCATAACCAAATAGCCGTAAACCCTCCATTTTGGTGAATCGCCTGAACGCAAAGTTAAGTTTTAAAAAGCAAACAAAAAGACAATTACAATAACTCTCATTTCTTTGATCATTCCAAGAGCGCAGTTTGGTCCTGATGGATTTGTACGGCAAACAGTTCGATTGACCGGAAGTCGTATGTTTAGCAGATAAAATGGGTAGTTGTTGGCGCCCAATTCGAACAGGTCAATGGTTGAACAGTTATACGTATTGCCATCAAATCTCTAAAATCATGAACGTTCATTTTCTAAAATTCTAACCCACTTTGTCCTTATCAATTGTACATGTTAATTCGCGATCAATGGTCGTGGAAATGAATTCGTGCCATACGCTCGAATCGTCGTCGTTCGTTCTGTAGCCCATGCGAATGTCAAGTTGAATGTGAATGCTTTCTTTCAGTTCGTATTTGGAATCATAAGCAATTTCAACGTCCAGTAAACCGAGAAGAAACTGGAACCAGGGTGAGTATTCCAAGGTTTGACCATTGCGAGCATGTGGCATTTGCGCTTGCTTAAACGATGTTTTTCATCCGAATTAATAGAATGAGCTTACAAAAACGATATCGCGAACATCGTCGGAAACCGGACGATATTCACTCAATTCGTGAATTATATTGCAGTGCTAAAACTCAAATTTATCTTCGGATATATACCTAATTACTCACTCCTTGAGGTCGAATAAAAAACCATTCACTCGTTTTGCCCGCAGTTTTATCTTGACAACGAGTCATCAGAAATTCCATTGACGAAGACGGCGGAGGAGCTGAAAATTCGGATCTTAAACTGATCAATCATTCTATCACTTTACCCATAACAGCACCCAAAATAATGAAAACGGCTTGTAGACCGACGAGTGTGAGTAAAATCGCAAACAACTTCCGATTACTCAGATTTTCGAGGACCGTTCCAATGGCCATTTTGATTCTCCTGAAGATGTGAGAGTAAGCGAACTAAGAGAACACTCCAGTTTACAACCACGAAAAAGATCGAGGGCCATAAAACACATCGATCCGACGGATTGGCGCGCCCGCTGTCGACCCACGGAAAACGATGCCGCCACTCTTCTCGAACCTCACATCTGTTCGTTTCTCTGCGACTTCAATTTTACGTAACGCCTTTGATTCGTGGACATGTGCGCAACAACATTCGCCCATAAACATTTACAACCGCATTACTGAAAAGCTCGTCTGACAATCAGAAACGTGGTGGAAAATTGGAGTCAGAATTCGCAGTTTGAACATAAACAATGGACATTGGAAAAGTTAATTGTTTCGACTTGGAAACCCGACTTCCGTTTCGGACAGAAACATTCGAACAAAAAGGCAAATTTGACTGCGAAGCGCCCCTTGGAGCAAATCTGCCCATTGTGTGTGTCGAATGAGTCATAGCTAAAAACGGACGAGAAATCGAATTTGATAAAAACTACAATAGAAACAGAAGTGGATATTGTCGCAGCAAAAGTTCAGTTTTCAACGAAACCAAGTGCCGACTTTGAGGTGCGTTTGAGAAATGAGTCAAACGGTCGAGGGCGCGTTCGGTTGGCGGTCATGGACCTCGGCGGTCGTCTTTCTCCGATCAAACATGAGAGGTCGTTTTGTACTGGGCGCCGCGGTCGTTTTCTTTTATGTTTTGTGATCAATCCGTTCGTTTAGATTGAGGAAATGACCACGAAAGAAATTGAATTTCCGCTCTTCGCCGTCGAGTCGATCCTCATCCATCAGATGAATTTGCCGTTTGTCCACGACGAAATGAAATTGAGCGACGTTCAGAATCATTTGAAAGAAAATGGCGATTTCTTACTCATGGTATGCTTATCCACAGAATCTTACTCAACCTTTCCAGCAAACCGAAACCAACGGATTACTACTGTCGACGAATGTGGATGGCGAAATGGTCGAGATTCCAATCAAATTGAGTTTTGTCTGTCCACATGTTTGTTTGGTTGGCTAATCTGTGTGTTTAGACATCCGCAAACACACCCAAATTTTCTTTGGGTCGGAAATCGTTTCGGAATCTGAAATCCTTGTGTTACAATTTTTGTGTTCAGAAAAACCACATCGACGTCAATGGCGATCAATTTCGATTGAAACGTCCGATTTTGCGAAAGAATCGTAAGTGACAATCAAAAGCCACTGTTATTGCGAATCCTCAGATATGAATCGATTTGGATTTGCTACCATGGTTAAGTATAACGGTCGATCTGCTTTTCTTCGGAGTCTTACATACGAGTTCATGGTTTCAAAGACGATCGAAGACGATTTGGAGCATTTGGTCACTTTGAAGAACAAGTGAGTCTGTAGTTTGGAGTTTCGGTAACTTGATTTGGCACATTTTTACTCATTGCGCAGTCAAATATCGTTCAAAGTAAGTGCTTTACCAGGGCATTCACATCAACTTTTAGATTCAAAACACTCCCTGATTTTGTAGCTTCTGGATGCACATACGAAAACGTTTATCTTCCCGGATCGTTTGCTATTAAGCAACTTTCTTGCACTGATCATCAGTTGTATGTTTCCAACAAATTCATTGATTTGTGCTCTTATGGATACGAAAAAATCGAAATGTTCAATGGTCTTCGTACACAACTTCCACGAGCTCCCGATAGTTTCAAGTGAGTTTTTGGCTGAAACGGTCCCCGAGTTTGCCTTAATTAGCATAATCCCCTCAATGCTCCACGAGTTTTTTGCTACCAATCAAACGAGTGTTTTTATTCGTTTAACTTTTCGATTTCAGTCGCCTGATCGACGATTCTCTTTCGCTCCAAATGCACGAGCGTCCCAATTGGTCGAAAGTCATTAACATTGTTTGTAAAGAACATCGTATTTACCAACTCGCGTTTGTTCCCAGTATTCTCTTACGCACTTTGACTCATTGATTGGCAGTTTACATATCTCTTCTTTCGCATTTCCTCATTATCTACGAGTTAATCTTATAGAATTCCAGTGATTATCGATTGTAAACCTTTCTTCTGTGAAATTAAACTGTGAAACCGGCAAGCTAATTGATTGTTCGCTCTTTGTTTTAAAGGCGCCGCTTTCTAATTTATGAACTGACTCGAGGACCGCAATCCCAATTTACACTCGGTCTGAATGCCGACTTCTGGTGCCGCTTCTAAAAGTTCAGCAGTTGGTTGAAAAGCGTTTAGTTGGAGCAGCAAGTTTATATTGTTTGGTTGTTCTCGTACAGTTGTGTTTTGTTGGGTCTATGGCGAATTCAAGAGCATTTGTTGGGGTTCGAATTCCGACAGCCAATTTTTCATTAACCGCGCGGAATGTCGAAACCTCGTCTTCCGGTTCGAAACCAAGAAGCCCCGGGTCTTCGGACGAAAAGTGTGTTGTTTTTTGTGGACGGAAGAGAAAATTGGTGTCCATTCAAAGCTGCTGCTCGTCTTTTTGGTCGACGAAAAAAGATAAGAGTCGATGCAGATTGGATTTGGTTGTCGAAGCGGTTTCGGCTTCTTACTTTGAGTGTTCTACATGTCAGTTGGTTAAGACGTATTTTAATTTTCGCTTAATATCGAAGAGTAGCGGAAGCCATACGGTAACGGAAATTGCGCGATTAGTCAAAATTGAAATTTCAATCTTTGTCGTTTGGTTGTTTATGGCCGAGATATTCGACAACGAGCTCATTGGTTCGAGGATCGTTAATCTCGCATATGTCCAGTTATTTTTGGATTATCTTGACCCGAATGACCACTAGGTGCCACTTCCCGCACTTTGTTGCTTCCCATCTAATCAGACAATCTGGACACATTCGGACGGTCCCAATTTGATGAGCTGAATGTAAAAAATGCGCCTTCGAATTTGCTTTTAGTGTTTTTATTCCCCAAAGTTTTGAACCAACGGAATTGAGAATTTGCCCTTCAGAAGCAGTGGCTTTTCAAACTGCGTTTTTTACTACGAACACAAAGATGTCGAAAGTTGGAAATCGTTTGTCATTTCGTTTGTTATGTTTTCCAACTTTCTTGAAGGAACTTAACTGTACGTTTTTTGCGAGAATTTGACGACGTTTGTGTTCCAAACGCGGTCCCAAGGTCAACGAAGCGTGCACAAACGATTTGACTTATCTTTTTGATCTGTTGGTTTGACGATGTTCGTCTGTTTAGTAAAAACGAGGAACACTACTCCCTACGGAAGTTGATTTTTAGTGGCGCCATTTGTTTGTTTCCCGAGTCCGAACATTCCCGCTGATTAAATAGTTCACATGATTAGAGAGTGATAATTCCCATATCATCGGTCATTGCCAAATGGAATCCCAATGAGAAATGCTGGTACTATCAGTTGGCGAGTTGTTTTCCTCAAACCAATTGACTCATCCATTTTCTTTCCGTCTGTTAACGTGAACATTTCAAGAGCTCACCATGCGGACCAATGACCTTTTGGCTAATTGATCACTTTCCAACTTTATTGGCGATATCGCTACCAGTTGGCCAAAAAATCGCGGTCTTGGTGTTTTTTTCTTTATTTTGATCATCCAAAGTTGAGTAATTAACTGTTGACCGCACATTTCAGCGTCAATTCTCCCAATGATCTCCGGCCAATCGTGGGCCTTTTTGATGCACATCTGCGCACGATAAACGATCAACCGAACTATGACGACCATAACCACTTCGCTACAATCCAACGGACGGTCGCCGCCGAACGATCCGAAACCGCCGTTTACTAATCAACAGCTTATTCCTGTAGGTTTCGGTTTTGCGTAAAACGAAAGTCCGCCAATTTGGACAAATTCAAAATCGACGCGTTGAAGTCGCGAGTTTCGGGAATCTTTTGTTCGCTGCTCGCGCTTCCTTTTAATTCACTTATCTTTGGCCGACAATCAAACGTCCGCTTTCTGAGTGTTTGGACGTCGTCGTGAAGCGGCCCAATCAGTTCGCTCGATACCTTCTTTCTTTGCGCATTCGAACCGAAATTGTATTTTAGTTGGTAAGTTTTTGTCACGCAGTTTACCACCTTCAAAGAACTCGGATTGGCGCGCAGTCAGTAATTTCAAAGTCACGCCTTCAATTCGGATGTCCAATTTCTCAAAAGGTGACAAGTTGGCCTTGAGCTAAAACGCGCGACGTTCAAATTTTTCGAAATGTTGCGGTTGAGTGACTTGTTCTCCGGGTTTATACAGAGCACGTAAACTCAAGCGGTTTAGCGGAAAGTGCCTTCGAAGCGGTTTGGTATTTTTTGTGGGATTATCGCACGCGTCGAATCATCTCAAACGTGTGACGATCGAGTTGACTTCCGAAAGAAAAACACTCGTAAATTCCCCTATGACTCCACGAATGGTCAGCTGTTGCAAACCGAAAGAGCACGTCCCGATGGTCTTCAAGAGTCTGCGCATTTGGTTGACCCCAATGACTTTGAGAAATTCGCGCATATCACGACATCGGAAGTTTGTTGAATTGGCTTCTGATTTCCGAGATCAAAAACTGCCGCCATGATTCGAAGAACCTCTGATTCTTGAGATACTTCCGGTTTATGGCCCTGTGGTTCGAAGAGTTTACGATGTCCGCTCAGTGGGCACGAAATGGCAGCTAATTCCAACGGGATAAACATTTTCGTTGTAATCGAATTTATGCAGTTTTCGTAAGCGAGTCATTGGAAATCAAAGAAGTTGCATTCGCTTTCCCACCCCCGCCGTCCAAATGCCCCTTAGCCATTTGATTGTGTTCGCACGTTCTGATTTGTGAGAAATTTTCTGTTTGTTAGCGACGAACAAAAAACCACTCGAAAGTCGTCACATCTGTTCGATTCATAAGTCCATTTTTGTGTTTACTTAAGCGCAAGTTGATCGAATCGAGTGATTAGATTTGGGCAAATGATCGCGCAATTGGTGGGCAAAAACACGGTCACGTTCCTTTTCGAATCCACGAGTTCGTGAGTTGATGGTTTCGAACAAAAGCTACGGATTGGATTACAAACGTTTTTAATCGTCTTGACTGCTAATGCTTGACCTTCGCAATTTGTTTGTTGTCCATGAGAACAAGATATCCGAGTTTCTTCGGGATCAAATGTCCTGAAAAGCAACTTTCGCGCACGACGTTTGTGTCCATTGATCACGAAAAGTTGGATGCTGACCGTTGGGTCATTTTGTTGGCGTTCAACTTCCGTCCGCGCAACCCAATTACAAGTCGAATCGGCGCGAGAAGTTCGTGGCAAAATTGCGCTCGCGGGCAATTGGACAGACTGCTCGAGAAGTTTAATAAGATTATCTTCCGCCTCTTCACGAGCAGCGCAATTTGGTTCTATTGCTCAACCTCCAGTTTAATTAGCTTGCTCATTCAGTGTCCGGAATACAACTTCTGTTCTTATTTCTTGTTTACAGATTTATACCGATTGGGTCAATCGATACCTCGAGAAGCAGCAACTGCAACCGATCCACGACCTCACCTACGATCTACGAGAACCGACGGCATTAGTTGGGCTAATCTCCGCAGTTAGTAAGTATTTTTGGCTTATGTTGGTGGTCAGTTTTGTAAAACGAAAGTTTTGCTTTTAAACGGAACAGTTGGTCTTATTAGTTTTCGGAGCGTTCAAAATTCGGACGCCGCTGGCAATCGGATATCCGCCTGTCGGTCGGCTTCTACCTGAGAAGTGGACGGGCGTATGGTTAGCGGTTGTGGCAAAAAGATGATTTGACGGATCAACAAGCTTTTGAAGTTAATCCCCGCGATGACAGCCGAGAGTGGACAGTGACAGTCGACGGCTCTTTTTTTTAACGGAATATGATGGACATTAGAGCAATTCATTAGCCAGTGATCAAAATGTTAAAAATGTATGATCTTTACAAATGAATCGCCGTCTGGGTAGTTCTTGAATTTCCTCATTCATTTGCCCTTTCCCTCGTTTTTGTTTCTACGGGAAGGTTGGTTGCCGGTGATTGTTGGAATCGTCGCTGCTTTACGAGTCCATAAAGTTTACGGCTAATAATCGATTGAAATGCGGTTCCATTCGACGGGCCGTTCGCGATTTCGGCGAAGTTTTTGGCTGCGTAACGAGGCCGCCAATTGAGTTTCAATTGTTATGGAGATCGCCGTGAAATGCAACTGCCGGCTCAGCTGTTTTCCAGTTATCTTGAATTTCTTCTCGGCCATGAATCAACTTGAGCCCACTTCCCTCATTAGGCAGCTGTCACAGTTAATTCGACGCCAATGATGCGATTCGTGATTTGGCGCGCGAATTCCCGATTCGTCATTTTGCGCGATCAATTTCGAGAGTTCGAAGAAAACTTCTCATCGATTTTAAGGCCAACTGTTTAAACCACTCAACTGATTTGAATCAATTTTTTAGCTGTCGGCTGTCGTGGAACTTCGCATTCCGTTTTGTTGTGCGCGTTGAACGCTGAAGACCCGGTAAGTGATGGGAACCGATTGTCCCTACGGTTTTTCGAGGAGTTTCGGAAATCGAACAACACCACTCATTACTCTTCTCTTCGTCCATAAAAATGCATTGGCCATCATGAACGCAAACACACAACATCGCCGTTTCGAACCGTTTCGCGTCTGCAGTTTCAATTACAAACAAACGCGCTTCGAGATGCCGAAATGGACGAATGCAAAGGACAAGGGTGGTAAACGGACATTCGACCGGTTTCTAATTTTGTCATGAGCTTCACACTCTGCAGCTCACCGGCTCGAATGGTGGGCAGAAGGGCATGAAAGTGAAGAGCCAATGGGTTTTTCGAAATTTGCATTTGCGCACTTCCGACTCGCGCGCATTTCATAAATTGGGTTCTTAATGCCGTTGGCTTGAGGCCAAATTCCGTTGCCGTATACTCAAAATCAGATTTAACTTCATCATTTAGATTGAACGTACTGAAAAGTGTCTTCACTACTTAAGCTCCATCGGTGTCAACGTCTCCAATGTTAGAGCAAGAGGTCAGTTTTCGCATTCGATTGTTGAACATACGTATCCCATGGTGGAATATATCGTTGCTATCAATCTGACATGCCTGTGATGTGCGAACTTTCCTTTTTTTGGCTGTTGACCTCCGCGAGATGTCAAAAGCGGACAGTTTTGATCTTCTTTTTTGTTCGCTCGTTTTCGTGAATATGAAAGACAGTGAGTGGATGTTGTTGCATTTCTACGCACTCAATTCCCCAGACTATCATTCAAATTTATACGTTTTCTTTGTCTCCTCGTTTTCGGATCTTCGCTCAAAATTCATATTCCGGCGCTTAAACGGTGGCAACGATCATCGCGATTTCCGAGTTGTTCGTAAGGTCGAGGTGCAGGTGTGAAAACGAACGTAAATGTCGATCTTTCGCGTTCGACAAATTTGCCCTTCATGCTAATTTTACTGCTCATCGTTTCTTCGAGATGCCGCCGTTTGTTTGCGGATTCTCGTTTAAGCGAATCAATCAAACTGACTCGGCAATCGTCTTGTTCTCCGCATCCGCTTAATTTTCTCGAAAGTGAGTCGTTGGCGCGAATCCCATTAGTTTCGTCGTAAATCCACCGACTCATTTTAACACAAATTAACATGTCGGCTTTCACTTCGCGCGCAATCTTTTAATGGAAACTCGAACTGGAGCACAAACCTTATGATTCGACTAACCGCCGTTGAATTCCGCAGTTCCACTCGTTGACTGCGATTGAACGTCAAAAGTAGAATGGTTCGTGAAATCGACGTCGACTGGTTGGACCGTTTGCGAACATTTTGAGTACTGAAAAACGCGAGTTCTTGTCGAGATTTTCGTGTTGGTTATGAGTTTGATGGGACGACCCGAAGCCATTAATTCACGCTTCACTACACTTCTTTGCGCTCGTCATCAAAACACAAGGCCGTGATTCCCTCAACGATCAGTAGCACTTCTTCTTTGCGGTTTGTCTCAAACTGATTGGCATGTTGTTCGTTTCCAACACATGCAACTTCGTCTCATCAGCCACTTGCTCGCTCCTCCGACAGTGATCGTAGACTGACGAGTGTAAATTCGTTTCTTTTGCTTTTTGTTTGTGTTTTCGTAATTCGATCGTCTTGTCAATTAAACTCGAGACGTTTTCTGCGGTTGTATCCAACGGTCATTTCTACGGTAATTCGAATCGTAACGTCGAAAAACGTCAAAAAAAGTTTTGTTTCAACTTCTCGTTTCTTGACAGCTCTCGAGTTATCAGCTGAACTTATCGCATTTGAGTTTTGTGGACGTTGACTTTACGAAAACTACCGAATCTGCTGTCCGTCTCGTTACCTTCGTTTTTGGGTCATGGACGTAAAAGAAAAACAATTTGAAACAAAGCCAAATACATTGGCCGATCATTTCGCGGACGAGCGCCTATGATTTGGCTTCTAATGGTCATTTTGATGAGGGACAACGATTTCGGCTTGTGAATCACGAACGTTGGCCGTTTGTTTCTGCGTTTCGAGAATCGCGCATTTTCTTCGATTTGCATTCTCGAACGATTAGAATTCCGTTTCAACCGCCGACTTAATCGCTTTCTGCTTATCATCTCTTTCTTTCTCTTACTCATCGGTCTACTGGTGAAGATGACTCAACTCAGCGGGTGCCTGAACGACGACCTATCAGTCCAAACTCTTTGGCTTTTTTCGTGTTGTTTACTCGTTTCCTGCGATTAATTCACTTATTTCCAGATTTGTACAACGGACATCTCGGAGAAATCTTAGCTCTACTGTTCGCTTTGTCACATTTCAAACAACAACAAAAAGCTCTCAATTCGAGCACCTTCAAACCACCGCAATCAACGCTTGTTACTGTTGGACATGCGAACGTCGTGCCGTTACAATCGAATTCGTCTGTTGGTTCTTCGCTGAAAAGTTCGCAGTCTTTGATTCGAAAACCAACAGCCACGATGTCATCGGCTACAATGTCGAAGTGAGTTTTCTGTTTGTTTTCTATGCGCAATCTATCAATTTTCGTTTGTCTTTTCAAACGTTTGTTTAATCAAAGGTCAGAATGTTTACTGTGCTTCTTTTGCTTTGATTAATTACGATCATTGCGTAATGCGCACGCGACATTTAGCCGCTTATTATACGGAAATCCAACAGCGAGAGACTACTCACTGAGCTCCATTGTATTGACATTCAACATTTTAGGACTCCAAAACCGTTAGGTTCAACTTCGTCGTTAGTCGAGTCGTCGACTGGTTCTCGTCTCGGAGCATCCAAATTATTAGCACCAACTTCAAACACACGAAAACGTAAGTTCGATTCAACTAACCAATTGGTATAAGATGCGAAGAGAAAACTCACGGGATTTGCGGATCAGCCAAATGGATTAGGCGCGAAGGTTTGAAATTAATTCGCGACCCGTTCAAGTGCATGAGGCGTTAATCCGAAATCTCGTGTTCTGAATTGGAACGTCGAGGTCATGGATTGGGAATTAGCCAAATTCCACCTCCAACAGTTCCCGTTGTTGTTTCTCAAAGTTGAAAGCACTTTTGGAGCCTTAAGCAGCGGGAAATTTGCATGAATTAATGCGCGAGCACTGCAATTACTCAATCAAATTTACGAAACGGAGACAACTTGAGTGTTTTGGTCACTCCATGAAGTTGAGCGCCGAAACCGCAGTGCCGCTTTTCAATTTCGTTCCTTCGTGTCCATGTGACAGTTCAACTGATGATTAGTGGAAATGACCACAGGGAGAGAAACACGCGAGTTGAATGACAAGAAACGGCCACAATTGGGCGTGTGAATTGGTCATGCATTGAATGAGAACCGTTTTTTACGCGAACCCTGTCGTCCACTTAAAATTGTCCAATCTTGAAACTTTTCTATTTCATTTGTTTTAGTTGCTCCACCTTCGGTTTCAGTACCAACTTCTTCCGCTCAACCCTTGACTAATCGAACTACTCGCTTGCCAGCAAGTGGTACGAATCGATTGAAACCGCCTGTTGCAACGGTCAAAACGCCACAGCGATCAGTTCCTGGTCAATCGACCCAAACAAAGTGAGTTGTGTTTGTCTTTGATTAAACGTCATTTTTAGTGTTCGCCCTCCATCAACAACTCAAACAACTACCCTTCAAAATGCAACACCAACAACAAGTCTACTTGTAACTTCGTGTTCATCCACTGCATCATCGTCTGTTTCTGCTTCATCAGTTAAAGCAACAATAAGTGGGCAGACAAACACCAGTGGTTTGAAAGCACCGCGTAGCGTATCACGAGCAATCAAACCGCCGGTCGCTTTGAAACATCGATCAAGCAGTGCTCCTCGACCGGCCATCGTATCTGCAGTCAAAACTGCGCCTTCGGTGGAACCACTTGCCAATACAAATTCGAGCGTTCCAGAACCACAAAAGATGCTGAAATTCTTTGGCAAAACGCGACGTTCTTCAGCATCACCGGTTATTTCAAAGGACGAACGATCGAATGACACGAGCATTCAAACAAAATCAAAGACTTCGATAGCTGCCAATAAACTGAATCGAAGCGCTGCTTTACGGGCACCTTCTAGCGGACCGTTGAGCGTTGCGGTTACTGAAAAGGTAAATAAAAAGAAGAGAAGTTGTAAGGTGACAACTCAGTTCCAACTGAAAACATTCTTTGAAGTTGCCGCAACCAAAAACATTTCCTATTGACTTTAGTGTTTTCGTTTAGCGCACGTTTTTTCATTTAACCGCAACGTTTCAGATTTCCGAGTCCACAGCCAAATTGCCAAACTGTTCAGCTGCTACGACTTCGTTTCTTCGTCCGCCATCTTCGACTCGAACAGCCGATCAACCGAAACGAACTTCGAAAAGCAGCAGCGATGATAGTGCGTTTGGCGACGATCTTCACAGCGGTTCTTCATCGTCACCGGCCGCTTTAAGTCCGCGACTAAGCGAAACACCACCGCCAAAGTCCAGCATTCCAACCGTGGAAGATAGCGGGATTTCTTCTGATGCAACTAGTGAACCGACTCGAAATTCCCAGGTTTATTATTGTATTACCCGAAGGTCTCACTCATTTGTTTAGGAGCGCAAACCAACTCTTGCTGTTCGTGGAATCACTGCACCAAATCGAATTGTCGAAGAGATTCCAGAGGCCGTCGAGAATTCAACCGATGAAAAGACGAGTCCCGAACAATCCGACGATCAAAAAGCTCAACTGACGACAGTTGTTGGTGTTGTAAATCCATTAGTTTCTGAAGACAAAACCACTTTGATGGTCGCTAAACCGGCTGTTCCAATTCGCAAGACTAGTCGATTAACGAGTGTGCCAAAAGACGATCAGGACGTTCCACCGGCTCCATCTTTGCGAATTCCCGGCATGTCGAGAGGTAAGTAAACAGTTCTACGATAGTCGGTGTTGGTCGTCTTCAATCGCTTACTCGTCAATGTGCAGGAAACTGTCGTGTTACGCAACTCAAACGACTTCCGTCCGAAGGCGGGAGGTCGTTTGGTGAGTTGCGCGCAATGGCAAATATCCGAGTAAGAAGGTGGATTGTCGATTTGACTGAAACATCAAAACGAGCAGGCGGCCGAATGATCGGGTGACGGCGATCTCGTTCATCACCCTGATAGACAATTTGGCCGCAGGCTTAAAGTGCTCACATTGACCCTGTGGTTTTGTTTCTGATTGACTGGTTATTTTTCAGCAACCAACCCAACTCGCCCTCCAGTTGCTCCTACAACTACTGGTCAATCGGACGTGAATACCAACGACATTGGTTATTCACGATCCCCTTCCGAAATGTGCTCAATCGACGAAGGTGAATTTCGTTATACAAGCAAAAGATTATTTTCTTTATAGCCTCATTAATGCGAAGCCCAATGAGACGCACCAACCGCATGAACACACATCGACGTGAATTTAACGATAGGTAGGTTAATTTCGAATTCAATCTCTCGGCCATCCGTTTCGTAATCGCTATTACGATCTCTGTCCATTAGTGTTCGCTTTGATGTCGCCGCTGCCTCTCGATGTTATCGCTCGTTACCGCACTTCAATTTTTCATCACTGCGTGAAATTTGGCGCTGTGAACTCGACCGTTTGATGGACGTGCGACTTCGGCAAATTACTTGCGGTTCTTTCGGATCAAAAATTTACGATGTGAGAAGAAAGCGGTCGCTATCATCGTTGTTTTTTTTGTCCACTCTACATGTTCATGTGCTTCGAAGCCTTAAGCCGGAAAGAGCTCGTTTGTTGGTCGCGGATTTCCGTTTCGCGAAACGACAAGATGCCGTTAAACGGTCGCCGATGAGTACGAAATCTGAAGTTCTCGCAACTTGTGGCCGCTCTCAACTTCTCTGCATCAATCACTTCTTTAACCTCAGGGGGCGAATTGGAACGGAAACGAGCGGTTTTGTTCGGTAAACGCGTTTGCCGTCCGCTTTGCACGATCTTTTTTTGGCCTCTTTGAGCCTCGACAACCACGCGATTGCACGGACATTGCAGCTGCGCAGACGCAAATGGTTTCCGGTTCATGAGCGTTTTTTCGAAAATGTTCCAAAAAAAAGTTTCTGCAACGGACGCCAATGCGCGAAAAGCGTGCGGTCATTCACGTTTTCTTTGTTCGATCTCGTCGGTTTTTGTTTCCAATTTTCCGCCCCGGTCACTCGGCAAACTCCCGGCTTTGTGTTCACGCGTGTCCATTACACGGATTTGCACTCACCACCAACTCACGGCGTCGTTGATTTCTGTCGAGCTCTTTGTTGGGTAATTTGCGTCGCTACACCTTCACGGGTTTTCATGTTGCCGACTGCGTGCGTCCAATTCAAATTTGCGGATTCGATCTTTTATCAGCGACGCAATAAATAATTGAACCCTCGTGTCTTGTTATTGACCTCAAGGTCCGCCTTTGAATCCGCGGCATGGAATACAAAATGAATGAGTTGACCTTGAAACTCGGGGAGATTTTTGTCGGTTTCTTTTCCTCGACAAGCGAAATGTTTGGCCGCGTTTCCGCTTCGATCGTTTAAAAATTTCTCGCGCGCTCGTGCCCTTGGCAACCTGACTTTCAATTGTCGAGGCGGACAAACGAGTCGAAAAGCGTGTCCATCATTATTTCTGATCTACGACGTGTCGCTTCACGTCGTTTGATTTTGACGAGCTGACGACTTTCCAACGATTATTAGCGTTCGGGTCGCGTTCGGGCGATCGACTTTACGTGTTTCAGTCGCACATCTGCGCGGTTTGAGTGGCCATGGATGTCGGACGTTGTTGTTTGAACGCGGAAAATTGATTCTGCGTGGTCACGGCTATCGAGAGTGCAATCCAATTTGACCGATTTTTCGACCTGTTGCTGTGCCGTCAGAACATCTGCCGACGCGTCCATTTCAACTTTTCCAAAGTGGAATCTCTTCCCGTTGATCACTGCGGGAAGTGGGCGTCGAGGCGGTAGAATTCGAAAATCTGCACCGGCACTTTTGCCTCAAAAAAAACCCAAATTTTTTCGAGAGGTCGGGATTCGCGCCGTTTTTTGCTTAACAACTCGCTCATTGTCGCCTTTTATTCGATTTCCCGATTCGGTGGCTCTCGGACGTTTTCTTCAAATCGGCGGCCACCACTTGAAAACTCGTCCGAAAGTCCCGATGGAATTTATGTTTCCAAACGCGCGTTCAATTAAAAACCGGGACGCGTAATTCGTTTCCTCAAACTCTCGGCCGCGTTGTTACAATCCGCGGCGGTTGATAAATGATCTCGATCGTAATTTCCAATCTCCGCAAAAACAGTTGGCAACTGACCGCTGTTCCGGCCGTTCGCTCTGGTTAACACACTTCTTTTCAGCTGTGACGACAGTTCCTCGATTTCGACGGACGTTTCCCAAGACTTCGACGACGTTTCAACGGACGATCTCACCGGCAGCTCACTTTCCGACCATCCGATGGCCGCGACCTCAGCGGAATATCGCAAAACGGAATCGTCCGTCCATCGACCGCGCACATCCGGAGGACACGCAGATCCGCCTCGAATCCACCAACGGCGACTGGTCGAGCAACAGCAATCGGTGGTCGAAGAGCTCTTGCAACGATCGCGCACTTCACAACGCGGAATTGCCTACAACACAAACGTGAGTTCATTCGATTAACCGAAAACTCGATCAGAATCCAACGGGTTTCCATGACTCCGATTAACTCGCCGAATCGTTGAACCCAAAAGTTGCAAACGATTTTTCGGTAACTTTGATTTTCAAAAGCTGCGCGTTAACTCGTTCTCTGTCACGTTTAATGGCAACGTAAATCTTTTCGCGTGGACACTCGAAAGCGTTCGGCACGTCCATTAGATCGACTGGACGCCCATTTGTCTGCCTCCAAACTCACTGGACAGTTGAGCTCTTTCCCAATGGATTTCGAATACCGAGACGCTCAAATTGTCTGTCAAATACGTTAAGCTCGTGATTTTATCAGTCGACTGGCGTTTTTTAATGTTTTGGCTCGTCATTTTCGCCGAATAAAACGAAGGACGAGCCCGTTGGCTACTCGCCATTGCCCAGCGGAGCAGTTCCACGGTTTCAACCCACGAGGTTTCGAAAGCGAGCGCGCAGCTCAAGAGCCTTTTGGTCATTTCGTCCATTTTTGACCCGTTGAAGACGCCTCAGGCTTAAAAGTCAACCCAAAACACTCGCGCGGAATCTTCGTTCCGTTCGCCGATTCCTTCCGTTTCTACGGTGTCGGATTTCTTCGTTTTGTTTGATGTCAAAATTCAACATTTCTATTTTAGAATCCAACGTACAGTCGAGTTTATCACACACTTCATGGAGCGCCGTTGAACAGTCGTTTGAGTTCGCAAACTCCACAGCTTTTGCTTAGTCACGACGGCGATACGTTGAGTGTTGCTCGACCATCAACCGCCCGTCCAACGTTACGTACTCTCGCCAACAATCAACCGCCTTCGTATCAAGATCACACTGCAGCGGCCCAATACCAACAAAACGGTGAGTTTCTTGTTTGTAAACACGAGTTGGAAGCCAATTCTCCACACAAGTTTTTGTGGCACATAGCCAACGGACAAAGAGCGTCTAATGAGATTCGAGTAAACGACCGTCGTTTTCAGTCGCTGGTCAATCTCCTTTCCATTCACATTCTCTTGACCGACACGGACACCTGAAACATCTGACGAACTCAACCAACGACTTGGCGTACGATTCGGTCGGTGGACAACATCGATTTAGTGTTGCACCGCCGATTTCACATCAACTGGACGGTCACAACGTTTACGCGGCAGTTTCCGAAATTGGTCGCGGATCGAATCGGGCTTATCGTGGTTACGTCGAGAGTATGGCCAGTCAATCACATGGAAGAGCACACGGTATGTTTGAAAGAACACAATCGGGTTTGATTTTGGAGGAATCTGCTTTTGGCTAATCTCTTTGTTTAAAAGGCTTGCAGTTTAGTTTTTTTCGGGTTTTGGGATTTTTGGTTTGAGCGAGAATAAAAGCCGGTTGATGAGCGGTTAGTTTGCGCGAGTTTTAACGCTTTTTCCAGTGGTTCGAGGTTCACAGTTGCGATCCGCATCACTTTCCTCGTCCAACAATTCGTCTTTGATGTCTCGTTCGATGGTCTTATACGAAAGCGACTCGAATCTTTCGTCTCCATCTGAACCCAACAACAATCACACGGCAGTTGGGAGCACAACTCGGGAACGTTTGTATGCCGAGATGATGGCCGCCATTCGAAGTCGAACTCCGCCACGTTCATCACGTCGTCTTCCACCGTTCAGCGTTGCCAACACAACTCGAATGCCATCACCGGGTTCGCAACGTTCTAATGGTATTTAAGACACTTCTTTGCTTATTTTCGGTTGCATTCGAACTCTTTAATTTGCAAAAATCTTTCGGTTGCACACATTTAACATCCGAGTGTTTTCTGCTATTGCTTAAACGGCACTTACTTTCGATTTTATTTGTTATGTTTAGGTGCGATATCCGCTCGTTTACTCCCGACCTCGAATGGAAGCGAATATGCGAACGGAATTAACTTGCAATTACACAAACTCACAACCGAACTCAATTGCAGTCCACGTGCTCCCGCTTCGCATTTGATGCGTCACGCTAACAATGGAACCAATTTCACCAACGGTTCTCAATTGTCTTTAACGTCTTCTCTTGGCTCAACATACTCAATGGTAAATTGCATTTGGTGCTCGACTTTCAATTGTTCTCTTTAGCCCGAAGATGCATACGAAGGAGTAATCCGACAATTGAACAATGAGATGGCTAATTGTCGGGAACAGATTACAAATTTGAACGAAAAGAAGGACGATTTTCATCAGATCATTCATCTGTTTGATAGCAAATTGGAACTTCTGATGCGACAGGTGGAAAAGTTGCAGAAGAAATCGGCGAAGGTAATCGCACTTCTGTTCATCAGAATCAAATTGAACGTTTAGCCGAACGACATCGAGAATCTTGTCAAACAAATCGAAGACCTGCGACAGTTGAGTACAAATGCGGGAGTGCGAGTGAATCGCGATACCAATGGAGTTCGTAGTCAGTCGATTGATCCGGGAGATTTACGAAAACATCCATCAGTTGAAAGTGTGAACAGTTACGCATCAATGAAAACAGCCAAAACAATCGATAAGAACAACGGATTCTCAAGAAACGGAACAAAGAAGGGATGGGTAAGTTGGTTTTCACATTTGACTTAACATCTTCTCTTCGAACTAATCCCTATATCTTTCTCTTAACTGCAGACTTCTAATGTTGACAATCAGGTCAGGGTGGTGTGAATTCACTATTGTTTTGTGGGTCTTGTTTCCTTGTGTTTGTGGTCATTTTTGTGTTTGAATATAACAAGTAACATCTACGATTTTGATTTCAGATTCGAAGTTCATTCACTCGAGCTTTTGCTAAGGGGAAGAAATCGAAGAGCGGAACTTGCAGTGAATCCGAACAATCACCACTTCATCGTCCGCTGGACACAATTGTCGATTCGACTAATGCATTGGATGAAACGGAAGACGGACTTCTAAGACTTCAACTGCAGTTGCAAGAGAAAGAACGTCAACTAAGCGATGTACAATTGGAGGCGGTTGGGAAAGCGCGAGAAGTTGAACTTCTACGCGATACGGTAAATCGACTTAAGGTCAGTTGAATAGAAACAATTCATCTATTGTTATCGGTTTAGAACGAAAACAAAGTCCTCAAAAACACGACCCTTCTGCTGGAACGGAGAGCAATGCGAAGTGAATCTCGATGCGACTCGAGACAATCGTTAAGCACGTGTTATCATGAGGATGAAGCGTTCTATGAAACACCGCCGAGTTTGGCAGATCGAAGTTGCAGTTCCTCGTCTTCATCAAAACGATCATCCGGTGGTTTTAATGCACGCGTTGTAGTGAACATCGACATTGCGGGAAACCTCGACTTTCGTACTCCCGGTCCCGAACTGAATATTGGTTTTATTCCATTGCCATCAGTACACACAAATTGGACGGAAATCGATCAACAACTATGCGCCTTAATGGACGAGTATTTACGTCGTGTGGATCCGGAAATGACCTTAGGACTCAGTTCGTTTGAACCATGTATCGGATATCAAATGACCGATGGATCAATTCGCGATTGTCTTAATGGGGTAACCCCATCACAACCACCAATCGAATTGATTACTCCCGCTTCGATTATTCGTCTTCGACTTCGTGGTGCAACTCAAAACTCGATGGATTCGTTGGTATTAGAATCGTTGTTTCCCGCTGAAACCATACAGAAACTTCTACGTCTGCTTGTTGATTCTCGACGTTTGGTAGTCAATGGACCAACGGGAAGTGGAAAGTCGAAGCTTTTACGATATTTGGCTCGTTATTTGGCTGCTCAACGAAACATTTCGAACGATCAAATTCACGACATCGCTTTTCCTGCCGACGAAGCGGATAAACGATTTACTCAGGTGAAGAAACAAGCAAAAAAGGCTGTTAATGTCGAAGGTTTTAGGTGCAACAGGAGTTAACACGCGTGTTGAAATCAGAAGAAAACTCAATTGTTTTGATAGACAATATGCCGCGTAAACGTTTGGACGTGATTTGTTCTGCGTTGGCTGCCGCTGACGAGCATTTTTCGGCGGATATTGCCGGACGACAAGTACACGGACCGTTCTTTTTGATCACGTTGAATCGAACGGAAAGTGCAAATCTGCATTTGCAACAAATGCAAGTCGCTCATAATGTTCACTGTTTTTCGATTTACTGTCAAATCGAACCAATCAAAGGTGCTGTCGACCTTCTTTTGTGGTCTTTAATCATCCTGTTGATTTGCAGGTTTTCTTGGTCGTTATCTTCGGCGTCGGATTGCTCAAGACGACTACACGGGAAAATCACGTTGCAATGAGCAGCTGGAGCAAGTAATCAATTTCCTTAATCATACGTTGCAAGCAATCAACGACTTCATTAAAAACGTCAATCAACTGGACACAATCGGTCCACGCATCTTTCTCGCCTGTCCACTTTCATCAATGGACAAGTCGAGAGATTGGTTCATTCAATTGTACAACAACTCGATTCTTCCGTTTTTGGCCAAAGTCTTTCGAGAAAGCGATTCTTTTGCGAAAGAGTGGCGAGATCCGAAAGATGTGATTGCCGAGCATTGGCCGTGGTTAGATGGAAACGTTGCCGAAAAGGTTTTGAATTCGGTAGCCGCGGAATTGGAGAAACCGTCACAAAGCACGTCGTCGAATTCGTCAGTCACAAGTGCAATGCTTTCCATTTAACTCGAACTGCCGATTGATTAGTTTGTTCATGAACACCTCTTAGAATATCCCGTGTCTATGGTTCTCCCGTGAATATCTGTACAACAGACTTGTAATTTTTGCTCATGTTTACGCGGTCATGTGCTGCTGATCATTTTTTGTTTATGTACAAATGGGTAGATAAATCGTTTCTTTTGAAAGTTGTAATCGGTTGGCAAAATCATTTTGACGCGAAGAATTTGTTCTGTAGATCGGTTTGGTGCTCGAAATTGATTAACTCTCCGCCCCCGTCTCCTCTTCACGTGATTTTGGTGTAAAAAGAAGTGGACGAACGCACTTATCGAAATGCACTCAATAGTTGGTGGACATTACTGCTTGTTATTTGTCCGTCAATTGACAATAAGGTTGTCGAACTTCTGATCCACCAACTCGTTTGTTCTCTACACCCTCAAGTTGTCCGTCATTTGGTCAGTCGTTTTGTTTCGAACGTGCACGTAATCAATGGAAGAACTTCGGAAATAATTTATCGTTAAACGCCTGAGGCACAACCCGTACAAAATCAATGTTATCCGTAAGATAAAGACCTAAAAGAGAAAACTGCTACCCAGTTAGTTGACCTAAGACCGAGAACATAAGATGATTATGTACAAGCGAACGCGATATTCTATGAGATGGTCTTCAAAAACTGATTAGAAATCCGGCTAAGTGGTGCTTCAACGAACAAATAGAAAACAAGAGCCGCCAAAAAACTGAGAGCACAAACAAACGGTAAAAGAACAATCAATGAATAGGCACTGACTGTTGTTTGTAAGTAAGGAAGATGATTGAAGACATAAACTGTAGGCATATGTAGAAGATAAACATTAAAAGTGAGTTTGGCAAGAATTGCCCAGAAATACGAAATACGTGGACGAGAAACACTGTAAAACAGTGCACCAATCATAATGGCAACTGCCGTTGCAAAGATCGTACGAAACATGGCGGTGTACAGAGTGTTGTAGACCGTGTTTCCTTGATTCGGCCACCAGTATTCGGGTAAGATCGCGTAAATAACAACAATCGCACAGGTCAATCCCAAAGTAAAAACTCGACGAACGACAGGAACTGACAACTGGATTTTCACATTACTCGTTATAAAACCAAGAAGAAGTCCAATCAAAAAAGGACCACATTTAGTGCATGGACGACTGTACCTGAAAACAGAAAGTTACAATTTGCAATTCTTGATAGAAACTTACATCTCCCATAATCCAGCGTAGGTTTGACGAAGTTGTTCAGGATTCATGCTTGGAATGAAAATGAACGGGATGTCAACGTCCGATTTGTTGCAGACTCCGTAGGTTTGACAGTAGACGGCACGAAGGAATGCGGAAACACTGGTCAAGAACAGAATCAAGCAGACCGCGAAACGTGTACGATGATAGAGAAAATGAAGAAGAATTGGTGCAATCAAATAAAGTTGAGTATCCAAACCCAGATACCATAAGTAGCCGAGACATGTTGGTGTTGATTGCCAATTTGCTGTGAGAGTCAAATGAGAGATAATACCACGAGTTCCACAGTTGGCGACCATAGTGTTATGGAATCTAAAAAACAAACAAATTAAAACAATTGAGAACAAGCTATTTACCGTGGAAGAGCGTATTTAACAATTGGACCAGTAGCAACGAAAATGAAGACTGCCATAATTGGTAAAAGTCGAAACACACGTTTGACAAGAAATATACGAGCATGTTCGAAGAATGGCTGATTCGATTGTCGATGCCATGAACGTGCAGCAAGAAGTCCCGACAAGACGAGAAAGATCTCAACACCCAATGCCGAATTACCGAGCAATGCTCCAAAAATTGGATGATTGTGGACAGCATCCTAAACAATAGGAATTAGTCATTGTTCTCAACATTGGATTTACGCAACGTCATAGTTTGTTGCAAAATAAACTGATGACATTGATAAGCCGGTCCCTAACTTACCTTAAACGCCTTGGCTGAGGGCAAACCTTCCAAAATGTCGACGCGTCCCTCACTTCCCAAATGATTGACAATCACCCAAACGATTGCAATAACACGAAAAACATCCAAAATGTCAAGTTGCGAGTCGCGTGAACTTGTCAATTCGTTCCAAGAAGATTTTAAGGAAATGATGTCGAGGTTCATTGTCGGCGTGAATGTTGACATCACAACCAAAATCATCCAACCAGCAACCAATCCAACAGAGAAATTGAATGCAAAACGTTCGTGATCGAGAAGAGCATCCAAGAGACCGTTGGGTGTTGGTGCGTGATCGTGTGGAATCATATTTCCACTCAAATTCATAAGCCGAACATATGCGCCAAGGTCCGCGTTTATGTTCATATTCATCGAATGATAAGATGACATGCTCTCAAATGCGCCAACTTGATCAATGAGATTGTTGGTTTGTGGAATTGTAAAGTCTTAAATTCTGAAACAAAAGAAACTCACTGATACGGTAAACAAACGAGGAAACGCGAGAGCTGCAAAAATCGTGAACATTGTAATTCAAAAACGCCAAAAAAGATAAGTGTATTAGTAGAACGGGAGGTTTTCAACGACAGAAAAGCAAGTGATAAGCGCCGTTTGCTCAGCCGAGTGGTCACTTTACTTTGGCAATCGCCCAAGCATCACCACAAAAATCGGGACAATGCACTCGCAAAGCGAAGACGCTTTTCGGTGGCACTTGTCGTCCGTTATTTTATACCAGAACAACATACAGGCAACACTCTCAAGATCTTATAAAAACGCTGCGAACGTGCGATATCGAAAAATCGACAGATACCAACATGAAGTACGAGAGTGCGGGAACGAAGAGAGCGTTTTGATTTTAAATCGAACCGCCTTCTGCACGCAAGACGACCGACAAGTGGTTTTTAACGCCATCCTCCAACAAGACATCCAACCATTTCAACCACCGTACAAGGTTCGTGTAAAGTGGAACTGGTGATCAATAGCTACACAACTGATTTTATAATCGAACCGATTTTTCAGAAGTCACGTAGACAAAAAGGGCGTTGAGATAAAGGCTAAAGAACACATTTGCCGCGTTCTTTGCTTTCATGTAAATCAAAGACGAACGCCGCTCGATCAAGCAAAGGAAAGTCACGTTTCGGGTGCGATCAGTACGCCGGCAATCAGGTTTCAAGTTTGATGTTGTCTGTAGTGTTATTAAGTCATTCTTGAGGTGAATACGTGCGAATTGAAAGTTCGACCGCAAGCGGGTAGAGAAATTGGTGATTTTACAGACCGAGTAATTACACATCGCAACGATTTTTGATCGGACGTAAAAATAGAAAACGGGAAATGCGAACGATCGGTTGCTCGTTGTTTGTAATGTGACCGTAGATCTGGTAGTCGAAAGTCCACAATTCGAAATTTGATTAATCGGCTGCACAAGTCGACAGGTTACGGCCGCGACAACTTGCAGGGTGCTGATTCCTGAAACGGGAATTTGCAGGGATGCGAATTCCCATAACCGAAATTCTTATGATTGATTGCTTTCGACGTTAAAAGTCGAAAAGATTAATTGTCTACTCTTTACTACGCACCCACAAAGACAAAGATCCAAAGTTCGACAACAAGGAAATGAATTCTCATTGGTTACTGTAATGGAGCAATGATGGTGGTTGAAATTTGAGGAAACAGGTTTCACATTCGGAGATTACACCTCTTCGCTGTTACATTTTGTCGAGATTACGGTCATTGGTGTTGAGTGTGCATGTCGATTGCAAATGCACGATGTCGAGCGAAAAGTTTGCCTTCGGGGTATTTCGTGATGGTTATAAAATCAAGAGCATTAGCTTTTCTGCATCATCATCTACAATGTGTGCGAACTTTCGAATCAGAGACAACAAACAAAGAACTGCCCTTCGCATCAAACCGCCCAAATTGTTCGTGATAAGGAAAAGCACGGCGAATTGTTGATCGACCGCACTGCTCCCTAAATTCGATCAACAACAAGTGACCTTGAAGTCGACTTAAAAAAATTCAACTGATTTTCTTCAATACCGTAGGGTTTTTCGTTGACTAATCTTCGAATTCATTGAACTCTTGACTTTTAAAGTACGTTTACAGAATCAAAAGAACAATAAGACAAACCAGAAGCGAAGAGTAAACGAAAATGTTTGCAAATTTGATTGAGATAATATAGCAATTAATCTCGATTGCATGGAACACCCGAAGTAAGCAGTGCATTGAGTAATCAAAAAACTAAACGAAGATTTTTGATTGATTGAATGACTTTGTTTGATCGTCGATTTCTAGTGTCCGTAGCCACACGAATTGCCGACTGAAAGACGACTTTGATGTTCTAGAAATTGCAGTTTACAAACACAGTTCGAGGTTAGACCACTCACTTCACGAGACTTCGAACTGCACTCGATTAGCTGTGCACTCGAGAAGGCTTTAGCGTACTCTTCAGCTACGCTGATGGGCACCAAATTCTCGGATTTCTCTTGCGAACGAAGATCTTTTTTGTTTCCGACAATCAAAATCGGTGTTGATGGACAGAAGTAACGAATCTAAATTGCTGATCAGTAGATTCATTTAGGTCGTTTTTTACCTCGGGAATCCACTTTTCTTTTATGTGTTGCAGCGACTCAATAGATTCCACGGAGTAGCATACCAAGAAGACATCGCAGTCCGGATACGATAGCGGTCTCATGGCACTGAACTCGGAGACTCCGGCAGTGTCGCTGAGATAGAGAGTTTGCTGAAAATTTGAATTGGAATCAAATGGAACTCGTTTATGAAAACCGGTTTATTTTTAAACTATTCATGAAGATATTTTTGCTCATTCATCACTTACCTGCTTTCCGTTAATCAGCGCTTCGATTGAGTAGTGTTCGAAGGCAGTGGGCACGTAGTTTTCCGAAAAGTAACCGTTTGTATGCGCCGATATTAGACAGGACTTTCCAATGGCTGCATCGCCAACAATCACAATTTTGAGTGAGTTCTTCATATCTGTACAGCTCCTGCAAAAAGCGAATTCGAGTTTTGCAAAATGCTCACTGGATTCGAAAGTTGGAGGCGAAGATCGATGCAAAACAAATTCAAATTGTGCACCGAACGAAAAGAATTAAATTTGTGACCTCTGTCCGCGGAGGTTTCTGCCCAGTCTTCGTGCTTCAACGATTGTGAACGAATTCACGGAAAGGCAAGAAATCTGCTCGTGTTTATTCCGAACCGTTAAACGGCAAAGAAATCCCAGAGGGCCAATGATAAATGGAGTGTTAGAGGAAGTCCAATTCAGAGAACAGTTCGTTCAATTAAGAGGTTTAACGACTTGGTGGGTCGAATAAATGAAAATTTTGCTGTTTGATGACAATAACCGTTCCATTCTCACCCCCAATGATGACAACAAACACCCGCAAGATCGTTGAAAAATGCAAAAAATCGCGACAAATGCAAACAAAAGGATCGTATTCTTGGCAATAAAATTTGACTTGTACAAACAATATCGATGGTCGAACATTAAGCAGTTGGTCGAAGAAGCCTACGCGTCTTCCGCCTCGAGATCCGGTTGACTCCCGAAGTAAAAAAAGTACAAAAACATGAACTCAAAACTATGATTTCTAAGATCTTAATGAGAACTCAATGTTCATTCACCACAACATCCGTTTGCACTCATTAAAATCGTTGGCTTACATTCGAAATGATATTTTCCATCTTGGCGAAAGTTTTAGTAGTCGACCGGCAAAAGTGTGGACTACAAAGTAATTAAATTTACTTTCTCGCGACCAGCGAACTTCTGTGTCCATTAAAGAACTCGTGAGTAGGGTGTGGGAGGCGTTAAATAGGATTGTGGGAATCAGCACAAACTTGGCCAAAGTTTAAATTCGCTTCTTTTGTGCCATAAATGAGAATAGTTAAAAAGAGCACACAGCTAAATGGCAAACATCGTAAACATCAACTTCAAAAACGAAGCCAATAATCTTTAGCTTCTGAACGATTGAAATCCTACGGTAGAAATTGGACCGGAAGTCATTGCGGTCGACTTGATTCAATTGAAACGATACAAAACTCCTCCGTTTTTGGTGGAAGACAATTTGAGCGTGTAAACGTAGTGAACAGCTAATCCACGAACTACGAAAAAAGTCCCGTTTATTGAATTTCATTGAAAAACTCGGTTGTAATTTCGCCTCTGAGTTTAGAGCCACGTGCAAATTGACATCCGAAAGAGATGAAAAGCAGGAAGAGAAATTTTCGGATATTCTGCACGTTTTTTCAGCATCTACGTGAAATCACACTCATCAATCAAAATTGTGACAGAATGACCGACGGAACGTGAGCCACAGGGTGCCAACTAAAACATCCGTTTATCGAACCGGAAAGATTGTATTCGTAATAACCCCGAGCTTTCGACCTTTGATCTCATTAATTCCCAAATAAAGAACATGGTTGTTGGTGTTTAGAGTTCGGTATTTTGGTCGAATGATTTTTGTTCCATGAGACCAGTGATTGAAATGCCATTTGAAATGATAAATAACTCGCAATTGAAAGAGAAACCACTTGACATCATGCGTCAACTGCAATCCAATAAATTTTGTGAGAAAAGCAATTAAGTTCCATTAATCTACTGCTCGTTATGTCTTCAAGATACGTTCAGTTGGCGCAAAAGATTTTGGCTCGTTATGGAGCTGATAGTAACTTCAACGGAATAACCAGAGTAGTGGGTTATAATTGTTGAATGAGAAAAAGTTTAGTTTTCGTGTTTAGTGTCGACTTGTTGAAGCAGAAAAAGATCGAGTGAGTGTAGAGTTTGAAGTTGACAAATCGATGACAAACTCTTGGAATACACTTCACGGTATCTTTTGTTCATTAACAGCCATGTATTTCGATGGTTTCAGGTGGTTGTACTGCAAGTTTAGTTGACATGATCACGACAACCGCCATTCTGACCAACGATCGAAATAAAGAGCAGCATCCGGGAGTTTCAATCGACTTGAAAGTCAGGTATGTTTCTTCGTTTGCATTGTTAGACGTGTTCTTTAGTTATTGCACGGCAGCTAAGCTCGGTGAAACGGTCGTTTTGGATGCGATCATCGAAAAGTTTGGCCGTTCGTTGGTTTTCACTCGGGCAGACCTCAGAACCAAAGACGATTCACGACTTATTGCTATAGCTCAACATATCAAAGCGTTTGCGAAACCACCAACAAAGTCCACTGAATAGTCGGAGTTTTCGGAGGGAATTAGAAGAAATGATCGTGTTTATAGAAATAAACTCTACGGTTTCTGTTTTTATTCTTCAACCCAACGTTTCGGAGCATCTTTTCTAACGCTCAGTTTCTAGTTAGGATAGACAAAGAATATGTAGTGCAGGAACCCTTTCGACGTGTTAGAACCACACAAACACTTTTCACTGTTACATCGAAAAGAAATCGATAGAAGAAGTTTGTTCGTTTACTGACTAGAACGCGCCGATTTGCGGTAATTTCTGTTCCATGATTTGTTGATGACATCTTGAATTTGGTCATTAGAACGGGTATCACATACAATGCGCTTAATCTCTCTACTTTGTTTTGTGCTGCTAATTCCAATTTGTTGCGCTTTGTTCGAGGATCAAGTCGGAAAATTTGACTGGTAAGTAACTGAACTCTCGGGCTTTTGAGGACCAATTCAGGCGAGTACAATCACTCGGATGTCCAAAAGATTTGTTGTTCGGAAGTGCCAAAACCGGTGACGACTATCTTCTCCTCTCGACCGACAAGAACTTGGTCGCAGCCGTAGGGACAAACTCAGGAGAAATTCGTGAGCGTTTATTCTGCATTCCATTTTACCATAAGGTTGTTTAGTTTGGCGACAATTGAACGAAGACACACGAACCACTACCGAATCGCCGTCTATTTTACTCAATGGAAATGGTAAAAGTTCATCAAAGTTTGTTGACGGTGATCGTCGTTTTAGATTTGCTTGTGATTGTAAACGGCGGAGAGTATTTGCGTATGTTCGATCGTGTAACCGGCACTTTGAAATGGCAGACACGTTTGGCAGCTAAAGGAGTCAAGTTAGTTTATTCGATTAGAAAAACGATACGGTTTTCATTGCAGACCATCGGATATCGTTCATAAAAACAGTTTTCTGGTCGTTCTACTCAAAGATAAATTGATTGCATTGACGAAAAAAGGCGATCGTTCGTGGAGCACAACGTTGAGTTCGGACGTTGAATGGAACGGTGTGTTGTCGGCTGGAAAACACATTATCGCCATTGGTCGCAGCAAAGATTCGCATTTGCGTTTACATGCAGTTTTGTATTCCGATGGTTTGGAAGTGAAACGAACCGTTGACTCGTTTGTTTTGGAGAAATTTGTAGTCAAAAAGTAAGCTTGCTGTTGAACACAACAATTATACTTGTAAAATTTAGTTGTGCGCTCGCGGGTAGTTCGTTGGCCTGCTTCAATGATCGTACGGTTCACACGGTCTACTTCAATGAAGAAACAACGAAAATCACGAACTTCGATGTTCCCGGTACTGATTCCGTTGTTGACGTTCGTGCGTTGCAGCGTTCGAATCTGTTTGTTGTGAAACACGGTGCACAGAACTCGTTTTTGCGTGTTGATGAAAAGGACTCGGTGGTTTTGGTGACGACGAACTCTGGAGCAGCAGCCGCGGGTTCACGATCTCTTCTTGCCGTTTACGTTGATGGAATGAAAAAGATTCGTGTTTTTGATCAGAAAAGTGGAAAACAAGTCAGCGAATTGGATGTAAAGTTTGCGATCGATAGTCCCGTAAGTGAGATCCAACTTCTCGAATCGGACAACGATTCAACTTTTCAAATGGTTCTGTTGAGAGCTGATTGTCGAATCGACTATTTGGAAGCGAATCGAAATGACAAATCGGTCGGCTTGGAGTGGAGTCGATTCGAAGGATTGGCATCAATTAGTTCCGTTGAAATGATCGATTTGCCGCTTTCGGAATCGCAAGCCACCATAGAAACCGAGTTCAGTGCACAAGATGGTTGGTTAGAAGTTTGTTGTCAAACAACTTTTGTTTTGTAGTTTCAATTTGGAAATCTTTTGTTCTGCGTGTTTACGGTCAAACACAACATCTTCGTCGCAGTTTTATTGCACTTGCCAATCAGTTCGTTGAAGCAATGCATCTTCTTACATCCGGCAAAGAGTCCGTTTCGAATGTCGTTCGTGTATTGCTCGGTGAAGAAACTCGACCACAAAAACGACCGCGAGCCGGCGCTTCAGTCGACGAAGCGGAAGTTCAATTGCCAATGGAACGCGATTATTTCAATCTTCGAAAGCTGATTATTGTATCCACTTATTCTGGCTCGTTGTACGCCATTCACAATCAGTATGGATTGGTGGTTTGGTCTTTGTATTTGGGAACTCAATTCGAACCGCTGAAATCTCAATTGGGAGTTTCGACGGTTCCACTTTTCATTCAACGAACAACTGCGAACTATCAATTCGATAGCCAAGCAGCTGTGGTCTTCAAGTTAAAGGTATACAATTTGGATCTTATTTCAATTGTCATTGTTTTTAGGGAACATCAAAAACACGAATTTTGTTCTTCAATCCGATTAATGGTAAAGTTATTAACAGCCATACGATTGATTCCGTCAAACGTGTTGACTTGGCGCCATTCCCGAATGCTGAGATGCTTCATCCACTTATCATCGTTGATTCAAAAGACAAAGTTCAGTTTTTGCCACCACTTCCCTCTAATTTCCAACTGCCACAACCGTTGCATCTTTTTTCCGTGGATTTGACCAGCGGGATCTTGAGCGGTTTTATTGTCCAACAAAAACAATTTGACATCAATCCAACGTGGAAAACGAAATTGAATTTGGGTGCTGACGAAAAGATCGCTTTGGTTGTTGGAAAACGGCGTAATGGTGGGCGATGATCGGCCTTTTCGGTTCGTAACAAGTTGATTTAGAGCGTGTTCATAGTCAAGGAAAAGTGTTGGGTGATCGTGAAGTTCTGTACAAGTACTCGAATCCAAATCTTGTCGCTGTTCTTACCGTTGATCAAACACACACGACGATTGTAATCAATTTGGTTGATGCCGTCAGTGGGTCAATCGTCTACACCGCCAAACATGAACGCGCGTCGAATCCCGTTCATTTGCTTCACTGCGAAAATTGGGTTGTGGTCAGTTGTTAAACCAAAGAACATTGTTCCTTATTTTCAAGTTTAGTATTCTTATTGGAATGAGAAGGCACGTCGAACGGAAATCGGAATCATCGAATTGTACGAAGGACTTGAACAAACGAACGCGAAACATTTCAATTCGTTTACGACCGTTCGTCATCCGTTGAATGTGATCGCAAGTTCTTTCGTGTTTCCACAAGGAATCAGTGCTGTTGGAGCATCTGACACGGGTGAATAGGAAGCCCAATAACTTTTCAATTCTGTGAATTTCAGAGCAGGGATTGACCACTCGGAGTGTAATTGTTGCAATGCCGTTCGGTGGTATTTTGGAAATATCCAAACGAATGTTGGACGCACGACGACCAATGGAAATGACCGCGGAACTGCGAGAAGAAATGGTTTTACCTTACATGCCAGAGATTCCAATTGCATCCGAAGATTTGATCAATTACAACCAAACGACAATGCAAATAAGCGGAATTCGAACAGCGTAGGTTGATAGCAAAACGAACATGCACGATGTAATGCTTTCCAGTCCTTCGGGTTTGGAGTCCACGAGTTTGATGTTGGCTTACGGTCTCGACTTGTTCTACACCCGTTTAACGCCCAGTGGAACTTTCGACGTTTTGAAAGACGATTTTGACTACGTTTTGATCTCACTCGTTCTCTTAGCGTTAGTTATTGCGAGTTTCGTCTTCAAGCGCATAGCTCGCTATCAGAATCTGAAACAAGCTTGGGCTTAATTCTTCATTGTATGCCAACACAGTCCGATGCTCACTTTCATTCGTGCTCCTTTAACTGCGCTCTACGTTTTCTATTGTAATTATAAGACTCGTTAATGCACGAGATCAAATAATAATCATCACTTTTCTTTGTTTTGTGAAATAAAATAGGAACTCAAATTGTAATGACGATCAATACATTGTTCTTCAACCAAGTTCGTGTTCTTTTGACCACTCACATTCAATGCGTTTATTCCCTTTTGTCTAATTAACAAAATCTACTGTGAGGTGGAAGTCGACAATTGGAATCGAATTCTCAAATCGTTGGGGCCAAACAACGAGTGGGAAAAGATCCAAATTGTGAACGAAAAACAAAAGAAAATTGATTACGAAAACTCGTTGAGAAGAACGAAGAGTCATTCTCTAATAATCGTCCGAAATGCGAGCTCGGCTTGAGCTTCGAAGAACGGCAGCTGATGATGCAGAGCTTGTCAATCCGCCACCGCTTGGAGCAACTGATGCAGCCGAACGGCTCTTGGCGCGGACACGACTCAAGTTGTTTTCGGCTTCATCGGCACGAGATTCGGCATCTGAAAATGTAGTGGTTATTATTTACATCTACGCATTAAGCCGTTTTATTCTCACAAAATTCCAAACAACAACTCCCTGCTTACCTTCGAGTTGATGAGTTAACTGACGGTATTTTGCCTAAAGATCTTTACATTAAACAGAAATCAATTAGACTTATTTACCAAGTTTGTATTTGCCACCTCTTCAGCTTCTTCGAGAGCTTTCTTTTGGCTCTGTAATAAATAAAATGTAAATTCAGTTCTCAAAAATGATTAGTTAATGGATTAAAGACAGAATAACGAACTAATTACCTTCAATTTGCCTTGCAACTTATCAACCAACTCGACGTATTTCTCAGCGGCCTTCTTATCTTCTTCAACTTGGAACTGAAGTTCTCGAAGACGACGATCTTGTTTGGCCAAATTCTTGTTAGATTCCTTCAAACATTCGATTGTGACTCGAATATCAACTACAGAACCTACTTGATAACGACGTTGTTCGGCGTCAAGTTCTGATTCCAAAGCACGAATGCGCTCTTCCAGTTTCGAAATGATTTTCTTTCCTCCTTTGAGTGCTGCTTGTTCCGCTTCATCCAAACGCACTTGCATTTCCTGCAACTTTGTGTTAGCAAAACCCGTTGGAGACTATAGTTCTTACCTTAATTTGCATTTCAAGGCCTTTGCGCAAACGTTCGTTATGCAACGAGTGCTCCTGTTCTTGTCGCAATTCCTCAGCTAATCTTGATGCATCGGCCATCGCTTTCTTTGAACGTTCTTCCGATGCTTTGTACTCGTTGAGTGTTTCATCCAAATCCGCCTGAAATCAAATTGAAATAGGAATCGAGTTAACAACATGAAAACTACAAATTACTTCATCGGTTTGAGTTGAATTTTCGATATAAATTGGTTCAAGAGTTGGTTCATTTTTATAAAAGCGAAATCTCCTTCGTCCATACATTTCACTAGCGAGCAAAAAGATCACTTGCACAAGAAAAACAAAAGAACAAGATAAGTTCGTTTTCGCGCTCTCTCTCGTCAGATCTGCGTACTAATTCTACGTTCGAAAACCTACATGCAATGCTTGAAGTTCGCCTTCCAATTTGCGTTTAAGGCCATTCAACGAAGAGCATTGGGCATTGAGATCGTTTGCTTGTTCACGGAAATCAGTTGCTTCAGTTTCTGCCTGTCGTCGCGCACGTTCCAACGAGTCGGTTTGTACAACAAGTTCATCACGTTCGGCTTGCAAGATTGTCAGACGCTTCTCCGCATTCAAATACTGTTCACGCCTAAAATATGCAATCAGTAGTTTTGCTTTAATGCCAATTCATTTAGGTGGCACGATTACTTACATGTCGTCGCAATTGCGTTGGTTTTCGTCAACCTGAATATTTTCATAAAAGAATTGCAAATAGAAAGATCTGTAACATACCTGCATTTGCAATTCGCGGATTTGATCTTGAGTTCGTTTGATCGTCTTTTGAGCATCAACCTAAAGTTTTTTCAATTATAAGTGCAAATTAAACTTTCCAATAAAAATGAAATTTATCTCTAACTTACATTGGCTTTCGAAGCATGATCAAGAGAAATCTCCAAGTCATTGACATCGGATTCGAGCTTCTTCTTGATTCTCAAGAGATCTTGTTTGGCTCTTGCTTCGGCTTCGAGTGTTGCTTGCATAGATTCGAGCGCACGTTGATGGTTTTTGCGAGTGTTCTCGAACTCTTCTTCTTTCTCTTGAATTCGTTTTTCAATTTCCGAACGAATTTGTGAGACTTCAACTTGAGCACGAAGAACCTTCGACTCCTCCGCTTCTAAAGCTGCTTCGCTTTCATCGAGCGCATGTCCAAGTTCTTCTTTCTCTTGTTCCAATCTATTTCGAAAGTGATTAATTACATTAAAAACGCTATGAACTTACCGGCGCAACATTTTTTGCAATTCATGAACTGAACGTCCACCTTCGCCCAACTGATCAGTAAGGTCTTTGATCTCTTGGGCCAATGATCTGTTTTCGCGACGCAATCCTTCAACAGCTTCGTGAGCTTCCTCCTGAGCAGCTTTTGCCCGGAAAAGATCAGTGGCGGCGTTTCGAGCATCACGTTGAGCAGCATCAAGTTCGGACTCGAGATCTGCGGTCTTCTTTTTCCATTCGTCAATAATACGATCGAATCCTAAAGTATAAATGGTTAGATATTCATCGACCAGTGACTTATCTTTCTGTTTGTTTTCGAGTTGATGATATAGAGAATTGGCACGCTCAACATCAACCTAAATTTCAGTTTGTTGAACTGTGGAATCGAATGCTTACTTGAGCATCATCCAAGTCGCCAACCAAACGTGAACGAGTTTTGTCCAATGATTGAATCTTCGAATTAGCTGCACCCAACGCTTCTTCCAATTCTTGAATTCGTTGTGTTTGGCGACGTTTCGCTTCTTCGATTTCATCACCACGCAACAATCCCTCAGATTCAAATCGAGCTAAAAAATTTATGCAAATGGGTTTGTTCTAAACACAATCTTACCTTTCCATTGTTGGATTTCAGCGTTTGCTTTGCTCAATTGACGTAAGACTTCAGCCTTTGATTCCACTTCATCGTCAAGCATTTCACGTACTTGATCCAGCTCGTGTTGCAAGTTTTTGGCATTAGCAGCATGAGTTTGACGTTCACGTGCCTATATCACAAACTACAATTAGGTTGACATGCAATACAAACCTCTTCATCGGCAGTTCGTTTCGCTTCCTCTAATTGACTGACCATTTGAGATTTGAGGCGATGCAAGTTGTTCAACTAAAAGTAAAAGTGAGATATTTCAACTTATTGAAATAAACCTGAGACTCGGCCTCTTCCAATTGTCGATTAAGATCTCCCGTCTCGTTCTAAAATGTAAAATCATTAAAATTTCAGTTATGGGAATCAACTCACTTGCAAACGTCCTTTCAACGAAGTGAAATCTTGAATGGTACGAGTTTGCTCATCGCATTTGGATGTGAGCTCAGAAAGTTGAAGTTCGTATTGTTTAACCAATTTCTCTTGATTCAAACGTGCAGAGCTCTCGGAGTCGAGTTGATTTTGAAGATCTTCGCAATCGTGAATAGCCTGTTGACGTTCCTTATCGGCCTTTTGCTTTTGTTTTTGAAGAGCTTCCAATTGATCCGACAACTCGGCAATTGCATCCGTGTGCTTTTTGCGCAAGGATCCCAAAGATGTCTCATTATTAATATGGGCCTCCTCCAGATCACGACGCAACTTGGCAATTTCAGCATCGCGTTTCTTTCCAACCTCAATTTGTGCTTGAGTTGCTCCGCCTTGTTCATCCAATCTAAACACTCAAAATCTATTTCACCAACCAAATTGACAAACCGCTCGGATAATTCTTCCAACTCGCGTTGAAGTTCGGCTTTTGCACGATCAGCTTTTTGACGAGATTGACGTTCATTTTCGAGTTCGTCGGTCAATTCGGAGATTTGTGATTGTTGTTCCTGTAGAAAACTTGTAAACATTGCTGGTTTTAATGAAGAAAACAACCTTAATTTGACGGTTCAATTTGCCGGCAAGAGATTGTTCGTCTTCGAGTTTCGAAGAAAGCGAATGCAATTCGGCTTCTTTCTTTTGCAAGGTGGATTGCAAGTCGGCCTTTTGCTTGTTAACCTCGTCGATGTTCTCGTTTGCAATCTTTAACTCACCTAAAATACACAAGAATTAATCGTTGTAGGCTTAGAAAGAGATATGTTTACGTCCACGAATGGTCAGATGAATGTGAGTTGAATAAAACCGTACACCTACCCTCGACTTTACGTTTTTGCTTGTCGAGATCGCCACGAGCACGTTTTTCACGTTCGAGCGTGTCCTCGAGATCGTCGAGTTGTTGTTCCAATTTGGTCTTTGTTTTCTAAATATACAAGAATTAAGATAATGTTTACATAATCATTTAGAAGGCCAAATTTTGTGGTCCGTTGCATTTCTCACTTGATGCCTTGGACGTAGCTGAAGGTGACTCGCAGACTGTGATTTAATTGTGTCTGAACGTCAAGGTCTTTCTACGACTGTTGTCCAATCACATGACCGAGTTCGAGTATATTTAAGTTCACAATAAAGAATGGCAGTCAAATTGTTAACGATCGTTTTTAAAGTGAAATTGTTTCCTGCCTCTCGAATAAAATCGGCTGCTAAAGCTACAGCAGTCTTTATGTTTCGATATAACAACGTTTCAATTGGAAGTTGACGAATGAATGTTAAAGTTACCTGGATGTGATTGCCCTTATCTTCTTCGGCTTGCAAATCTTCCATCAATTTCCTATTAATAGATTGAAGAGTAAGTTGTCGAACAACTTCAAAAGGCCAAGCGTTTGTTTATGCAAACTTAACTTGCTTTCTGGTATTCTTTTAATATTTTCGATGAACATATTTGGAAGCCTCAAAATTTAGTCCATGAACCAGATGTTGAAATGAAACAAAAACGCTTGGACTTTTGCAATTGTCTGGAAGCTTTCTCTCCTACCTATTTGCTTCTTCTTGTGCTTTCTTGTCACGATTGGATTTAGCGAGATTCTCATCCAACTGTTGCATCTCGTCTTGCAACGATCGAATTTGATGATCTTTGGATTGCTTTTCACTTTCCGATTTGCGCAACGACATTTCCTATAAATTCATAATAACTTCATGACTGCGACGGGTCAACGAACCAGGTCTTGAATTTGCTTCTTCAAAGAATCCAAATCACCTTCTAGCTTCTTCTTGCCACGTTGCAAGTCCGCATTTCTATCTTCTTAAATGGAATCCCATTTTTAAACGGAAAGCTTTGTAGGTACTTGCCTTGGTCACCCAAACGATCATGAAGTTCGTTAAGTTCACGGCTAGCTTCGTTGTGTTGAGATTGCAGTTTGGAGAGACGATCTTCAGATTCGGACAGTTGACTTTTGGTGTTTTCAAGATCCGAGAACAACTTGTTTTTTTCCTCCAAAAGTTTTGATCCCTGATCTTCGGCATCTTTTCGCAATTGAACTTCTTTGGCCAGTTCAGCTTCGAGTTCTGCTATGCGCTGAGTAATCTTCTCTATCTGAAATGGTTTAATTAAGTTTATACGAGTTGTATTAACAAGTTTTGTTGTAATGCCAGTTGAGATAAGATTCCAATTGAAATTATTCGAAAATAAAACCATTGACAGATATCATTTTAAATTATTGCCAAAGAAATTTTTGTTTCAAAAGTTAATTCGAATGATCGTTCACATCTTCGATGAACTCATTGGGACTGTTTCTCAAATGTGGTCTCAAAAGTAGCACTTTGATGTGATTTGTTCGCACCTACCTCTTCTGCTTCCTTGCCGGCCTTCAACATCGGTTTGACTTTTCCATATCTAAATGGCAACAAGTAAGTGGTTTCCATGTACCCAACTTAACAATTTGAACCAATCCCTGAAATACATTAGAGATTAATAATAGTACATGGCGTTTGATGAAAATTTGATGAAACATGAAAAAAACAAATTCCCACTTTTGACAAATTTTTGAAATGATCGAGTCACAATAGCTATCAACAGGATGTTGACAGGGGCCGCAATTGCAAACTTCTATTTGATTTGAGTAGTTGCCATCACTTTTCTGTGTTGCTAATCGTTTTCAACAAGTGCGTTTTTCACTTTGCTTATCCTTCTTCTTGTTGTTACTGTCTCAGCTACACAACGGAAAAGAAGATGTAGTTTGTAGACAAGTGACAAAGATACACTTTAAATTGACTGCCCATCTGTTTCTCTTCCTTTTATCGCGAACTTACCATGTACGCAATGTGCACCAAGAGCGAATATTACGTTGCAAGATGAGCAAACCCGCACGTTGTTGCATACGACGACGACGGTCAGCCATTCCCAAATACCAACGAATCGTAGCTTGGAATCCAGTCATAATGGCACCCAACTTTTCATCACGGAAATCTTCAAGTAAGGCAACAATACCGGCTTTGAAGAAGACCTACAATTTTACTCAGTATTTTTATATTCGTTTATTTTAACACCTTAGTAGCACCAATACGGAAGTTTTCTTCGGTCAACTTTCCTTCGTTAATCAACGCTTGCATAATAGCACCAGCACACACTTTCGGATCTTCGCTCGACTTTGCAGCATCTGCAGCCAAGACTGAGTAACCTGAAAGAATGATAAGTGATATTTGTTATCATCATTTTTACTCTATTAGTTATTAGCACTTACGTTGTTTGAAATCAGCGTGAAGAGTACGATTGCTAAAGATAAACGGATTAAAAAATCTCGTCATTTGTTTATGCTTACGGGAAACCTTTACGGCAAATACGAATACCCTCGAGCACACCATTGCAAGTCAACTGATTCAAAACCAATGCAGCATCAATCATGCCGGATTGTTTCTTTTCGTTGGGAATAATACAACGAATAAAATGAGGATGAGTGCTGTTCAACATAGTCATGAGATTGTTCAACGATTCACGGTACATCATTGAGACAGTCATGAAAGAACCTGTAATAGTTAACGCATTAAAACAAATATATGATCATTAATCTTGAATTTCAACTACGACAACTAACTTTCTTTATCTAACTATTAATTATTTTTAGGTTAAAGTTTTTGATGTCATATGATAATCTTAAATCGTACTCAGAAAAATGGATTCTAAAGTTGCTAACTTACCAGATTTGCCCTTCTTCTTGCCACCACCACCTCCACCTTCTTTAGCTTTTTGCGCAGCTTCTTCTTGAGTCGTGTAGTCGCTCCAAACTTCGAGAAGAAGTGGATTGACATTCGGTCCTTTCATTACCGAAACAACAGTGTCGTTGAGCGGATCTTTGTTCTTCTCCAACCAGTTAGTGACGTTGTATCGAACGGTTCCGGCGTAATGGCGCATCGCGAAATGAGCTTCAGCTTGTTTTCCTTTTGGCGGTTTCGGTTTCTCGAAGTTTGGATGCTTGCCGAGATGCTGTTCGACGAGTTTCTGGGCGAGTGTTTGGTCCGTGGCTTTCGGGACAATACACTCTTCGTCCAACATCGAAATGATACCCATTGGCTTTTCGATCAACTCAATACAAGCTTGCAAGTCCAAACCGAAATCGATGAACGTCCATTGGATTCCTTCGCGAGCGTATTCTTCTTGTTCCAAAACGAACATGTGATGATTGAAGAACTGTTGCAACTTTTCGTTCACAAAGTTGATCCACAATTGTTCGAAACTGTTGAACTGAAGCAAACACTCATCGAAAATATCAGTAAAACTAACTCACATCGAAAATTTCAAAGCCAGCGATGTCAAGCACTCCAATGAAATGGTCACGCGAAAGTCCAACTTGATCAAGAGTCATGTTACATTTTCTAAACAACGTTTAATACTCAATACATATAATCGACAACGTACTTGACCAGCCAGTGGAACACGCGGGCATAAAGACCCTTGGACATTGCACCGACGGCCCAGTTGACTTGTTCTTGATTTTGACCCTTCGACACCCACTCAGTACCGACTTTGACACGCGGTTTTGTCAATGCTTTCAAGAACGTTTCGCAATCAATATTGTACATAGCTGCTGCTTTTTCAGCTTCATCAGTTCCATCCGGTTCGGCTTGTTCTTCGCGTGGACGCTGTTTGAACTTCATGTTACCCATGTGCATCAATGCAGCCATGATTCGATAACAATTCATCTTTTCATCGTTAGAAAAGTTCATGATGTCGAAAGCCTCATCAGTCAATTGATGCTCCTCTTTGTCGTTGACACCATCGATGGTCAGTTCGGCCTGAGCAACAAACCAGTAGTCTTTGAGTGGCTTGTCCAATTGAAGTTCTTTGATGAGTTCGGGTTTGTAACCGGAGTAAATTTGATAGAAAATGTGATAACAACGTTCACCTAAAAGAAACTTTTAATGATAATCAATGTTTAACGTTACTCACCAGGAGCTTGACGAATGACACGAGATTTTTCAAGCAAATCTGCAATTTCTAACTAAACTTTTTTACGAAAATTAAACTTGCAATGCTCAATGTCGCAAGAAGCGACACGTCCTGCTTTGTTGAAGTGAATTCGAATGAACTTTCCGAATCGAGAAGAATTGTTGTTACGCACGGTCTTCGCATTACCGAAGGCCTCAAGCACAGGATTCGTTTGAACGATTTGATCTTCAAGAGTGACTTTCTTCTCATCAGTAACAACACCGGCACGAGCATCAGCGGCTTCTTGTTGCGATGCACCAACAGATGCGAAGTACGCAATGACCTTTTTGGTGTTCTCAGTTTTTCCTTAAACATGTCAATTGTTCACTTGCATTTCTGTTATGCAACAACCTGCTCCCGATTCACCGGTAATCAACATCGATTGATTTTCGTGATCTTGAAGCATGTTACGATAAGCTTGATCAGAGACAGCAAACAAATGAGGTGGCATTTCAGTTCGTCGTTTTCCCATGTACATACGAGCAACCGAGTCGGTGTAAATCGGCAATCGCTTGTACGGATTGATAACCACACAGAACAATCCCGAGTAGGTCTAATTAAAAGAAGTTACTTGAGTATTATTAATTTAAAACCTACATATATGAGCATCGAGCCGTAACTTTGAAAATCAAATCAATTAGTCATATCAAACATCATTGAGTGGAAAATACTTTTTCATGTTTAAAGTCAATAAAGATCAATTTAAGATGTCTTCTTTGAATAGTTTGAATTGTAAACTGTTTCTTTGCAATAGGAAGCAATCGACAAGTCTACGCTGTCGATTTTCGCGTGCTGTTTAATGGCCGCATGTCTGACTTTCAATCAATCGACCGCTGAATTGTGCGAACGTGCAGCTGCGTTTCTTGCCCTTTCCTATTCTTCCAAAACCGCCCACATTCGCGATTGCAAATACAACAACTCCGTTTTTGTTCTCAAAGTTGAATCCAACACTTGATTTCCTTTTCGAGTTCGATTGATTTTCAGCGACTTTTGTAGGAACGATGGCGCGAGCACATTTCAAAAACGCTGGAAACGTGTGGGTCAATCATGACCGTGATCGCGAGCTCTTTGTAAAGGATTGGCTCAAAAAGAATCCTGAAGGTACGTTCCTGTTCTTGATGGCTTTTCGGATTCTTTCTCTTTGTTTTCAGGGCATCGTATGCACGCAGTCCTCGAGTTTGAGGTTGCCAATAATCACTGGCATCAGGGACGCGAAATCGTTAAAGTTCGAATCGATCAGTGCCGCCTTTTTGACGGCAATTTTGTCTTTACCAAACCGTCGGGATCATCTAAAGTCCTTCAAAAGTGGCACTGTCGATGTCAAACAATGGGTTGCCGAGCGAATCAATACACAACACTCAACGCGCAAGGAACCACTTTTGCTATCACAAATGGTAATGAGCACGATCTTCACACTGACATGCGTCCGAGTGTTTGAAACATTTCGACTGACTTCCCGTTTTCAGTACTCGAACACGTTTTACAACCCTGACACAGGATGCCTGCAGGAGATTGAAGACTTGTTGGAAACCGTGGAAAAATTGGAAGCCAATGGTTGCGACTTGAAGTCACTTTTTCGAGGCGAAATGAGTGCCGACGATTTTGAATCAGTGAGTGATTGCTTTTCGTGTTTTTTACTTGCTGTTTAGGAACAACTCAAGGCATTCAAAGTCTTCGCTGGTTTCGAAATTGCGAACAAATCTTTTAAAGAGAAATTCGACGACAAATGTAATGGAAAACACAGGCTGTACGCTCGCTTCTTTCAAAGTGTCACTCAAGGATCGTCTTTGCGCGAAAAAATCGAGGCAATACGTTAGGTTGGCGAAAGTTCAACCACCGAAAACTCGCGAATTCAATCTGATCTTCAGACGTTGGATCGGTAAGTTACTGTTTCTGGATTTAATTCCGTGTTTAGAGTTTCGAAGTTGTTGAGAGCTTGTGGTTCATCCGATTCATATAGAATTCTGATCAAATCCGCGGATTCGGTTATCGATGGCAGTAAAAACGAGCACAAGTATCAGAGTCGATGATAATCAACGCTTTTACTAAGTTCGCCTCGTTCTTGATTTAAAAGCTTTTTAAGGCCGAACAAATCAATATTGCCCACTGATTAACAACTCTCTCGGTTACGGATTCAAAAAGTTTATGGACAACGATTTGACAGTCGCTTTAAAAGCAACTGCCTTCCTAATTCTGCGTGGACTTGTTAGTTGCCAGATTCAAGAATCCGATTTTACTCCAAAAGTAAGTCGAACTGTTTAGCTTGTATACAATCGCTTATAGATTAGTGCGAGTACAGGCACGGAGATTGATCGCCGTCGACTCGCTACAATCCGCAGAGATGCAGGACTTGTTTTGGAAGTGTGATCGAAATGCCTTATCAATTTAATTAAAGTCTCATTGGCGAAATCGAAAGATCAGGAAGCCTACCGACAAGCACGTTTATTACTCGATCGTCTCTTTATCTCTGAAGACGTTAGACGTCAAGTCGCAGTTTTAAACGAAACCGTTCAAAATACGACCACTCAACTTAACGTTACCGGCAGTTCAACTAAATCATCTGATTGCAAGAAGCTAAAGGTAATAGCGAGAGCAACGAATTTAACTGCTTTTGTTTTACAGAAAGGCGCCAACAACGAAAGCAAACTGAAAGTGGTGTACGAACGCGTAACGAAAAAGCCGATGTTTTCAATGAGTTCGACCAAATAAACTTCTCCACATTTAGCAGTTTAATTAAAGAGAATGTTTCTTGTTATTTTAAATGTGAATCAACTTCATTGAACCTACCGAGAACGTAGATTGTACAACACAGATGCATCATTCAAGAAAGTCAAGTTAGACATGTCTTCGGTCTTCTCAAACTTTGGTGGATTCATCTCTTGAACCAACTCCTTCTTCAAAGTTTGTTCGTTTCCCCGAACGGTGACAACCGTGACATCATCTCCAGCCGTACTTTTAATCTCAGCAGCAACTAAATTCTATGCATTATACTTTGATTATTCATTCAATTCGCTTACCGTATCCGTCCTGTAAACCAAACAGTCAATCTAACATTACAGATGATTAAACAAAAGAGTAAGTGTTATAAAATTTCTACAAGTTTTTTTTAAAAGAAAGTTCACAAAACATGTTTTAAGTAGTAAACTTATTTAGCAGAAACGACTACCTCTGGATCGGCAACCCAGCAATTCTTTTTCGAATCATACGGTTTGGATTGTTCCTGGAAAACGGGTTGATTAAATGATCTAATTAATTCGGTTACTTCGAGCATTTGCTCGCGCGTCATCCGCAGATATTGCCATCCTGAAATTGGGGTCTTAGTAACAACAGTAACCACTAGCTAATCATCAATAGAAAACGATTGTACCTGGATCTTTTTCGTATTCCATCGTCTTCTTAATGGGAAGTTCAACGGTATACGGTAGTTAGATTGGAGTGCAAAAAGCAACGACAATTCTTGGCCCTTGTCGTTGCCAAAAGTGCTGTTGATTTCCGATCCGCGTCCGGTTTCATGCCTTACGTGTGGGTGTGGCCAATGGTTGACAAGACGTCTGTATTCGATTCCACTAACCACCGTTTGTGTTCCCTCAAAACGACATCTCAAAACGCCTCACACATATGTGAATGTAAATTGTCGCGTCGGTCCGAACGAATCGGTTCTAACCCTGAGGCCGCTGCAACGCCCGTTTGCCCACACATCGGCCGTCTGGTGACATTTTACGTCTGTCGAACGAACTAACAGTAATCAAAGGTAAAACGGACGACGAGCGATCACTTTTCGACGTCATGAAATCGGCACAGCAGTTGTCGTTTTTGGGTTTGGCCAGCGGTTTGGTCTGTGGCAAATGCACAGACAAACAACGGCAGGTGTTCGTTAGAACCGAAGAACAGACGCTTAACGGGTTTGTCAATCGGAATGGGTTCCGGGTTATTTTTCGATCTTATTGATCGGTCGTTTGTCTTCCGAGCATTCATGATCTCTCAGGAATGCGACATAAACGACAATTCAAAACGCACAACGTTAAAACGAATTTTACCGTACACTTGTCTTCAGAATCTCTGTTTTATTCACAACACTGTGGGCGTAATCGAAATGAAGACAAACGAGAATCAATAGTTGTTTTGCACATCTGGAAATAATAACAAAGTAACGAGGTCGTTAGGTTGTTACCCGCAGTAAACAGCCGAGTTGCCAATTCGCAAGATCGCTCCCACATATGCAATCTAATTGTTTTCATTCGCTTTTGAAAGCTTAAGCCGATGGTTGCTTTCTTAATCATTCATTTGTTTGATAAGCAACAGTTAGTTAAGAACAAAACTTTTAAGTTGGCACAACTTTGCTCGCAGACGGTTTTAGTTTGTGGAAAGAAATGCTCAAATGGTGAACGTTAAGATGGCGGCTGTCGTTCCATGAATCGCAAACCGAACAAAAACTTAAACGTCTGACGACAGACGAAATTGAACCGCTGTCGTCGCGTTTGAAGACGATTCGGTTTTTGGAGAAGTGATTTCCGACAAAAATGCAACAAAACCTTGGGGTTTTCTAGCTTTCTTTCACATTAGTTCGTAACTTAAAAGCAGTTGTTTTTACGTACAATGAAAACTTTTATTACAAAACAGAAATTCATTTAAATGTATCTAAGACAACTGGTTGGAAGAAGTTCGAAGTAGTATGCTTTTAACGGTTCGGTACTAAAAAGAAAGATGAAATTAACCAATTCGAATATCAAAACTTGGATCTGTTGTGGTCTCAAATGTGCGATTGAGTCGATGAACGGATGACTCCTTTGCTCAAATCGCCGTTGATTGGTTGAGTAGCTGAAGGCATAAGACCCGTTCTTCCACGGATCTTCGTTTTAATGCGCAACAGCGAATGTTCAGCTTCCTATAATTAGTCGATTGATTATTATCGTCTTACTGTCTTGGATACCTCAGCACGTTCGTCGGCGTGATCAATCAAGTTCACGATCTTACGTACTTTCTGCATATTTACATTTGCTACTTCTTCCTAAACAACATCATGTTATCTTCAATTAATTAACCATAAAACCTACTGCTTCTTCAAGTGCCTTCTTTTGACTCTAAAATAAAATTTTGGAATAGTTAGTTATAGTTAATGTTCATAGTTTACCTTTAACTTGCTATTCAATTTCTCAATCAAATCTTGCATTTTCGCGGCATTTTTTCGTTGTTCTTCCAATTCAAATTTACGTTCACGAACATCACGATCGCATTTGGCCAAATTCTTTTGAGCTTCTTTGTGACGTTTCTGTTCGGCTTCCAACTCACGTTCGCGCATTCGAACGTCTTGTTGAAGCTTCTCCACAGTTCGTTGACTGAGTCGTAGAGCATGTTGTTCGGCATCTTCGAGTTTGGCATGCAATTCCTGCAATCTAGTTTATTTGCAGTCGATTTGACTTTTCTACCTTTATTTGCAATTCTAATCCCTTTCGAAGACGATCGACATGCTCTGCATGAGCTTGTTCTTGTCGAAGTTCTTCGCTCAAACGTGTTACATCACCGTTGACTTTCTTGAACGCTTCTTCCGTATGTTTCAAGTCGGCAAGTGCTTTGTCTAATTCGCTCTGCAAAAACAAATTCAAATAAAATTGAACGAATTAGATAACCTTTGCAATTTGAACTTCGTTTTCGACTTGGCGTTTTGCAGCCGACAATTGTAAGTTTTCGTTTTGGGTCTCGGTCTTAATGCTACGTTGTTCGTTGACATCGGTATCCAATTTGGCTTTTTGTTGTTCCAATGTTTCTCGTTGAATAGCCAATTCGTCTTTTTCTGTCAAAACGACTTGAAGTTTCTTTTCGGCAATAAGGTAGTTTTCACGATACTCTTCGCGATGTCTTTGGGCTTCTTCGAGTTGGCCTGAACAATAAATTTTGTAAGCATCTAATTTAAACATCATTATACCTTGTAATTCGACTATTTGTCCCATTAACTTTTTGATCATTTTCTGAGATTCGACATTTGACTTATTTGCCACATCGAGATTCAATTCGAGAGCATGAATTTCAGATTCGAGCTAAAAATTGTTTTCTATGTAGGAAATTAATCGCAGAGTTTACCTTCTTTTTGCATTGCAAAAGCGTATGCTTGCTCTTTGACTCAGTTTCCAGTGAAGTTTGAATCGATTCGAGAGCTCGTTGATGGTTCTTGAGAGTAGATTCGAAGTCTTCCTCCTTTTCTTGTATACGTCTGTCAATTTCTTGTCGTATTTGCGAGACTTCTGTTTGCAGCCGTAAAACTTTGGACTCTTCCACTTCAAGTGCTGATTCGGTTTCATCCAATGCGTGTTGAAGTTCCTGTAATATTCAATTAGTCGGTGTTCTTTAAGTGCATAGTTAGTCCAACACGTATTAGTATAAACGAAGAAAAGTAACTTAATTCTTTTTCCATGCTCAACATTCGCACTTTCTTTGCAACATCGTGAGCCAAACGGCCACCGGCTCCAAGTTGTTCATTCAAATCTTTGATCGTGTTAGTGAGGTTTTTACTCTCACGTCTTAAGTCGTCAACTTGTTCAGAAAGCGAAGTTGAAGCAGTTTCTAAATTTCAAAAGATTATAAGTGTTTTTTGGCATCAGTTATACTGCAACAACTGGAAACTTACGCAAAGCGTAGACATCTGCAGCGTTTCGTCGGGCTTCTTGTTGTGAACGTTCGGTCTCTTGACTCAATTCATCGCATTGACGTCGCCAATCTTCAATGATACGATCGAAGGTCGATTGTTTCTTTTCCAATTGAGCAATCAAAGCTCGATTACGTTCCATTTCTGATCGAGCATCTTCTGCTTCACTGATCTACACCACAGATTGTTGTCAGTTGTCATTTTCTGAACTTACCAAACGCGAATTGGCCTTCTCGACAGTAATGATCTTGTTGTTGACATCTTGGAGCAAATCTTGGATTTCAAGTTTCTTGTTTGCACGACGTCGACGTTCTTCTTCGAGCTCATCACCAGCAATCAAACCTTCAGATTCAATCTTGGCTAAAGATAATCTAGATGTAAGTAAAATTCTGATTAAATACTTACATTTCCATTGTTGTGCTTCAGACTTGGCTTTGCTCAGTTGTCGAAGAAGTTCTTCTTTCTCGTTACCTTCGCGTTCAATACATTCGTGAATGTATTCAATTTCATGTTCGAGATTTTTAACAGTTGCACTCAAATTCTGACGCTCTTGATGTTCTTCCTCGACCTAAGCAATGTTTGATTCAATTATTACTGCACATAACATACGGTCTTTTTGCCTTCTTCTAATTGAGCCAATGATTGAGCCTTGCGTTTGCTTAACGCAGTCAATTGCGTTTCTCCATCTTCTACTTGCTGTTGCATGTCTTGATTTTCAGCTTCCAAACGTGTTTTGGTTGAAACGTAGTCCTAAATTTCGTACTCATTTGTTGCTTTCAGCAAGTTAACTAACTTGAATCAAACGATGTTGGTCATCACAACGTGCCTGGAGTTCAGCAACTTGAGATTCATACCTAAAAACGCAGATAATAAAAGTAGTAGGACGACGACTAACATTTTGGACAAACGTTCTTGTTCCGATTTGTTTTTGGTTTCTTCGTTAACTTGCGATAAAACGTCGTCTAGTTGTTGACGGAGAGCTTGTTTGTCACGTTCAATCTTTGCTTTTGAGGCCTGCATGCGTTCCAATCGCTCAGTCAAATTGGCCAAATCGTCGGCGTTCTTTTTGCGAAGAACTGCTAATTGGCCTTCATGGTTTTGGTTTGCTTGTTCCAGATCCATTCGTAAACGTGCAAGTTCTGCTTCTTTACGTCGTTGAAGTTCAATTTGAGCAGTAGTCTTTCCGTTTTCGTCGTCTAGCGAATCGTTCAAATCGTCAAGCATCATTTGGATTGCAGATTTTGATTTGTCCGTTTTAGCTCTAAAGTTATACAAAATGAAGTTGTAACAAAAATGATTGTTCAATGCCATTGAGTAAACTTACCGTGCATGACGTTCTGCATCGAGTTCTTCTTCGAGGCTTTGAATATGAGATTGTTGTTCTTTTCTGCAGATTTTAAGCATGCTATAGTCATAAATCAGTAAACTCACATTTCACGGTTCAAACGAGCAACGAGAGTAATTTCGTCGTTTAATTTGTTGTTCAATGAACGCCATTCTTCTTCAACAGCTTGCAATTTTTGTTCGATTTCTGCTTTACGTCGAGTGATTTCGTCGATTTGTTCCTCCGCTACAGCTAATTCATTTTCGGCCTTCTTTCGACTCTTTTCAAGATCCAATCGTTGACGACGATCTCTTTCCAACGTGTCTTCAATGTCTTCAATAGACCGTTCGAGTTTGACTTTGTTGCGATTTGATTGCGTGTTTTTCTCCTCTTCAGCTTGAAGATTCTCGGCCATTTTGCGATTTGCTTCGTCGTTCTTCTTCTTCTCGCGATTCACTTCAGCAATCTAAATTGCCAAATGATCTTTTATCGTTGATGCTTACTCACCTGAGCATCTTTTTTAGCCATTTCCTCGTGCAATGAACGAATCCGTTCTTCACGTTCCTTCTTTTCTTCCTCAATTTTCTGTTGAGCTGATTGGAGACTTGAAATCTGTTCGTTCAATCCTTGACGATCTTTTTCAGCGCGACGCATTTGACGTTGAACTTCTTCAGTACGTTGTTCTTGGTCGGCCAATCGATCTTTTACGTCGTTGACACCTCTTTCCAATTCGGCTTTTGCCGCACTCAATGAACTGATTTTGTCTTCAATCACAGCACCGCCAGAACGTGACATCTCTAAATCTTCGAGCAGTTTGGCACGTTCCTCGGCAAACTTCTTGTGTTCTGCTTCAATCACCTTGCGCGCCTCTTCTTCTTTCTTCAAAACTTCGCTTAGCTCCTTATATTCTTTGTCCATCTTCTCGAGTTCCTCAACTATTTTGTTTCCTTTCAGCTAAAACACAAAACATATAGACAATAAACAGTTTGATTTAAACTGAAGCGTAAAAGGCAGAAAAGATTAGCTACCTGAGGTTTAATCCAACCATATAATTTGTACCTAAAACAGATAATGACCAGTGAATTGATTTGAATCTTACCAATCGTCAGTTCGCACCATATTCCACGCACGAATGTTCTTTTGAATGATTCCGTAGCTGTCTTCTTGTGCTTTTCGTTTACGATATTCGATCTGAAAGTTCGTTTTGCTGGGCAGCGTTATAAACTAAATTCACCAAAGCCAGGAACCGACGACAATTATTTTGGATTCCAGTGATCAATTCGTTTTGTCGAACATCACGCAAATCCTCAATATGTGCAACAACTCCAGCCTATAATATCAATTACAAAAATGTCGAAAATATGGTTTTCATTACCTTAAAAAAGACTTTGGTGTGTCCAACTCGGAACTGCTCATCAGTCAATTGTTGGTTGTTGACAAGACGACCAAGAATTGCTCCAGCCGCCAATTTCGGATCTTTCTTGTTGGCACGTGCTTCTTCACCCGCTAACAAAGAATATCGAAGAACAAAGTCGCTATGTAAAGATCGATTTCTACAATCAATTAATTGCAAACCAATCGAAATTGGTAACTTACGGGAAACCTTTACGGCAAATACGAATACCCTCAAGCACACCATTGCAAGTCAATTGATTGAGCACAAGTGCTGCATCGATCAGACCACATGTCTTTTTCTCGTTGGGAATAATGCAACGGATGAAATGAGGATGAGTCTTGTGAAGCATGTTCATCAAATTATTCAACGATTCACGGTACAAGCTCGACACAGTACTGAATGCACCGCTCTTTCCTTTCTTTCCTTTTCCACCACTTTTGCTCGCAGCAGCTGCTTCTTCTTGAGTTGTGTAACTAAATTTGACAGTAAAATTCGTTTTCTGGAATATTCTTACTCTGCCCAAATTGTATTCAAAAGATTGTTCTGCTTTGATGCTTTCAAAACGGCGACTAACGTGTCGTTGAGCGGATCTTTGTTCTTCTCCAACCAGTTAGTGACGTTGTATCGAACGGTTCCGGCGTAATGGCGCATCGCGAAATGAGCTTCAGCTTGTTTTCCTTTTGGCGGTTTCGGTTTCTCGAAGTTTGGATGCTTGCCGAGATGCTGTTCGACGAGTTTCTGGGCGAGTGTTTGGTCCGTGGCTTTCGGGACAATACACTCTTCGTCCAACATCGAAATGATACCCATTGGCTTTTCGATCAACTCAATACAAGCTTGCAAGTCCAAACCGAAATCGATGAACGTCCATTGGATTCCTTCGCGAGCGTATTCTTCTTGTTCCAAAACGAACATGTGATGATTGAAGAACTGTTGCAACTTTTCGTTCACAAAGTTGATCCACAATTGTTCGAAACTGTTGAACTGAAGCAAACACTCATCGAAAATATCAGTAAAACTAACTCACATCGAAAATTTCAAAGCCAGCGATGTCAAGCACTCCAATGAAGTAATCGCGGTTTAAACCTTTTTGATCCAAAGTCATGTTACATTTCGCTACCAACCAGTGGAAAACACGAGCATAAAGGCCTTTGACAACAGCGCCGATTGCCCAATTAACTTGCTCAACACTTTGGCCTTTAGCAACCCATTCAGTACCGACGCGTACACGTGGTTTAATCAATGCATTCAACATCTGGTCCGAATCAACTCCGTACATCTCGGCAGCATACTGAGCTTCTTCGGTTTCATCGACTTCCGCTTGTTCCTCACGTGGACGTTGTTTAAATTTCATGTTACCCATGTGCATCAACGCGGCCATTAAACGATAACAATCAAGTTTTTCTTGGTCACTGAAGTTCAATACAGTAAATGCTTCATCGGTTAACGCAAATTCTTCGGTATCGTTCATTCCGTCAATAGTCAATTCGGCTTGAGCCACAAACCAATAGTCAGCAAGTGGTTTGTTGAGTTTGAGCGTGGTCTTAAGCTCGGGCTTGTAATCACTAAAGATTTGATAGAAGATCTAATCGGCATTATGATCAAATATGTTTTGTTGACAAACTCACGTGATAACATCGCTCTCCCGGTGCTTGACGAACAACACGAGATTTTTCCAACAAATCTTCAATTAAAATCCAATAAAACAGTTTTCTTCTACAACTTACAATGCTCAATATCGCAAGATGCAACTCGACCAACTTTGTTGAAGTGAATTCGAATGAACTTTCCGAATCGAGAAGAATTGTTGTTACGCACGGTCTTCGCATTACCGAACGCCTCAAGCACAGGATTCGTTTGAACGATTTGATCTTCAAGAGTGACTTTCTTCTCGCTATTGTCCTTTTTCACACCCAAAGCTTCGGCTTGTGCGGCACCGACAGAAGCAAAATACGAGATAACCTTTTTGGTGTTTTCGGTTTTCCCTAAACATGTCAATTGAATCGTAGTTTCACTTTGTTATGCAATAACCTGCTCCCGATTCGCCGGTAATCAACATCGATTGGTTTTCATGGTTCTGCAACATATTTCGATACGCTTCATCGGATACCGCAAACAAATGAGGTGGCATTTCAGTTCGTCGTTTTCCCATAAATAAACGTGCCATTGAATCAGTGTAAATCGGCAATCGCTTGTACGGATTGATAACCACACAGAACAATCCCGAGTAGGTCTAATTAAAAGAAGTTACTTGAGTATTATCAAGTAAAAAACTCACATAGATCAAAAGAGTAGCGTAGCTAGAATAAATTGCAATATACAATAAATCAATCCTAATAGAACTTACCGAGAACGTAGATTGTACAACACAGATGCATCATTCAAGAAAGTCAAGTTAGACATGTCTTCGTTCATTTCGAACTTTGGCGGATTCATCTCTTGCAACATGTCTTTCTTGACCGTTTGCTAAACCTACAGGTTAAAAAAGTTATCCCAAAACTCAAACAAACCTCCGAACCATCTTCGAGAGTGACCGTTGCATTATCGCCTTTAATCTCCTTAACTTCGCATGCAACATATCTAAAAGCGATGTTTAAAACCATCAACTGACCAATGTAGTTTCAGTTATAAGTTACAAAGCTTTTTGATGTAAAAGCAATTCTTACCCTTCTTCAGCATCCGGTTTCCAGAAGTTCTTTTTCGAATCGTAGGGTTTATTTTGGAACTAAACAACTTAAAAATAACAGTGAAAATGATTGAAGAGTACCTCCAAAATCTTTTCGCGGGAATGTCGCAGGTATTTCCACCCTAAAGTTGAGGTTATGAATCAAACATAAAATCGAAGTGATACCCTCATCCTTTTCACATTCGCTCATCATCTTGATAACAGTTGATCAAATTGATTTTCGAGCGAAAAAAATCGATGAACCGCAGCGACGAATGCCGCGTAACTGAAACGCTGAAACCAATACGGTAAGAAGAGAAGATTGAAAACACGAGAATGCACGCTTCGAAAAGTACCTCTTCAGCTTCACGTTGCAATTTGCGAATTCCCAAACGTGCCCAGCCAACACGATGCAGAAACGAGAGTTTCGAAGGCCAAACGCAAACAATGCGCAAATTCACTATCCAACTGATCCGTGGATTTGTGCTTCCGATCGTCCGTTTCTTGGGATCAAGCCCACGGGTGGGCGGCAAATAGCCAGGATTTACGGAGTGAACTAAAGCGCGTAGGCTCAAAATGTGCGAACCAACTTGTAATCCTCAGCGGATGTTAAGTGCGACTTCTTTTGAACACTCGCACTGGGCAAATAATCAAACGCGCGATTTCAGTGGCCCGAAAATCACCTCAGACGCAGTTATCTCAAATGTGCTGACAAACAAGAAACGTTCGAACTTTGTGAAATGACGAAAACAAATCGATCGCTAAGAAACAACTTTCGATTAAACATTGTATATAATATACTAACGAGTCTTCATCAAAAGTTTATTCAATGCGAAATCAAGTTAACGAGTAGTTTTGTTTGAACATAATTGTCACAACATTTAGTGTTGTTTGGTAGAAATTCCTATGCGTTTCAAGCTTTGTTCAATCATTAGAACCACTTGCTGATGATGACGAGCACGCACCTCAAACCACTAAAAGACAACCTTCCTGAATAGCTTTCGAAACTCACATCTAACAGCTCCCGTTGATGATTGGCTTTGTCCGCAACCAAACGCTCACAATCGTTCCATATGATTTCCGCCTGCTCATCAAATTGACGAACCGCTTCTTCGTAGACTTGACCTTTTTCTTCAACTTCCAGTGCAGTTCGAGTTCCTTTCAACTAAAGTTTGAATTCTAAAGATTCTTAATGAACATTAACAAACTTCGTGTCGTGCAGTGTCCATCATATCCCGATATTCCATCATGATTTTTTCATTTTCTTTCATTGTATTATATTCCGCAGAAACAAATCGACGACTCTTACGGATTGCTCGTCGACCTAAAATTTGTTCTTTTTATTCAAACATTTAGTATTACCTTTTAATTGGCATTCACGATTTAAAATTGCCATACGTTTCAGCATCGCTTCTACTGCAGCCATAGCAGTCTGAAAACAATATGAGCTTTGAATAAAACGATAAGAGATACTTGTTCCTTTTCCGGCATCATATGACGAGTTATTTTGATTGTTTGTGCAGCAACTTCGTAAGGATCCATTCGTTCTTCCGATTCGATTGCTCCCGTTTCGAGAATCGTTGAATTGGGTTGAAGAATTGCTGAAAGAGAGAACTCACCTAATGCACGTTGTTTAACTACTTACTTTCCAGACGTTGAATTGTACGAACCATCATTTTTTGATAATCTTCGTAGTCTTCGAGAGCGTTTTGGAATTCTGGCGCCAAACGGGTTTGTTCAACGACTCCCATCTTCTCGCTCATATGTAGAAGCGTTGCTACAACGGCTGTCTGATTCTTTTTTCTTTCAGCCAAAAGCTGCGCTGCAGCGGCAGATCGATTGGGACGTTTGGAACGTTGACTGTCTTCATCACGTGTCATTATCATGAACGTCGTTGAAGAATCTTTTGTTCAAATAACAAACCGACTTAAAGTGAACGTTCTGCGAAATGAAATTCGGTTCTCGTGTCTGAAAATGCAAATTTTTGTGACCGAAATTTTTGTTCTTGTACAAGTAAATAGGCGGTCGAGCCCCCCCTTCGGGGGGGCCTCCCTTCAATTAACACGAAATGTTTATGTCATTTTTTACCAAACAATTAAAACTATTCCACTCACAAAACATCTTCTGTCATCTTCACTCACAACCCGACGATTAGCTGTTTCGATTTCCAAAAACATATTCAAACAATCTCTTTCGACCGTAACAAATCACTACACCTCTTCACTTTTCTCATTTTCATTCAAAACCAATAACAACGTCTTTCAACTATGAGCTAATTTCCTAACGATCAAACCCATAACCATTTCATCGGCTCGCATTCAAATCTTCTTTTTACAGCATCGAATGTCCAACCCCATAGCACAAATCTAATGGTTATTGACAGCATCAAAACATCGACTTTAGACTCTTTCAATTCCGATAACATTTCGTTTTAACCAACCAAAAACAACGTTCTTCAACTAATCACTAATTTCCAACCCATTTGCCAAAAAACAGCCATCAAAGCTGATTATACTAACTAACAACCATCTTCTTACCTCCACTGAACATTCTAATAGACACGTTCATCTAAACTCAATCCATCAACTAATCAACCTCATTTCTCTGATCATCTTTGCTGCTTCTTGCATTTAAACTTCTGGTGACAGTAATGCATAATCAACGACTTCGAAATCACTTTCATCGACTACTGCAACTTTCCATCAACCAAAACAACGTCTATTTCCAACTTTTCACGTTATCAAACTTCCAGCGTTGTAGGTCGAACTTCCCAAATTCACAATCCAACATTTGATCTTCTAAACAATCTGATCCACTTACATCTCTCAACGTTTAAAACAACCGCAGCTGAACAACTTAACGACTATCCTGATTAAAACTCTGCTCTTTGTCTTGTCCTCTTCCAACACCACCTATTCAATGACGGTAACTACCGCCTTTTAACAATCAAGCAAAACTGATCGCCATCTAAATTCCCCAGTTCAGTTGTCAACTTCCAGCACCTTTCATTTGCCCAACCGCATTCCTAACGTTAATCAAGACCACTTTCTCTCTACCACACTCATCTAAAGCTTCTCAACGCTTCCAAAACTACCTGATTCTGACAACAAATGACAGCGATTTCGAACGTCCCATCCAGTAACTCGTTTAGCGACCATCAACAGCTATTTCCCAAACCCTTCCAAAACTCTCTCATTTCATCTCTTCTACTTTCGACTAAACATTCTTGTCGACACAAATTTTTTTATATCTTACCCAACAACTAACCTATCTCTTCTTTCGTTGTCTTCTCGCAATAGTGGTCTGGGGCAATTCAAACTCATCGACCTCCACATTCTTCTCATCAACCGAAGCAGCAACCACTTTCAACTCTCATTTCATCTCTTCCGTCCTCAACCAAACATTCTTGTCGGTTCGTCTAAACTCAAGTCATCAACAACTAAACTCGTCTCTCAACATCTTTGCTATCTCGTCAACTATGAAACCCTCTTCATCAACCAAAACAGCGACCATCACAAAACCATCTGCAACTTCCTCATTTCATCGTTTCCATTTCCCAACGACTTCAACCATTTTCGAGACACTTCCAATTTCGACAACAATTCTAACCCTCATTGCCATCAACAAACCAATTCCTTTTCATCATTCATTTCGCAAAGAATCGAAACACCGACTTTGGACTCTTTCAATTCCGATAACATCTCGTTTTAACCAACCAAAAACAACGTTCTTCAACTAATCACTAATTTCCAACCCATTCGCCAATGAACCTCAACCAAAACTCATTAACCCAACCAACACCAATCTCGTTTCGTTCCATTCTCTACGGAACATTATAATAGACACGTTCATCTAAACTCAATTCATCAACTAACCAATCTCGTTCTTTCATCATCTTTGTTGCTTCTTGCATCTAAACTGACGGCTACAGGAATTCAAAACTATTGACTTCGAAATCATTTTCATTATTCATTGCAATCCTTTCATCAAAACAGCATCGATTTTCACCTTACCAAACTTTCAAGGCTTTAACTCGAACTTTCCAAATTCACAGTCCAGCATTTGCTTTTTCTAAACAATTGAGACCGCTTACATCGCTCAACTTTTCAATTGATCGCACTCAACAACAATTCTGAACAAAAAGCTTTAGTCTTTGTCGTTGTCAACTTCCAGCATCGCCTAATCAACGATTATGACAACCGTATCCTGACAATCTTGCAAAACTGATTCCCATTTGTAAGTCAAGTCCAGTCTCAGCTTACAACAACTTTTAACCATCCAATCACATTATAACGTTAATTACAACCGCTTTTTCTCTACAAAACTGCTCATCGGATTCGAAGCAATCCGTTTCTTATAACTTTTGTCAACGTTTTCGAACAACCTGTCCGGCAACTTATTTAGCGACCATCAACAGCCGTTTGTCAAACTTTTCAAAACTCCCTCATTTCATCGTTTTCATCTTCTACTAAACATTTGTGTCGTTTTGTTTTCGTCTAAACTTATCAACAACTAAACTCGTCGCTAAACATCTTTTAACATCTTGCTATCCCATCAACCAAAACAACGACCATTACAAACATCTCCCTGTTCTCGTTGTTTCAATTTCCCGACGATTTCAATTATTTTCAAATCACTCGAAACCATTAACGTTTGTTGTCATCAACCGCTTATAACAAACCAATTCCTTTTCATCATTTCGCAAAGAATGAAAACAGCGACTTTCACTTTTTGATTTCTGTGAACATTTCTTTGCACACAATCGAACAACCGAACACCGAATTAGCATAAGTGAATGGAGACAGCTCATTTCAGAATAAATGTGCACAAACCGGTCGCACACAGACAAACTTTACTCGATCATTTAGAGTGGGAGTGGATAGTATAGTAGGAGAATGAGATTAAAAAGCAACCGAGTAGTCTCAACGATCGTAGATATAAGCAGTTGTGGAAATTGAATTGAACTTCCGAGACGTTTATTTCTTTTCTTTTTATTGGTCTTCAGATTGAGAACAACAAACAACGTTACAATTTATTCTTATGACAAAACAACAACACTATTGCAACAACAGAACAGCGATCAACCTTCTTCTTCTCTCCAAATCCTTGACTTCGACTGCACGCTTCACTCCTGATGGTTGAGTTTTTCGCTCGATGGAGTCCTGGAAATTTTGGGTGCATGGCGCGAGTTGATCCAATCGCCAGATCAAACCACTAACGTTGAAATAAAGGAAGTCGTTCTCTCGGATAAGACTTACCATCGTCGCAAAACTGTGCCTTGACTGCCGCCGCACCATTCTTGTCCATCTCAGCTACCGACGCAAAAATATTCGAACTCAATTTTCAACCGTTTTGACAACATGCCGTTGATAACATTACAGCCCATTATCGCCGATTCAAACTTGCGAATCGTCATCATTCGTGGAATAATCTTCATCAGAAAAGTACGTCCAATTCTGCAAACAATAAATACCGTAATGACAATTTAACTAGAAATTCACCAATTGGATCTTGTTCGGCAACTCATTTCATTGTGCCAAAGTGGTCTTGACGTACTGCTGCTTCTCTTCGCTTCCATTCCAGACTTCAATGTTGCCTTGAACTTCAACGCTTAATAGCCTTTCGCACACATTTTCAACTGTTTGTGAAGCGGAGCGCGACTGAAGCGAATTTGAGAATACGAAATTAAAATCCGGTCATTGCGATAAGAAGTACCTACAACAAAGTATGTTATAATGGAGCGCATTCTCAAAACTTACATTGCTTGCATGTAAACTCAACTTACCAAAATCGCATGCCATTTCATCCCAAGTCACAACTTCAACGTTTCCACCTTCCAATTGAAGTTCGAACTCGAAGAGCGACGCATTATGATCCTCGAGTTTCTGAACTTTCACTGATAGAAACGCGACCAATCATTTTAAATCGATCGCCGAGAAACTGGATATAACGCATAAAAGTCTTTGTGATGTGAAATAGGAAAACCCATAACGTCAAGCAAAAATTGATTGAACGACCACTGAAAACTTCGACAAAAAACACAACCAACAATGACAATGATTTTCGTTTTCCGATTCCAATCAACCACTCTTTCTTCTCACGCGAACCGCTTCTTTGCACACAAACACCACAAATTAGCATAAGTGAATGGAGA
>JAMPIQ010000003.1:5735360-5818635 GCA_024699855.1 Aphelenchoides besseyi | reverse complement strand
CTTTCGGCGTCTTTGCTTTGATTGTTCGAATTGGAAGGTTTCTTCTTGTTAGATGTTGCTGGTGCGTAGATTTGCGTCAATCTTGCAGTTTCGCCGTTTGGAAAGAGCCGAAAAAGTTGAGCAATTCGGTTGGTGTGAAAAATCGCGTTCTTAACCAAACGGTTGGCTTGTTCGCTGACCAAAAAGCCGACTCCTTCAAACGTTGCTCGTTGATTGTCGTTGCCTGAGTGGTAGAAACGAAGATTGGAGTCCAGGCGGTGTGTGATTGACGTTCCATGTCGACGCGTTGACGAGATGCCCAGGATGTCGACGTTGATCGACCGGAGTTCTTCTTCCAATGCGCTGAGACGTTCTTCGGTTGCAATTGCTCGACAGTTGAAGGTTCCGATCTTGAGTTCATGACGCTTGGATCGTTGAGGCCATGTAGCATTCGGCATTTCTGCCTAACCGGGGGCTTGCAAGTGCTTGTCCCGGGCCACGCAACGGGTGAAAACGAGAAATCGAACAAAAACGAACAAAAAGCGGAGCGGCCGAAAAACACGACCGCTCGCCAGCTCGCTTCCCCCGCGTGTGGTTGTTGTTATACGAATTGTTATTACAATCGTTTGAATACTTCTCGATGCACGATGTTTTTAACTAAACAAACTGTTGGAGTTTGTCGATTGCTTGTTGGAACGAAAACTTTGACTGAGTCCCATGATCGAGCTCGCGACAAAGCAACGTACAGTTGGGCGTGTTCGAAAACTTCGTGCTCGAGATTCAATCCGACTCGTTCGAACGTCTGACCTTGACTTTTGTTGATGGTCATCGCAAACGCCAATTTTAGTGGAAACTGTTTTCGGTTCAATTGGAACATTCCGCGGTAGTCAATTGTGTTGTTAATTCGCGGAATGATGTGTCGTTCGCCTGCGTGATGTCCAGTTAAAATCTGACACTCAACTGAATGGTCATTCATTGCCAAAACCAACAATCGTGTACCGTTGCACAAACCGTCTTCTTGTGACAAATTGCGGATCAGTATCACGACGGCGTTCTTCTTGAGCACTAGTTTGTGTGGTGGCAGCGAACCTTCTTCGATCATGTTCAAGTACTCAGGGAGAAGAAGTGTGTTGTCGTCACAGTTTTCAGCATCAACGGCCGTGTCGATTGAAAGGTAGGTTTTGGTTTGACCATCTAACATATTCAGGACTTTTTCGTTTGACTCGTTGACGCCAATGTGTTTGGATACCAATATCGCCGAGTTCCCCATGTCGTTGAACTGTTTGTTTTCAATCAGCTTGCCGAAGATCTCTTGTTCCAAGTTCTGGCCAACTAAACAGTGAGATGGTAAGTTTATCTGTTCGTTTTCGTTGTTTAGTGTTCCTTCTCCGACTTGTTTCAGGAAATCAGCAAATTCAACTTCGTTCGGTTTGGTGCGCATGTTGGTAGTCAATTTCAATTTTTCAAACTGATTCCACAAATTTGATGAGCAAATGGACAAATTGATGGTTTCGCCGATGGTACCGTACTTCAGAATTGGCAGAATCTGTCGGAAGTCTCCACCGAGCACGAAGATTTTTCCACCGAATGGTAAGTTGCTATTCATCAGTTCTCTTAGTTTTCGATCGGCGATTTCTAATGCATATCTAGGGGCCATTGGTGCTTCATCCCAAATGATCACATCTGCTTGCATCAACATCTTACCGCCGCGATTGTTGGGAGTCAAAGTTGAGTTCGAATCGCGGTCAAGTGGAACTCCAAGTCCAAATGTTTTGTGGCAAGTTCGTCCATTGGGCAACAACAACGCAGCAATACCGGTAAATGCGCACGTCAAAAACTTCTTTTTGTTGCCGTTAATGAAATGGCACAGGGTTTTGTAGACGTACGTTTTTCCTGTTCCACCCAAACCGTCGACGAAGAAGCACTTTTGTGCACCGTTGTTTTGAAGACTGTTCAGAACTTTGTCGACTACAATTTTTTGTTCAATGTTCAACGTTTCGTACATTTCTTTTGCAGATTCGAGTTCTTGGTCGTGGTCAATTGGGTCTTCGATCTCGTCAATGTCGTCTACTGCGTCCATCGATGGGAAGTCTTTAATTGACTTGTTTTCTCGTTGCAAGATTGTGTCAATACGTTTGTATGCTCGTGCAATTGCTTTTGACTTATCTTTTAGTCGACGAGCAAAATCCTCGCTCAGATCATGTCTGAATTTTTCCCACAACAATTTTGGATCGGCTGGGTTGCAATGAATGAGTATGTTGGCAAACAGAGTACGTAATTTTCGTGGCATCAACACCTTAACTGCTTCTTCCATACATTTTACATACTCTTCATCATCTTCTATCAAACCCAATGCCAGACATGCTTCTCCATTATTTTGATATTCAGTTCCGTCAACTGTTCGCAATTCTTGGAAACTTTTCGCACCTCTGACGTGTCGAAGCAAAAGACGTAAGTGCCACAAATCACCTTGACTTGGACTAATTGCATACATCCGACCGATGGTTTTGTTCGCTTTGACTCGAGGTTGCCAATTGGTAATCGTTTCTTCTTCGTTGTTGACAAAAACCTTGATTGATTTCCATGTGTAGTGCGTAGGGATTTCTGAGTACAAATATTTTTGCGCATTCGAATCACGTTCATTCAACTTAAAGTAATCCATTAGTTTGGTTTTCTTTTCCATTGCTTTTTTCGCTTTTTCAGCATCGCAATCTTCTTCGATGTAGACGGCTTGTTGGTTTTCCAAATGGATTGGCAATCGTTCAATGTGGTGGCTCTTATCGTGCATTTTTAACTTCAGGATCCGATAACATGCTTCGACAGGACCGACGTAACGACCGTCAATGTGGTCTTTGATTTCATCGTGGTTGATGTTCCCCGAAGACTGGAGTTCCAAAGAAGCGGCGTCATAACCTTTGTAAGTGTATTTGTAAAGGTACTTGACATTCTTAATGGAGCTCACAATTTCAACGTTGATATGGCACCGATAACGCTTCAAAAGGTACCAACTATGTGGGACAACTCGACGGTTATCATACTTCACACCTTTGATTTCAATAGTGCGTCCGTTGTTCGGTCGTTTCAGAAACGGATAGCCGTTTTCGTTGACTTTCGTTTCTTCCAAAAACTGTTTCGGGAACTTGTGTCGGCACTTTCCCTTGATCATGCATGGAGCGCTGGGGTTTTTGTCGCCACAAACTCGATGGATCATGTACTTGCTCACCAATTCCAAAAGTTCCGGATCCGATTCTGGTGGTAATTCGGCGCTGAAGTACTTGTCGATGTTTTTCGGTTGCAAGAACTTCTGTCCATCTTTCAGACTTACTAAGCAGTGAATATGTGGAAGTCCGCGTTTTTGGAATTCGGTAACGTAAACATAACATTTCGGTTCACCGAAAATTTGTTTCTTCACCAAGTCGTCAATAATTGCTTCTACTTTCAGGGCAAAGACACGCGCAACGATGTCCGGACGATCACTAGCTGTTTGTTTGGCGCCGAGGACGATGGTTTCACTGATGGTTTGTACAATTTCCGGCCAAAGTGCATCGCATGTCATGGTAATGAACAGATCCGGGTTTCCGTTGTTCAAAACTATCGCCATTGCATCCTGGTAGTTTTCACGCATAAAACGTGGTGAGCCGAAGTGAGTCGATGGCAAAATGTGTATTCTTCCAATAGCGCGATCCAGTTTTTGACCGAGTTTGTTCAGACTTGCGTGCAGTTCATGATAGTGAATTGTTTTTAGTTGCTTTTGGTTCATTCGAATCCATTTAATGCGATCGTTTTCCACTTGGACGTACGAATCCACTACGAACTGTTGGAACAGTTTCTTACCGTAATGAATTCGACTGTTGGAGTTTTTCCGAATGGCCAACCGATAACTATGGAATTCAGCACGAGTTAGTCGGGTATGTTTGTTTGCGTTTATTTTCGTCATATCAATTGACCATCCAAGAGTTCCTTTAGGGAAGAACAGTGGGTACAACCAGGAAGTGGCAAATGGGCTCAATGAACTTAGAACTCGTGGTGATGGTTCGTCTTTCAATTGGATGACTAAGGACATTTCACGCATATCTCCAGAAGCGTCGGTTGTAAAAACGGCCCCTATTTCGTCGACAGTTGGTTCGTTGAAACGGTTCGGATCATAACCGGGTCGCATTTTGAACGACATTTGCACATTCTCAACAGGTCTGCCAGCGTTCTCTTCTTCTTTCATCAATTCATTCATCATCATGTGCATTTTAGCGTGCGGGTTATGTTCGCGTATTATCTTGTCCAACAACTCCATTAGTTCCTTCTTGGTTCCATTTGTTGTGTTCAGTCGTCTTTCTATTGCTTCAGATGGATCGGAGAAAAACAATTGGCCGTATTTTCGATCAGCTGCTGCGCTTACACTTTCATCGATCTCGTAACAGATTTGGCCTTGAATTGAAAAGCAGTAAGGACCCGGAGTTGCAAACGATCGCATTTTGACGTTAAAAGCTGCGAAACTGTTTGCGGAGTTATACTTGCGGATGTTGTTCAAAAAGTTGTTCGAGAGTGGGTGTTTACCAGTGAATAGATCATCCAATTCTTGTGGCAATTTAGGTAAGTCAGGCAACTCAATTTTACCATGATTGCAACAATCGTTGAACGTTTGTTTATTTCCAACTCGTTCTTCTTCAAAATGCAATGCACCGCAAAGACATTCACTGATCATCTTGCTTAGTTGATGGACCGGGACATCAGCTTGTTTGGATGCGACGTTCAGTTGAGTTTGTTTCCGTTGTGCTGTGATTCTCGAAATTTGATGGTGGGCTGCATCTTTAGCTAATCGTTCGGCTTTTTGTTGATCGGATTCAGTTATACGTAAGTTATTTTGACGTTGTTTCTGTTTGTTTAAACGATCTACTTTTTGTTGTTTAGATTCTGCTTCTCGAACGCTTCTTTGGCGAATATTTTGATCGGATAAACGATTTAATTTTTGTTGATTGGATTCAGAAGCCCGTTTTTTGTTAATGTTTTCACGTTTTTGTCGCAATCGTTTTGCTCGTTTTTCAGCATCTACTTCGTTTTCTAATACAATTACTTCGGATTGACCCATTGGTTCAGCATTGGCGTTTTGATTGTCAGTACGAATTGACGAAAACGAAGCCTCCAATGTGTCAAACAGATTCAAACGTTTGTCGAGTCCACTTTCGTTTACTTTTGTTAGAAAAACGCCGTTTGAATGCTGATGTTTGTTCTCGAAGAAATTTATGGCATTAGAAACAACGTAAGCACCACAATTGCATGTATCATTTTGCAGATCACTTTGGTATCCAATGTCGTTCAAGAACATGTTTGCGTTTGGATTCAAACCCGTCCAATGAGCGAAACATTGACTGTAAATCGAATTGATTAACCTATAGACACTTTGAGAAACGGGTTTATGAAACGAATCGCAATAATACAGAATACAATGATTGCTGAGTGCCTTCTTTTCCATTACCGCCAAAACGTAGTGTCCGCAATTTTGAATTGGGATCAACAAATAAGCGTCTTCGTCTGGAGCGATCGGTGGTTTGACGATGAAATACTTCGACGGATTCGATTCAGCAGAACGGTAGTAGTCGGTCCAAAATGACATCGACATTAAACCAACTTTCAACGAAGTGTTCGCAATCAAAATCAACAAACCGAACACAATTGATTCGAAATCGATCCACTCACCAACGTTCTCCATGTTCGGTAGTTGCAATCTGGACATTTGACATTCGTTGCGAGCAGCTTCACAGAGTTCATTCGGTTGACAATGAGTGCTGAATTTGTTGCCCATAACTTGTTCGATAGTGAGCACCGGTTCTTGAGTGTCGATAGCGACGAACGACATTTGTTGTACAACATCTGGAGATGCAGTTGATTGTGTCTCTGTGGATGTTTCTTGAGCAGTTTCAACGATTTGAATTTGTGTGTCTGATGCTTGTGAGTTTTTCGTTAAGTTTGTCATTTGGTTTGTTTTCTCAACCAATTGACTTTGTGCTTGTAATGCTTGTGTGTTTTCAATTTCGATTTTTGATCGTGTTTCCGTTTCTGTTGCTTTTGCTGCTTTCTGTTCTAAACGAATCTTACGCATTCGCTCGCGATTCTTACGCTTTCGCTCTTCTTCACGCTCCTTCATCTCCTCATCAGTCAGTTGAAGCGGACGTTTCGGCATTTTCGTAATCAAGGTCTTTTTCGTAATCAAGTTCTTTGGATTTTCTGGTCTCGATGTGGCTGTTTAGACAATACCACGCCACAGGTATTGAATCCTGGCTGTATAAGACTTTGCCGCGTCACTGACAAAATCTGCGTTCAATTCTTTTTATGTCCGACAATCCGAACCACGTATTAATAAACGCGAAAAACAATGGGGGCAAAAAAATACAACAAACAAAACTACTTTTGCTAAAGTTTTCTCCTCGTTGGAAAGACGCAAAAGCCTAAGCCTAAAAAAATCTAAAGCCTAAGCCTAAGAATTGTTTGGGTTACTTTTATGTCAAAGTCTTGTAAGCCTAAGCCTTTTTTTCTCGTATAGCCTAAGCATGTTCGTAAGGTTACCTAACGTCCAGTCTATTTTCAAATACTTTCCGCCTTTTGTATGGTTGATTTACCGTTTTTTAATAGAATCGAGTTGCTCAAAAATGATTGTTTATTAAAGCAGAGAATCAAAAAATTTTATTGGAACTTGTAACCAAACGGATAGACTTTGAGGTCTTCGCCGACAAATCCTTTTACATAAAAGCATCGATAGGAGCGAATGGTGTCTTTTGTGTGAACAGTTCCGCGTTTGTTCGGTTGAATTTTGCGATAGGAACATTTGACGACAGTGTCATCGTCGTAGTTCAACGCCATCGACTTGAAACATTTGTAGGAGAGCTCGGCAGCGGCTTCTTTGGTGAAAGTGATTCCACGAATTTTGATCGTTGTTGTGATTTCAGTGGGATCGCGAATCGAACGACACTACATTGCGTATTGTTTGTTGCCCGCCACAACCACCTGTAAATGTTTTTCACAAAATTCACGAATGTTCGCTTACCTCCAAAATCTCCTTGTCCGGCATTTCATTTTCCATCATTCCGAGACGATCGCCGACTTCAAAAGGCAACTCAGCATTTCGCAGTTTCGAGAGAATAACCGAATCTAAAACTCACGAATTAGGTCTCCAACGAGTTCCAACCTGTGTCCGTGTAGATGAGGGAGAAGCCGGGAGTCTTGTCGATTGCTTTCATGATTCGATAGAGCTGGAGCCGAGCACACGAAGTCGTGAGAGACGCGTAAACCAAATCCGAAGCGGGTCCCGATTTCACGTACTCGGGTCGCTTCGTGTAAATGACCAAGTAGCTTGCAGGGGGCAAAAACTCGAACCAACCGACCTCGGCCGTCCGATCTTCAAAAATCGAAATCACTTTGGCCGTGGAAGTTGTAATCTCCGTCTGCGCCATTCGATTTCGAATACCGAATCGGCCCTGAAAAAAAGAGTTGTCAGTGTGTGAACCAATCACTTAGCCAATGCGAATTGAGGCACAGTTTTGCGACAGTTCGACGTCCCGGATTGTCTTTCATTTCCGCGGCGTTAATGTCGATTTGCAAATGTTCGCGAATTTCTCGTTCGAAATTGGCACGCTGCTCCGCTTCATCGTACTTGCACTTTTTGCTCTCCATTTTCGCCTTCAAAAACTGACGCACGTATGGTTTGAAGAGATCGGTCGTCCATTCCGAGTAGTACCACGCACGAAAGAATCGCGTAACTTTGTAGCCATTGAGCAAAGCTTCGGCCAACTCAAAAGTTGTGCCTTCGAAGACGAAATATCGTTGGTGTGAGTTGTGTTTGCAGTTGAAAGCCGTTTCCTTGTTCGTCATGGTGATCTGCTCATGAGCACATGTTCGACACAGTGGGAACACGAGAAAATGCCCGACTCTCAACGGAAGAACGGGAAGACGTAGACGTTCGGGCGGCAAAACAACACAATTGATCATTCCCTTGTATGGAATCTGCTCCGGTTTTGTCCACGGATGGCTGCTCAAGTCCTCGTCTTTGACCATAATCTCGGGATGATGCAGCGGAAATTCGGCAGTGAACTGTTGAAGGGGGATACCTAGAAATTCATGAATATTTGCTTCAACTTTTAACTTACATTGATTGAATGTCGTAAAAGACAATCTCCGTATCGGCATCCGCTTTCGCATACATTTCCACAGGTCCACATCGTCCACCTGAAGCCTAGGCTTAAAAAGATTCAAAAATCAAAACTAACCGAAGAATGCGTTGCGTGGAGTTATTGGACCCTCGTCGAAACAGTTCTCAAAGAATTCACGCATTTCCCGGTTCTCTTTCAATTCTCTCTCAATTTTGCATGTCCACACCACTTGAACTTCAAAAGCTTCGGCCAATGTTTGCAACCGTTGAGCCTCAATCTTTTGATTCGCCGCCGCCGTCCGACCATTTGACAACAAATCCGACTCTTCGTAACAGTCGAGGTGTCCGTGAAAGCTGAATCTACGTGTTTAGAACAAGAAAAAATCGCCTACTAGCATCCGTTGATTTCCAGAGCCAAAGGCTTTTGGTCATTGCGTTCGATTACCGCGTCCACGCTGTAGCCCTTGTACTTGATTTCTCCACCGGCCGAGTCTCGATGGCGAATGGAAAGAGTGGGATTGTTGTGCGCAAACCATTTGATGTACTTTAGCGCAATCGACGACTGACGAGTCTGATCCTCGTATCCGGTCTCCGGCACAACAGCAATCGTATTCTCCTTCAGAACGTTGGTGCGAAAATGCAACATGCAACAGGAAGCAATCGTCATTGCATTCTCAATCATGTCGATCGAAATCTCATTCAAAAAGATTTGACGAAACGCCGCCACAGCGTGCATGAGAATGATCACATCGTTTCGACCGTACTCCTCCAATTCTGTCTTCAAATCAAACGGTGTGTTGAGATTTTCCGTATAGTAGTTCAGAAACTTGGCGTATTTCTTTTCCGTCATGCAATCGACCGAATAGTTTTCCATTGGCGGCAAATAAGGCAACGGGTTGTTGTAGTTGCATCGTTTATTCCAAAGGTATGGAAACCATTGTTTCTCCTCCACATCCAAATTGAAAGTTGACGGCAAGTCGGAGAGTGGTAGCGGAAAGAGAAGATAGGAGTCTTTGAAGATGAGCGATCCTCCATTCCGGTGCTTCACAACAACTTGGAAAACTTTGTTGCCGTTGGCCACGATTTTCTTGATGTCAATTTTCTGTCGAACCAGTTCGCCAATGATCAGAATCAAATCAAAGCGAGAGGCGTAATGAGCCAACGCATAGACGCGCATCTTCTTCACATTCGACAGTTTGAGTAGCCATTGTACAAACTTCTCCAGTGGCTCCTCACAACCCACTCCTTCATTCCAAGTTTTGATTCGTTTGTACGTTCCACAGCACTGGCGGAATCCATCGGTTTTCCATTCACCCGAGTCCAAGCATTTCGTGCAGGTGGAGTAGGCAGCCGCAAAATTGACAATGTGTTTAAATGTTGAATCCGGCTCTTGATCTTCTTGACGTGTCTCGAAATCGTAGGACACAATTCGCGGTGGAAGTTCTGTCGTTTTCATGGGTGCTGTCGTAGTGATGTAACATTTGCCGACGGCGTGATTTTTTCTGCACATGAATTACAATTCTTCGTTGCACTTGTGTTCGCCATATTTTGTGTTGTAACATTTGCCACAACGTAAACAAAAACGGTACATTGCACAAATCCGCCTCTCGATGTGAGATTGAAAACAATCGTAATTGGAGAATGTTTTGTTGCATTCTCCGCACGGGTAACGCATTCTTTTTCCGTCTTCATCGTATTCAATGGCGCATGGGCGATCGATTCCGACTCTTGCACAATACGTACACTTGCGTTTACAAGTTGACGTGTGTCGTTGCGCATCGGAAAACGATGAACAACAATCGATGCAGAAATTTCGAATGTTGAAAAACTTTCGAATGTTCAAAATGACATCACAGTGGTCGTCGTGGTAATACAACAGAAGATCGTGCGTCGGATTGCTGATTTTCCCCTGATAAAAGGGTTTAAAGTTTGTTGGCGAGTCAAAAACCGTGATTCGAATTCGACGAATCAAAAGCTCGCCATCGTCGCGTCGGCTACGTCCATATTTTCGATTGTAAAAGCTTTCGATGAGTGGCAGCCATTTGGTCAGATCATGAGATTGCTGATCCAGCGGATAACGCAAACCATCGGCACGCAACTCCGCAATCATCTTATCCAAACGTGCCGGATGGTCGCGCAGTTATTTGCGCTGGACTTTGGTTGACAAGTCCGTCAAAGCAAAAACGTGCAAATTCCGCCGCTCGAAACAAACATGCTCCGTCAGAAGAGAAAATATGGAAAACGCCAAACTCATCTTCTTTGTGGCCATCGACAGTTCGGTCTCCGCCGTTGCGCGAACCATAGACAGTGATGCTGAGTTCGATTCGCTGTTGGTAGATGTTGAGCTCACGGTGGGATTGCTCAATCTAAAACACACGGATTAAGCGAATTAATTTCGACTCTACCTGATCCCATGCGTGCATAAGTGCATCAACATTGTTTTGTTCCAAGGGGCGAAACGGAACAAACAGCGGCTTTTCCAATCCGGTGGTGTTGGTACGAAATCCGATTTTCAACGGATTAATTCCACGATCGCGAGCGTTTTGCAGCGCCTTATCCATAACGTGAACAACTTGTTGTTTCATGGCGGCGTACGGTGTTTCTCCTTGATCCAAATCATGAATAGTTGCTTCCTTCGTGTATCGTAGAAGCACACCCAATCGAGAAAAGTATTCGATTTGACGATTGTGTACGGTAAAATTCGGCATTTTTCGAGCGCAAAAAAAGGACGCCAATTGAGGCCGATCAAAAAACGTAAAGTGATCGCAATTGTTGCATTTTGGACCACCGGAGTCGTGATTAATCGTTTTTTTGGCAACAGTCACGGATTTCGAAACAACTGGTGCCGGTTTCATTTGTCACTGAGCCGAACAGTTGGTTGACTTCTTTTTTCGTAGTCAATGATGGTAAGTCGTCCCGATAAGAAAAACCTGAGTTTGTGTTCAGTCGGGACAAGACGCACAACGTCCTTTGGACTACGATGCTTCCGAGAGCGGTCATGATTCGCGCTCACAAACACCTTCCAACGGCAACAACGCACAATTCTTCTTCTCTTCTCCACCTGCAGCCATGGAGATTGGCCCACGTCATAGTGGAATTATGATCAAAATTCCGTCTCATTTGTTCGATCAAAAGCGCAACTTTTGTTGCTACTTTTCGTTTACACGCAAGTAAGAGAGAGAGTGTTGTTGTCCATTTTTGGTCATTACCTGTTTACAGTAATAAAAGTGTTACTTTTGTATTCGGTGCTTTATTTGGAGTTGAATGATAGTAATTTTGTTCAAATCAGTTTCCATTTATGGTCGACTGCTTGTGATCTCAGTCGGATTTTCGAATTCTGGACACTGTTTGGCGTCGAACGAGCCTAAGCCCGGTGATTGCGAGGGGTTCGCATTTAAACCTGTAAACAGGTATTCGGTGTGATTTTCGAGTTCCTGACGTTATTCGGCATTGAATGATACCAATTTTGTGCAGTTTTGGAGACTTTTGTATTTTCATGCATTATCTGTGCATGTGATTTCTGTTCACGTGACCAAATTTGGAGTTGAATGGTACCAATTTTGTACAGTTTTGTATTTTCATGCATTACCTGTGCATGTGATTGCGCGACGCCGCGCGCCTTTTGTCGGCATTTTTCCATTTATGGTCAATACCTGTGGTTTTGTGCATGTTTTTGCCTAATTTGGTGTTAATTAGCGACAGGTTATGATTAACGTGATAAATTATGACAGGTGCCGTACAATAATGATTAATTGCTTTTTTATTGATTTTCTATTGGTTTTCTTATAAACACCACGTTACAGACTACTTACATCTGTAATTCAAAAAACCACAAGCATTCTCAATTTCTCATCTTGACTGCAGATATAATGACTTTCAAAAGAATCAAAGATTGCTTGATCGTAAACAACCAAGTTCAAATGTCTAATCACGATAATCAGATTCAAGAACTTTAAATAGAATCAAATCGGAATCCCGGTCATATCCAAAGAAACGCTTCGTTAATATCGACCAATCACAACAAGAAAATTGATCGAGAAGCAATGACATTAATCGCATATTTGTTATTGTCAAATAGATAAATTCGGTTCAAAAACACAATCAAGCAAAATCAATTTTAAAGTCACAATAACTGAACCATGAGAATTACAACATCATAAGCAATACCTAGTGATACTAGCAAACAATAATACAACAAACAACTTGACGTCCAAACCACAATCAAATCAACTGATCGATGTTCTTTGGGAATCGGAATACCATGGTGATTCATTATGGAAGGCTAAATTTCGAAAGTCTATCACTCGAAAACGTGATTGAAGTGCCAAGAAAGTTTGGGTTTCCAACAATTCGTAATGGTAAAATCTGTGGGTTTGATACTTCTGACGCCAAAACGATGATTGAAATCTCACTGACTGATGGAACGACGAAGAAACACACAATAGCTGAAAAGGGTCGAATAGAAATCAACGTTTGAAAGGTAGTTGTGTTTCATTCATATCGTTCATTTTTACTTCTAGGAAGTCGAAGGTTTCTTAATGGGCAATAAGCTCTTTTTTTACCAACACGATAGATCTAATCATACACATACCGTTTTGGAATTCGATTTTCCGACATTGAAGTGGTCGAAAACTGGTATACAAGTGGCTGGACACTGTTCACTGCATATGGTTAACAATCAACTTGTGCTTTGTGTTTGCAACCATCTTAGCGATGATCCCAACAATTGTACTCTTCTCCGGTGTCAATTTAAGTTTGTTTTCGTCTTCAATAGCAATTTAAAGCTTGTATTTTAGAAAAGTCAGAACACTAGCTAGTTTAACTTGTGAAGCAATGCGACGATACTCGCGATACAATCCCGAGTTCTACTCTTGGTTCATGAGCAAACTCTCAATCAATTCCAAGTTTTATTCGTTGTAATGAGCAACTTATTTGTGTATACAGTTATTAAACTTAAGAAGCACGATTATTAACCGTTATATCTTTACTAGCGCTAATATCAAACAAGAACCGTTTGCCCAAACAATGCGACCAGAATTAGAAGTTTGCTCAAGTTGATTTCTGCAACGCGCTCGTAGTCTGCTAAAAAGTTATCCATCGCAGAAGACGACATCTTAAATGATGTCAAATCCGAAGCATACGAATAAACTTCGGTGCAGTAAACCAGCACAACAACAATGAATATCATTTAGTAGTGTCTTTTCTTAAACCATTTGTACCGTTCAATATAACAGTAGAATAACTTTTGATTGGTTGCTCATACTATTTCTCAAGGCTTACTGCTGTTTGTCAACCCAAGTTTATAGCAACAATTACAACGCCAACATCTAGACAATGTTCAATCCGCGATGTTTTGAGCGCAACGGCTCAGTAGCCGACAATTCATTGGTTTCTTCGTCTGTGGTGGCAACTAATGCAACTTTGCTCGAATGGTTTTCGGTATCGACTACTGGCACAGCCAACATGTTCCACATTCCGATCATAGCCACACTGAAAAGACATTCAGTTGTGACCAGAAATTGACTCCTTACAGAGGCATCACAAGCCACACGCCATTTGGAACCCAGAAAATCAGGAAAATTTTCCACAGCGGTGTGTACCGGGTGTAAAGTAGCTGGGGTTGCCGTCCGGAACGTTCCTATAACGTAGGTTTTAATTTCTAGTATTGAGAACAACTGAACTTACACGTAGAGCATGAGGAAAACACAGGTCTTCCAAAACACAAACGCCGTGCTTGTGAATGCCGTTAGACGAGCGTGTCGAGATCGTTTACGAGCCTAAATGTGAACAAATGATTAGACCAAAACCTTTAACTTGCCATAACCAAAGCGAGAATATCCATTACAATCTCGACAATCATCAGTCGACCAGTTTGCCATAGTCGTAATATCGTTGGCAGTTGCATACCGAATGTCAACATCCGCGTAAATGTTCCCTGAAATGAACAGAATGACCGGAATTGGTGACTTCAGATTAACATACAAAGAAAATAGACGTGCTCCAACACTCCTCCACGAGTGGTGAGCGGTCGTAGCATCGTGAAGGAGACATCAATTGCGCAGATAAACGAGGAAACCACCAGCCAAACCTCCACCCATAACGGCAGAATGCGTTCAGCCATCGCCGGCTCCTAACAAGCAGCTAAAATGAATGAGTATCGAAAGAAGGCGAATGCAAACTTTCGAGAACTTGAGAACCAAAAAATGTCGTTTTGGACTGTTCGACACTTTTATTTATACCTTCGGCACGTAAACGAGACGACCGTAGTTCACGACAAAACAATTAGAAGCCAACAAACAAGTTGGCTAAAAGTTAATACGATTCTTGAGAACGTGTCTCCGTTTTAGTTTTCCAGTCGTTAAACCAATAAACCGAATGTGTCAGTTTCCGCCAAAACCGACAATTGAATATTGAGATATCAAACTTCAACGATCAGCCACAACCTTCAACAAATACTCAAAGATCGCATGAAAGCTGTTTTTACCAGCATTCTATAGCTATGAACTTCCAATTTGATGGTAATAATTTCAGTGCAATTAAAAACTGTCCATCAGATTCAGTGATTTAAGAAGGACTATTCTGGTAGTTAGATTTACTCGTGGTAGTTTAACGTGGACCAGCAATCACTGTGTTTGTTCAACAAATCAATTACGAATAGAAATTTAGGTTTGTCAATTGAATGCAGACAAAATTACCGTTGGTATTAGAATTTTATTTTTACAAGCTTAAAAAGTCTTGTAATTTATGTTATGAGTTAATCGTTATGCTTTGTATGTTAACAATCTAAATAACTTTTAAAATAAATTGAATTTCTTGGACAGAAGTAGTATATTTGCGATTCATTGACCAAATTGGCGCAAAAACCTAAGAACCTAATTCAGCAAATTCACTGGAGATTCTGATTAGCTGAGAACGAATTAACGTTTTCGTGCTTTCAGTTTGTTTTTAAGTAAAAAGAAGTCAAAGACTAAACCGAAAAGATGTCTGGTCGACGATTGAAACGTCAGCAATCCACAATAAGCATCTACTTTGAAGCATTGTCACCACGGTAAACATAACAGTGTCTTTTAGTTATCCCTCTACTTTTTAGTTATTTCTGTTGTTTTGGATTGTGCCATGCAAAGGTAATAAACATATCAGTATGTTTATTGCGGCATTTAGACAATCGGTGTGTTTATTTTCCTGTTCGAATTGATCACTGTCATTGGATTGGCTGCTTTTCTCTTCATACAGTCGGCAAAGTATAGACAAATTTCAACTCGTTTTGACCTTTTCTTTAGATACAGTACAGCAGAATGGGAGCACAATTCAACGTTGATCGTGGTGGCAATTTCCTTGGCCTTCATCCTACTACTTGCATCAACTACCGCGTTATTGTTCTTCGGCGTTTGCTACGAAAAAAGTTCGCTGATTTTGCCGTACATTTTTCGTCAAGTACTTTATATTATTTCAATAGGCATATTTGTTGTTATTCGTCCGGTTTACTTTTGTCCGGGAATTCCATTTATCATATTGCAACTCTTGCTTTTGGTATTGGCGCTCGGTAGCTACCGTTACTTTTTAGGTAACACGACTGGACTTTTACACTTGTGCTTTTAACACTAGATCTCTATCTAAGGATAAATTCTTTAAAGAGTTTTGCGTATTTGGATACATCGATTCGAGATCTTTGAGATCTTGACGTTGAAGTACAAGTGCAAAAGCTCAATCTCATAATTTGGGTTTAGACATGGCAAACTCAGGCTGCAGATTCTATATTTCTGATCCTCCTTTGTCCTCCTCGCGAACATGGAGTCACTCGTCTCATTCACGACGTCTACTCAGCCATAAAAGCTACACGCATCATAATACCACTTCTACCACTCCCAAACTCTCCGCTGATGCACAACGACCAGCAACGATCGATTTATGTTAAATCGTGCACTAGTGAGATTATTTTCCTGTTTATTCACAGAATAAGTAGAGTGATCACACGATTCAAATTACAATAAATAATATGCAGTTGGTATAACTGTGATGGACAGGAGCATTTGTGTTTCGATTAAACACATAAATTTGATTTTAATTACAACATTGATTGCACGCAAAGAACTGAATGGTGTGTGAAATCGAAAAGAAAAATCTCGTGTTCGACCGGAAATGCCTTTAAAAAGAAAGCAAAATAGAAAACAAATAGACTCATCGGAAACGTTGATACAATGAAGAAAACCAACTGATTGAACCCGAAAGTTGAATGGCCACGAGTGGAACTTAAAATTCTGCATCACGCATGAATGCCAAAACATCTTTTTTCGTGATAATTCCTTGCAATTTTCCTTCTTTAACCACCAGAACTTGTCGTAATCCCAATTTTCGGAACATGTCAATAACAGTTTCCATTGGTGTTTGGTCGGTCACAGTTATCGGAGCCAAATCAATTACTCGACGCAAACGAAGAGGAGTCGACGATGAGCCAGTGGCCATATCCGGTGAGTTTGTTGTGAAATAAACCGGTGAACTAAAACAAGAGATATTAACATTATTGCATTAACTAATCTCTATACCTTGCTGTCACGTAGGCGTGTGTTTTTCGTGCACTTCTTAATGCGGATTCCAAATCTTTGCGTGTGCAGAACCCAATAACGAGCATGTTGTCGGGGCCGGCAACCACTGGAAACCCGCTGTATGTAGATACACGAAGAAGCGTCTCAAGTTCTCCGACAGTTACCAGCCCATTGAACACAACTTTCAATCCGCCGCTTCCTTCTCCCGTTCGCATCACATGTGAAGCCGCTGTTGAATAGGGATATTCACCTTTGTTGTCAAGGAATGGCATCTTGTTCATCACGATATGTGCATCATAAATGCCCTAAACTCGATATGAAATCTGATTATTCATTACAACTCATACCTCTTTGCAAATCGCATCTCCAACCCATTTTGCGAACATAACACCGGCCTAAAACATGAATAAAAACGACCTGATTGTTTAAATACTGACCATTGTCGGCACGATGAATTCAAGACTACCAGTCAACTCAAACATGATTACGACCAAACTAACGGTCATTCGTGTAACACCGCCCAAAACTGCCGCAGCACCAACCATTGCATACCTGAACAATTAAAATGTTCGTATCTACATTAAAACTAAACTCACAGTCCAGGCATTACACAATCTTTTCCAATTTGACATGTCCAATATGAATTTTCACCACCGGCTTGCTGCAAACTTCCGTAATACCTTTAATCCAAATTTTAAACTTACTTGTAAAGTAGAAATAAACGATTCAACTTGAATACCAAGCAGTCGTCCAGCAATAGCTCCCATGGCTAAACTCGGAACGAAAAGACCCGATGGAATTTTGACACCAAAAGTAAAGATTGTAAAAATCAACTTCGCCATTAGTGCAAGAATCAATTGCCAAAAAGCGGTCTAATTATAAAATTTACAATACGCGTCGTTTTATTCGCTTACTTGAACACCAAAACCCATGATACCCGTATGATAGTTGTCATCAACTTTGTCTGCAGTAAACGATTTGTTACGATAGTCACATAGATCGAGCATGTAGTCTTCCGGTCCACAGCGATCAAAAAGCTTAAAATACAATGCGTTCAGTCTTAAATCTACAAAGCAAACTGACCTGTTTAATTAAGGCACTGGCACTTTTTCTCGTGTATGGATTGAAATACGAAAGAAAGGCGGTACCCGCTGCAACGATCAAAACCTCACGAATTGGATTCTGTCCGAGAAATCGATTTGTTTTTCGAAACAAGCACCATTTGACATTTGCCCTGTAATTACCAATCACATCTGGTCATCAGTAATATTCTATACCAAATAAAGAAAGATCCTAGCATTCCGCCAAAAATACCCAAGGTTGCAAAAGGAATCAACTCGAAAAATGACCACTTCCTGAAATCAAGTTGATACACAGATTATCGAAAATATAACTCACATGTTGTAATCGACATGAAACAATGATGTCTGGAAAAATACTTGAACAAACTATACAGACCTTGGAGTACCTGATCGCTACCAAACGGATTGACCATCCGTAGAATAACACCGGCCACCAACGCACAAAAGAAAGATCGCCACATTGTTTTCAACGGAAAATAGTAACTCGCTTCTTCAAGACTACAACACAATGAGTCACATGTCTTCGTGTTATTTCCTCATTTACCTAAACATAATACCACCAATTGGAGCGCCGAACGCAACAGAAACTCCCGCTGCAGCAGACGCGCTGAGAATTTCACGTTTCTTTGCTTCATTGAAACCATATTTCGGAAAGACATACGACAAAATATTTCCAATACAACACGCCAAATGAACCATCGGACCTTCTTTTCCAAGACTCAAACCTAAAACACAAAAGTTCCTTTCTACTTGTCTTCTTCCACTGCTAACCAGAAGCCGAAGAAAGAATCAAGCCAACGGATTTGATCACAAATGTCCACTTTCCCAAATAACCACGAATGACAAATCCCGACAAAATACATTTGATTTCCGGAATACCGGAGCCACAAGCGTACGGCGCAAACGTTCGAACCAAACACGCGGCTGTTCCTGCCATCAAAACTAAATTCGCATTCAATTACAACTATCAACTTAATTCTGAAATACCTGACCATCCAACATAAAATAGAAGACCGACCGTGTTGTAGAACGCGTCTTTGTCGTAGTAATGTAACATTTCTGGCCATGTCGTCCAACTTGCACTACAAAAACAATAGTTAAGTCACGAATAAGCTTTCCAACAATAACGAGCAATCTAATGAAAATCTCACCAATCATTTTCTTTGAATGCCGAATCATTTGCCGACCAACAACAATGCTCACGATCCAACCAAAAACGATCAGCGCAAATCCCGTCCTAGCAACAGTTTTCAAATTCGACTCCTATTTATTCCAACCTTTAGATCGCTCATCCATCTCGCACTGATGTCGATAACACCGGCGATCGTACCGGCGGCCAAACCGACAAGCAAAACACAAACCCAACCGCTTCCAGCATCCCAAAGGGCGTATAACATTCCCAACGGCGATTCTTTTCGACTGTCCACGTATTTGTGTCGCATTCGATCTCGAGCCAAATCACGCGGCCAATCGATCGTGTGGAAATCATCGTACTTGCTAAGCGAAATAGATAATCCACGACTTCGAGAAGTCAACTTACTATCTGGTCAAAATCTCGGCTTTTTCTTCACTAGAAATCGGTTCCGACACCTGAGGCTCTTCCACATCAGCTAGCATTTTAAATTAGCAATAAATCACGAATATTAAATTAACTGTTTATTTGCATTCCAACTCAGTCAAAACTCAAATGGCCAATCGTCGTGACTGCGGATTATTTAACCGCTCACCAGTTGACACTTCGCGCCCGCATACAAAACAACTGCACAAGACTATCGCTTGTCAATATCGATCATTGTAAGCTCATTGGATAACCATTTGTAAGGAATAAAGATCTCCAGATTAAGAAACGCGAATAAAACTTTTGGCGAACCCGAAACTCATTTCTGTTAGCTAGCTGCCTAAACGTTTTCTACAAAGTTTGTAGTTAGCGTCTAAAAACTTTGAATATTTCCTAGTCAAATCGTTGTTTCTATTAACAAACTGTACTACTTGGTTCCCAAGGTCTTTTGAGTGCTCTCGTAAAAATCAAACTGCTGCTAAGTTTTGTAGTTTAATGGCTTCAATGTTTAGTTTTGCATGAAATTTCTATGAGTTCTTTCATTTTGCAGTCACACAGCTATCAACTGGTTTTTTAACATCTCATGAGCACCACTCAAAAACTCGTAAATCGCTTATCGTAACTGTCTGTGAATTCGTCTAAATCAATGGACGGAACTTGACCTCCCAATGACGAGTGTTCTTTCATCAATCTGAAGAACAAAGTCCACCCACAATCCGCGCAATGCACCGAAAGGGAAGTACGGGTTTTCGATGAAAAACATGTGAATCAATGCGACTACAGTAAACTTCTTTAATTCATTTTATCTAAAACTACAACTATACGTTGGAGTAGTGATCAGTTCCTTATCTGGTGTGCATCTTTAATTCACGTGCTCCTAACGTTGGCAATTAGAATGATGAAACGACCCACAGTATTTGCAATTGGTTGTTATCATTCGAGATCGAATTGGTGCTGATGCAATCTTTGAATCCCCGAATTCCACATTCGTACACACGTTCATCACCGTATACCCGTGAGTAGCCACGAAGCGCGGGTGTATCGGAGTTCAGATGTGTAGTTGAAGCACAATCTTGTTTTTTTCGTTGAAACATAAAAGAACTGCATGAAAGTTTGTTGAACGCAAGGAACGGGAAACTCAAAGACAAAGGACTGCTTTTGTTTACGATTAATTTCTTCAAAAAACTCAATAATATTTGCTACTTCTAAAACTAAAGATCGTTCATGTTTGTTGCGATTAAAGCGGAACACTTCAAAAGACGAACTATACCGTAAAATAATGGACTTTAACCCAAAAAATTGAACGCGTTGAATCGACGGAAACGTGGTTGTAATTTTCACTGTTTTACTGTACACTAGTTAGCTGTTTTAGCGTGAAGAAGAAGCGAGTAAAACGAAAGAATTCCAAGTTCTAGTGACCTTTGTACTCATCGAATTACAAAACGAGTTTCTCCACTTTTTGTTAACTCTACGATGTTCTTTGCGGATGTTGCATTTCTGGCTTCTTGATTTATGCCCAATGGAAGTGATCACAAAGATTTGTTTTTTGGGCTTCGATTCACTGAACTGTTCAACAATCAATTGATGGCATTTGAGTCCGGTCATTTTGGATGTTGCAAGACGCAATAACAACGAGTTGCATGTGTCAGTTGTACTTGGAACGCTTTCACTCTTTCATTGACATTTAAACGCTCGTTTATGACCGTCGATTCACTTGCTGCAGATTACAACATAATTAATCGATTGGAAGAAGAGGAAGGTGAGCAGTGTTCCTGTTTTTTCGTGACTTATCGTTTCTGTACCCTGAAACTGCCATCCGTTTTGCTCTTCGTTTATCACCACACCTACGAGTATGGAAAGCAACAGGAGTTTAACACGTGCAAAGATTGCTCTCTAGCTTTCGCTCAAGTGCAAATTGTAAACAAGTACAGTGTTTCTTAAACTGTTCGACTTTTCCGGTTGTTTTCGATTCAAGGGACTCGAGTTTTGGTTGTAATTCTGACCCATTTTGACCGTTGCAATCTGACGGTCAGAAGAAATGTACAACTAAAGACCGGTAATTGACTGTGTAAAGAAGTTGAAAGATCGAGAAAAACCAGGAAGACACCGCTAACGTGAATACCAGATGGTTAGCGTATTGACAACTGAAATGCGAATTAACATTCGAGAACAAGTTGAATTTGGAATTTCTTTCTTAATTGTTCCGTAATGATATGAACGACCAAATTTAGATGATAACCTATAATCAACGTGTTTACCATGCAAATTGACTTTTGTTCTTTTCTTAAGAAATCTTCAAAGAACATCGAATGCAATAAATTCCGGGAAACGTTCTCGATTTTATCACCTGCAAATAACGTTATCGACTAGTTGAGTTCATAGCAAACTTAAAAAGTTCGAAGTACACAACGATTGTCTAGTCACACATAAGTTTTTTGGTTTACTCGTGGCAAACCGCTAATTCGAGTTCTTTTGGAAGAGATCGATGTACTCGCACGCGTTTTCCGTTGATGCACGTGAACAGCAAGCAATGAGCAATCGTTTAGTTTATCAATTGAAATAAGAGATCGCCGTTGGGTATCAGCGTACTTGGATCACAAATGTGTACTTGACTTCATTCACGTGAACATATGCTGAACCGCAATTCAACGGTATTACGACTGTTGGCAGGAAAACGGATTCAACTAACGCGATAAACAATCTTCTCCATCTGTTTCTCGGTTTGGCTTCTTGCCGATATCGCGCAAATCAAGAGTATGAAACTGTGTACTTTGTTCGCGAACTCAATTCCTTTGACATCAAAGAACGTTGAATTCTGAAAAGCACATTTCTCGATTTTTAACACGTAAAACAACTAAACTCGTACACACATTGCCGTTTACAGTCGCTCCCAAGAATTTCTTAATTGACGAGATTATTAAGCATCTCGAACATGTCGACTTTAATCTTTTGATTTGAATTTTCGGGAAATCAAACCTCCAACGACCGTTCAATGTTTCTGGGAATCAGCAGCCACAGGTTTGGTTGCGAAGCGGAAATTCGTGTTGTAATTTGGCCTTCTCTTCAATTTCAAAACGTGACTTGGAATCGCAATTTTCGCTCAACATGTTTGATGATGCCAATTTCCGAAGGTCAAACAAATCAGATCGTTAAATCGTTGTGTTCGAGCGAAGATCATTCAACACGAAAGTTCGATGTTTTTGTTTTAATGCGTGTTGAGCAAAAATTTTAGGCCAAACGGCATTATTTCCATAGCGCGTTTGGACCTCGTGCTCGCTCAGTTGTTGACCAAAGTATCGGACAGAGAACGCGATCGGTTCTTCCATCGGTTTGTACCACACAAACGGCGGTCAGTGTGGGAGGTTTTGACGGAGCTCTTTCGAGCAGAGTGCGTAGTTGGGGCGGTGCTTTTCATTCGCAGTTATCGATAAAAGCGAATTCAAAAGGCTCGTGCTTCTTTAAAGAAAACACACCAATCTTTACATGTCGGTTGTCATTTCGCCGCGTACTCGAATTGACCGCGATGTTATGATTTGAGAGAAAGATGACGAGGTGCGCAATCATAAAGAAATCACTCGTCAATCTCTTCGTGTCCTTCATCGCGGTTTTAAAGTTTAGTCTTTTGCCCCAGCGTGTCGTTATTTTTTCGCTCTTCTAAATCATCGCCGTTAACGTCTTCGGATTTTCAGTTTCGAATTGCATTTCGTCTAACTGCTCATTCCGATTATGTCTGTGGACGTCTTGCCTTCTTGTTCGTTCGTTGGCGGCGAGATCGAGGATAATCGACATAGCAAACAGTCTTCTTGCCAACAACAACAACGTCGACGATCCCACAAATCGAAATACGAGACCACGGTCGTTCAAAACACCGTTGCTCTCGCCGTCATTGTAAGTTTTCATTCTGAATTCTTCGATTCTCGCAATTCTTCAGGGCAAATTACATCGAATGGTTCGTGCTCTCTTTTGGTTTACTTGTCTCGTCCTGATCGGAAGCACAAGCGGCTCCAAGATCAATCGTCACAAAACTCTTCGAGATGTTCGTCGCAATATTGTTAGCTCAACACAACGAAGATGCAAGGCAATCACCGACATCGAATTGCACTTGTTACGACACTTGACCTCGCCTCAAAACTCCGTACTTCATCCTCTACGTCCCACGCACAAAAAGCGGATGTTGTCCCGACCACCGAGTCCGAATCTCTTCGGTAAGTGACAATCATTTTGGATTCAATTGAGTAAACGAATTTGCTTTTTAGATATTTTCGAAGCTGACGAGTCATTGGCTTAGAGAACTGCTCTCTTGCTACTTTTGGCCAAGTTCCCAGTGCGTATGCTGACCGGCTCATCTCACGTGCTCTCGGTCAACATCACAACCTCACTTTAAAGTTGCTATTCGGGTCTCATTGTTTGTTTCATTTGCACTCCATTTGCTGTATAATTTCGAGATTGTTTTCATCCCAAACTTTGTGTGCTTTAATCTCGTCTCGATTGTTTGTTCCAATTTCTAGTCAACCTATCGCAGCAGAAGAATAAAATATTCTCAAATTCGGATTCTAAGCTTATCAGCGTGCTGTTGATGGACGAAAGATCAGTGCACTTTCACTCTGCGGACCTTTGAGTGACGTTGAAACGAGAGAAAAATGTGCGTATTCTCACCAACAAAAAACGAGTTGGTCTTCGAATGTGCGCGTGTAATCAATCGAATTCACGATGGAACAAAGTCCATAGGCGTCCGTCGATTGTCTTCAATTTCCCACCGAAACAATTGTCGTGATTTCAATTCGACGAACCGGTTGGTTCGGAGTACAAAATTGGTGGAGTTTTCGTGTTCTCTAACAAATTCGACGCCATCAAATGCACTGGCGGATATTCAACAGGGTCATCAAAACCGCTCTATTTTCGGTCTTTTGGTCTTTCTTGCTTATCAATCTGATCTTCGCAGGTTTTGACGAGCTTTTAAGATTGCAACTTTGCTCGTAGTAAGTTGGTTTCGAGCGGATCGACTACATTCATCTTCGATTCACGTGCTCATCATAAGCGAACGACTCCAATGGAAAATGTAAACTTTGATATCATATTTGAGGAAGCGAGTCGCAACGCATGAACTTGCTTCCGTGTATGAGTGATTAGCAATCAATAAAAAACGCAGAGTGTACTCGTTCTTTGGTTGCGGGCTCTTTCAAGTGAATGGTAATTACAGAAGATGGAAATAGCCATCGAACAGAAAGCAGTTTGTTGTCCGCATTTTACGTCAATATGTCCGAGAAATTTGGGATGATAAGAAGCATCAGAAAGAAGCGCTCAAAACAAGTGTGCTATTTTCGTAGCGTAGCAATAGAACGGTCGATGAGCAGAACGAAAACACTTTTGTAAGTTCAAGGCGTTTGAACTTCAACATCTGTTGTTTTCCGGGAACCCGTTGAAACGATTAGAATCATTTTTCCGCAACATGTGAGCGCTTTCGATGTTAAATGAGAAGCGCAAAATCATGATCATTGAAATGTTGTTTACTTCGAAAAGACATTTTGCACATGTAGAGGGTGGAAATCAGTTCATCGACGATTACAACTCTCCACGTGACTATTTCGGAAATTAGAGTTCATGTTTGCTGTTGATCAATCGGCTCTCAACAACGCTATAAAAGCGACTTATCGGCTTCAGAATTCTCAATCACAATCGTAGCATTTCATCAGCGTTTCTATTTGTGCGTGTTTTCTGTTTCAAACATCACAATCGCGTGCAAAATCCGCTTCGTTGGAAAAGCGATTGGTCGTTGAATCGCAAGGAAAAGTGTGTTGACTTTTGATCTTAACATCGAAAACAACCAATCGCTGATAGAACGAAAAGTCAAATCATTAATTGCGGCTGTTTACTCAAACGTTTTTTTCGCTCCGTACATTTCCAATGTTCATTCGGTTTTGTGAAGTGCAATCAATAGGTGATGAAGGTCAACTTCTGCTTGATGGACCAAATGCTTGTTTTTTGTTTTGATTTCCGATAAAATCGAACGGAAAGCGCAATCAAGAGGCGGACCCGAAATTGCGGGCAACATGACAAGTTTGTTAGATTCAGCGCTACGCATCAGCCTTTGTCTCAACCCACCGAATTGATTTTAAAAGCTCCGTCATAGTCGCTAAAAACGCACATCTCAATTTTGTCTTCAATTGCGGCCAACATTGTGTTAAGTATGGCTTTTGCTCTCTCCAATTTTATTTTCTCACAATCGTCTTCTTTCCCATCGTTCAACTTCAAGCAAGTCGCTGGTATGTTTTATGTCATGATAAAATACGGGAGATGGAGTCTAATACCAATATTACGAAAGCAAAAACAATCATCCGTTTTGTGCGAATTGTGTTCGTGCAGTCAGCTGATCGTATTGGTATACAGTGAGTATTTTCAGAAGCTGTCAGCTCGTCTAAACAAGCAAAACAACCCAAGAAAATGACTTCTGCATTCAAAGACAACGTTCATTTGACGTTGAAGGCTCAAGTTCCTGATGATGTGGAGAAATGGGAAGAAACGCTTTTCAATTACACTCAGACTATCGGACAGATTGCAAATCAGGAGGATATTGTGAGTAGAAAGGCGTGGAGATTTGTGTTTATTACCTATTTCAGTATTTCAACGTTCCATTTGGTCAATTGAAATTGCGTACAACTCGTTCGGCAAAAGTGAGAATGTTTGTAATGGTTTATGTTCAACGAAATTGTTTTAGGATTGCGGTGAACTTATTGCATCAAAACCAGTGCCCAATTTCCCGGGTTTGGTCGAGATTCAAGGCACTTCGATTCAAGATGTGGATACCATGAGAATGACGTTGGGTTTGGCAATGAACGAACTCGGTTCCATCAAGAAGCGACGTCGTGTTTACGTTAAAGACAACGTTCGAATCAATTTAGATACCGTCGAAGAGCTTGGAACTTTCGTTGATATTGAGGTAAACATAACTATCCTATTGCTTTTATAGCTTTGTTTAGATTTACAAGTTGAACGATGTTGAAGACTACAAAACTTTGGCTCAAAATATCAAAAACGAATTGGGTCTGAATGATGCTCAACTCATTGGTTCGACGTATCTCGATCTGTTTCGTGCGCTCAAAACAACGGAAAGTGGTTTTGAAGACGATGAAACAAGTGATTCGTCGATCTAATGCAGTTTCTGTCTTATTTAAAAACGGATCTCAGATTCTTTCAATGATTACAATGATTACAATGATTTATTCGGTTCAATCAACAAATCAACAACAAGATAAAATGAAAGATGGTAGAAGATAGTTAATTTGTTGATGCGAATACTTCGACCGCTTTTTTCCAGTCGCTTCGGTTTTGAGCGATTTGTTGCCATCCGTTTCCCAACAGATTCAAGTCTCGGCGCCAACGGTGAGGTGGTCTTCCAATTGGTCTGGTCCAACCATAAGGCCACCAGAAAGTTGTTCTTGTTGACCATCGGTTGTCGTTTCTTCTTGCGACATGTCCGGCCCATCGAAACTTACGTTTTAATGCGTCGTGAACGGCGTCTTTAAATTTTTGTTTGTGTTCTGATTTCAACACTTCTGACTTCATCGCGTAGTCGAATGCCAAGAGTTCTTCTTTCCATTGCTCTTTGCGTCGTTGTTAATTTGGTACGTTCGGTTTTCCGCATCGTCCAAACTTCAGATCCATAATTGAGTGCTGGTAGTACAACTGAGTTGAAGAGTTGAGCTCGAATTTTGACGTCTTTTGTCTTCTTCAGGACTTCTTGGATGTTTTTGAATCCAAACCATCCGGCCGATCGTCGCCTTCGAATTTCCCCATCAATGGTGTGGTTTTCAGAGATTTCTTGACCTAAATAAACGTATTTACTTACCAATTTAATAGGTGCGTCCTTGATCAAGATCCTTCCCACTTCACAACTTGGATTTGCCATGACTTGCGTCTTTTTACGGTTAATACGAAGTCCAATTTGCGATCCCACGTCATCCAGTTCGTTAAGCATAAGTTCAGCTGTTTGAAAGTCGTGCGCAAAAAGGACAATGTCATCAGCAAATCGAAGATGGTGGAGTCGTTCGCCGTCAATCCGAATTCCATAATTGCTCCAATCCAACTGACGAAAAACGTCTTCCAGTGTGGCAGTGAAGAGCTTCGGTGATATTGTGTCACCTTGTCTCACACCTCGGCTAACAGGTACTTCAATTGGTTGATAGAAGAGTTGGAATGTGGTGGAGCAATTGGTGTTGATGTTCTTGAGCGTTCGCGTGTATTTGCTGGACAGATTCTTTCGAAGTTTATAATCAGAAAAGTTTATTGTACAGGTTGAGCAGTATATCGAATAAACATGTCTAATTCTCCAAAATTTCGTTCTTAAGATTCTCGAATAAATGCTTTTAAAAGTCGGAGAAAAGATGGTAAATGTAATTATAACTTTGTTCTGAATCGATGATGCAATCGATTCATCAACGTCGACATAAGTACGCAGCATTCTTACTTAAATCGAGTTCATAGACTTTCTTGTTGAAATACACGGTGCCGGAATGCTTCCGTTCTGGGTTTTCTTGTTTGACAAAGCAAAGTACAAAAATAACGTGATTCATTTCATGAGCTTACGACGATTGTACAGTAAAATTACCCGTCAAAGATTGAGTCCAGAGTCCACATCACTACAAACTTCATCTGGCGAAAATTGCGCAAGAAAACACAAGGTAACCTCATTCTCACGTTCTCTGTTTGTTTGCATGAAGCTTTCGGAAGCGACCATTTCCTCACAATTTACAATTGTTTACGCTCTCAAAGTTCTTGTCCAAATCGCCTTCAGTTTTCTTTCGGTCTTTTGGGTGGGCAATTTCGCTGTTGAGACGAATTGAAATGTTGTGGAATGTGTTTTGTTCCAAAAATGCCAAAATGTAAACGAGCACCGTATCAAAAGAACGGGAAGTGCGCTTTTGGCCGTCTGCTTCGGTTGAACATAAAAGACGTTTCCATTTCATCGCACGGTACATTCTTAGCCCACACGAAATTCCGAAAATCTAACCATCAAAGCGAACCGGTTGAAAGACGACCAATTTCAATTCCCCAATCGTCATGGAAAAACTACTGGCAAGACCACGGGCATTATGGCTTCGAAAATGCACAGAATTATCATGACTGCCACAATGTAAAACACCACGAAAATGATCAGCTCTCGTCCTATTAAGATCGGACAATTAAAAGACCAAATTCACGTGCCTAACCAACCTTTCAACGTGTTAACTATCTCTCGTTGATTGTACGGATCCCTTTTAAAAATGCTGTCATCTAAATCGAACAAATGTTTAAGAGATAGAGACTAATAACCTGAAGAGACATTCGAATGCAATCGATTCGATCGACGATCATGGCGTGTGTTATTGTCATTTGATTTGGGTTGTAGACTGCTTCTGTCTGCTGGCTCCTGACTGGTCGTTGGTTGATCGGAAGATGATGTGGAGCAAAAGAAAAAGTGCATAATTAAGAAACTTTTCAAGTCAACGAGAAGTGACAGTCTTGATGAGAGAAGTTCACAAGTCGACTGGAATTCGAAATTACTTCAGGAGCCAAGTACTACGGCTGTCGAGTTTTATTCGAGGTGCACGCTAACTTCAATGTGATAATCAGAGAATCTAATGAAGAACACTTATACGAATGGTATCATAAAGACACGAGATGTTTGAAGTAGGTTTCGAAAACTTTTAACAGAGATATTAAAATGAAGAATGAAAGAGCAACCACATTTGTTCGTTCCACCCTCCAACATTTTTCGGCCACATGCGCCTGCGGCCACATTGTCGTGAGTCCCGTTTTATCCATTGCAAGGTCGCTCTTCTTAAGCAAAAAATTGTTCCACGAACTTTTGAACGGCTAGAACAGTTTGAATTAATTGTTTGCCAAACACACGTCTTTTGTTTGCTTTACTTCTTTCGCTTTTAACACTCGAAAACTGTTTCATGTAGAAAAAGTGAGAACAACCGGTTTAATTAGATGCCCTGCATTGAAATAAACAAAAATCTGTACACCGTATGAACAACTGATCTAACAACACTTAAACTAACAGACTATTAAAATGCTAAAATGAGGAGAATAAGAAGCGTATACGGAGCTTATTGTCGCGTCATGGTGCTCAGAGAAATTGGTCGATTTGGCATACGTGACATTTCCGGTAAGACGTACTGATCGCTCGAAAACAGTGCGTAGCCGAACATTTTGCCCAATATGATTCCAATGATTAACCATAGGTTGAAAGAAACAACTAAAAGAATAAGGAAAAGAAGAATTCCGATATCGAGACCGTAGAGCAAAGTCGAAATAATCTTTTGTTTTGTAAAATATTGGAAAACTCGACTGAAAAACTTTGAAATCATTTCGTATTTGAAATCAAAATAATTACCTAATGAAAGTTCTTTTTCCTTCGCTGCTACTGGTCGATGTCACGTGTCCATTTGCGTAGAGAGCTTCGGTCGATTGTCCACTAGTCATTCGAAAGGGTCGATCACGAGCAACGAATATCCGCAGCGCCGTGATTGCTTCATGAAGCACGGCCAGTAGAAGCACAATGGCTATTGAACCGAGCATTCCAATAAACGTTCCTGAAAATGACTTCAGACATGCAATCCAGCTCTAAACAACATACCCGTCTTCCAAAATGAAAAGAGCACCTAAAAGCAGCTCAATCTCAAATACAAACAACAATCACTTACATATTCGCGTTCGGTGAAATGCAACAAATTCGTTGGTTCTCGAATCGGCGATGCAGAAACCAACATAGTCGAACGACGACTATGGCATCCCTGAGAATAAGGTGATTAAGAGCCGCATAAAACTACAGGTATTTAAACAGTCTTCAACTGTCTTCTCAGTAGAAAGGTTGGGAAGTAGTGAAATCTTTATTGTTACTAAAACAATTACCTGGAAAACAAATACACGTATAAATGAGCACAAAAGCACAGAATTTTATGCGATACGTTCAATGTATAATCTTATGCATGCGGATTAATTTCATTTAGTTATTGCGTAATCTCTGAAAACTTAAAGGAGATGACATTCGAAATAGAAGAGATACTCTCTATGATGGCAACAACAATAACCGTAAACTGCGGCAAATAGCGTTCTAAACTCCCGAGCATCGTAAATGCGATCTGTGAGTTCGAACAACACAAATAAAATGCAACAAAAAAAACAAATGAGAAAAAATAAATTGAGCGAAAGACCTGAAGTTAACAATGTTGTTGAAGAGAACTGATTTCTGTTCCAAAGAAATCAAGTCACCCGCCAATAAGCCGGACTCTCGCCAACATCAACAAGACAGTGATAATATAGGGGCCTTCTTTCCACGCGTTTCACTTTCCACAATCCGGTCTCATTGACTCCATCGTGTTCCCAACGCGTTCCAGCTGAGTCGAGTAGTTTATAGATCAACTTTGGTGCTGTTCGTTTTCTTTTCACGTGCTTCAGCATCGAAAACCGTGCGTATTCATTATCAGGTCTCTCGATGGTGTAATTCAAGGATAGGATGCGTTTGCCCTGAAATTTAAGATGAAATAAAAATTACAAAATTTGCAACAACCATATCATCGTCTTCACCACCCCATCCCCAGTAAAGATTGCTATATCCATTGACAGCCAAATAATCCTCAATAGTTATCGCTAACGCTCCGCCAACAATTTCTTTATACCATAGCCTTTAATGTAAAAATAGGGAAGTCCGATTGTATGAACCTACTGATATCCGAGATTGCTTACAAACGCTCCTAAATGTCTTGGACTTTCAGGACAGTTGTAAGGTGTTCTATCATCTTGAGGAAACATGTCGACATCGTGGAAGATCGTGCAACCGACGCCCATCGATTGAGCCAATTTAAAAGCCGCATTCATGATTCTGCCTTTGTTGAAAAGATCATCGCCAAACTGAAAGTTTAAATCACAAGTTAAATTTGTTATTTGAACTACAAACCTGTTCAGTCACTATAAACCTGAAGTCTAACAGTTGATGTTTGAGAATCGGTATCAAGAAATCTACCAAACGAGTCAAATGGCTTTTGCGATCTCGATACGGGATAACTGAAAACAGTAAAAAGTTAATGGTTTTATATGCCAACTAACTGATGGCAACACGATCTCTGGCGCGACAATTCGCCGGTTTCCATTCACCTCCCGGTTGGATGTCTTTATGTGATTGAGCTACTTCTTCTTCCTGCAAATCTTCAATGAGGAGCGTTGCTTGTGGCAGGTGTTTGACGAAGTTCGTAATGTTGCTTATAGCTGGACACAGAGGTAGATTTGCGAAGATATTTGTGACCTTAGAAGAGAAGTTGAATATCGAACTTTCATTGCCAATATCGTTACTGTCAAATACTAGACTTCTGAAAGTCAACTTTGTAAAATAAAAGTAGAAATGAACTCACTCGTATGCGAGACTTTTCTGAGAACTTTCAACGGAACTAACATTCAAAAGCGACGGTTGAGGATCGTAGTTTGTAAGCAAAGACCTGAAACTTGAAGTTGTCGAACCTTCTCAATCGATACACTTACTTTGACGGAACTGCACTGTTTAAAACAAGAATATAAAGCAAACCAAAAGCAAAGGCGAGAAATAACAGAAGCCGTAGCCGATTTCCATTTCGATAAGGAAATAAGGTCAGACGCCGAAGACTAAACATTTGCACAGGAGTTTAGATCATTATGCAGAAGTGGTACAAAATTGTTCTCCGTTTGTTAGCACTTCAAACAAAGACTTAAATGCTGGTGACGTCTCGTGTGAAAACATCTGTTGAATGCGAACAAACTTTTTGTTCAATCGATTTCTTGGTTCATCAGAATTCACTTGGCTTTCTATGGTCGTTTGAAACAGTTCTAACGACAGACTGTTCTTACAATCAATAATATCACCTTGACCTTATGTCTATTTTCCATTCTCAAGTTAACATGGTTTGTTTATATACATCAGGTGCACAATCGTTTCTAATGTTTATTTTGCTAGAAAGCAGGACTAACACATCCGTTTGATTAACGGAGTCAACTTCGGAGGCAAAGGAGCCGGAGTAAGAGAAGAAGTAAAACAGTTTAAAACGCAAAGTCTACAGTTATTTTGGCCTTCGCCACTCCTCAGGCGATTTGCCAACATCAACGAACATGTGATAATAAAGTGGTCGCTTTTCTGTCTTTATTACTCTCCATTTATCTGTTTCATTCACACCATCACGTTGCCATCGCGCAGAAGCGGATTCTTAACAGCAAATGAACTGATAGCTCGCCAACAATCTTACCGACAAGTTTAACGATTAAAGATGGTGATATGCGTTTTCGTTTAACATGTTTGAGCATCATATAGCGAGCAACATTCGGATCCAGACGTTCAATGGTGTAATTGGCATGAGTAAATCGTTTTCCGAGCTCGTCGTCTTCGCCTCCCCATCCATAAAATAAATTCGAAAAGCCATTAACATTCAAATAATCCTCCAATTTAATTGCCAACACACCACCGACTAGTTCTTTTGATAAAAGACTGAGAAATTGGAGTATTCAACATCTTAATCAGCTTTTACTTACAAGTATCCTAACGTATCAACGTAAGCCCCCAAATGTCTTACATGTCTTGAAGTACTAGGACAGGTATAAGGTATCCTATCATCTTGAGGAAACATGTCGACATCGTGGAAGATCGTGCAATCGACGCCCATCGATTGAGCCAATTTAAAAGCCGCATTCATGATTCTGCCTTTGTTGAAAAGATCATTACCAATCTAAATGCTCAACCTATTTGAGTTTGAAAACAGGTTGCTACTTGTTCGGTTACAATTATACGAAAATCTAGAAGCTGTCGTTTTAAAATTGGGATCAAGAAATCCAGAAGTCTTGTTAAGTGACTTTTGCGATTTCGATACGGGATAACTGAAAACAGTAAAAAGTTAATGGTTTTATATGCCAACTAACTGATGGCAACACGATCTCTGGCGCGACAATCCGCCGGTTTCCATTCACCTCCCGGTTGGATGTCTTGATGTACTAATTGAACTTCTTCTTCCTGGAGATTTTCGATTAGAAGACGTGATTTGGGCAAATGTTTAACAAATGTGCTGATCTGATCGATAGTTGGACATTGCGGTTGGCCATCGGGTTGATCGTTAAGAAGATCCGATGTTTTCAATGTTGAATGGAACATTGTCGTCTGATTGCTTTTGTAGATTCTTAATATCGAATAAAAACAATTTTCTGTCTTACGTTGAGATCAAAGGTATTTCACTGCTAGATTTGAACTTGGGAGGCGGAAAAGTGAAATCATCGAGCAGACTCCTGAGAGAGTAATAGGTATAGTCGTTTCATAGTCGCTAACCTTTGCGTCGTGTTAAAGGATACGCATATTAAACTCAATCCAAATAACATAAGAAACAATAGACGTAATCGTCCACCTTGTCGACAGAAAACGAAATTGGCATGTTGAATTGACGGCATTGAAAGAACGATTATTGCATACAAATTGAGTACTCGTTCGACTAAACTAACTAAAATTCATGTACGTACAGTAAGCCTTCGACAAATCACATCGATTGATATTAGAAACAAGAAGAATAATAAAGTATTACCGTAGTTTGTTTTGACGTGCAACTACGAGAGTTCAAGATCACGAAGTGTCGAGAAACAAAAAACGAGTTCGCATAAAGCGCGAGCAATTCGGGAAGTTGAAAACAGTTTGTTTTGCGCAATAATTTGACTTCTAATTTTTACACCGTTACTTCTTGATTTCTTCCTAAACTCGCTTATGAAACAAACAGTTCGGCTGATTCGAATTGATTAGGAATGAAATCGATGTTATTCACAATGATTGACCGTTCTTTATATCTTTACAAATCACTCTGTTTACGTGCTCTCGGCGATGTTAACTCAAAAACTTTGTGGAAAGTAGGTGAACGCACGTTTGTAAGTTCGCCAAACGTTCAATTTCAAACGAGTTGTCCATGACTTTTTTGTGATTGACCGTTGATCTGTCAGATGACTGCGATTTGGTTCAACATCAAAAGTTGAGAAACCACGTTTATTTATTCTCTGCAGCCAACAATCATGCTCTTAAAGCCTTTAAATAGTTGGGTGTGAAGCGTAATAAAGCGCATTTGCTTCAAATGAACTGTCAACTTTGCAAACGCAGGACGTCATATTACACTGGTTTCACGACGTTTGGCGCCAATATCAGTTCTACTGTTCATTTACCTGCTTTTGCGTTTGTTCTGTCCCGCCCAATTCGTTGAAATTCTTTAGCCCACGCAGCAATTGAAGACGTAAACTCGCAAAATAACGAAAACTTTACGTCAATTAGATCAATGAATTTGCTGCCAAAATGCTTGGCATTCAAAAGTTACAATCGAACTCGTACCTAATTGATCAATGAATACACAGCAAAACGTTTATCTACGTACCAAAATCAAAACCACATGAACAACAACAATCAAAATTGGACAGAGGTTTCAACGAGTTGGACGACGAGCAAGACTTTTCGATTTAGAAGCAAATACACTCTTCTTTTTCTTTGCTTCAATCTGAGCCAATGCACTAAGTTCCTCGGAAGTCGCAGCGATTGCAGTTCGCTCTTCCGGACTCTACAATAGACATCTCGATGCTTACATTAAATTGGAACTTACGTTCGTTTTTGGCGACGACATTTTGCTGCTTTGTTCCTGTTTGCTGGACTTCTTCTTCTTTTTGATCACTTTGATCGCTTTGTCGGATAGTCCTGCGCCATCATGTTTCGGTTTCTTTGCCGACCGACGCGATTTCCTGGATTTGATCGTTGGGTTCTTACTCGGTGATGACGCATGAATGACGACATCGAGTATATCGTTCTTGTCACGCGACTTCTTCAATTGTTTGACGGTACTTTCAGCCGCTTTCTGAAATCAACGTAACCAATTTGAAGTTCACGTTCGAACTTACTCCAGCCAAGTAAACTGCGACGATAATTTTCACTGACACCAAAATACCCACAATAACAGCGAGGACGATAAGAACACAGATGACCACGAACAGTTTATCCAACGACTGGTTCAATGCCTTCATTTCGCTGCTCACCGTCATCTTTGCAACCAACAAATCAACCAACTGATTGAGCTCAAGTGACTTTTCAAATATTCGTTCGTGAAAACAATGATGCAAATTTGTGTCGTTTATCTACGGACATCATTCGCGTTCTTTTGGTCGAGAGGAATCAGAAAACATCGTTGAACTTATACGAGAGCGTAACCGTTTGCCTAACTTTCTTATTCCATTGAGACTCTCATTATTCGACTTCTTGAAGCAGCGATTATTTCCGCTGACGTATTCATTGCTTTATTGTCAGTGTACAGAACAAACGGATCTAAATTTCGTAAAAGTCTTTTAGAGCTAAATAATTGGAATAATAATACAAGATTATAACGTAAAATTTGAACACCAGTACTAGCCGGGATTTCGAAATGCATCGGAGGGATTTCACAAGATAAAACTCTTAAGATTCCTAAGTAGTGAGTATAAGTGAGAGTATAAATTAAGTGGAAGAATACTGAATGATTATTTTAGGGACCAAAAGCACCAATCTCATCTAATTGTACCGGGCAACATGTTCGCGTAGAGATTGTTCCATGGCCACACGATGTGAAATTCGGGTAACTCCCAAACTCGTGAATCGCGCTCGATCGAAACGTGCCAACTCACTGCCCACAACTCCATTCGACGAAAACAAGGGCACGTATTCGGATAGGCCGAGATTTGAAAGCCACCCGAGAACATCGCTTAAAGACCAATCGACTACTTCTTTTTGTTGATGTTCGTCACGATCGTACGCGGTGTGATTTGAGTGCATTCCAGCTGAAATGAAACTCCGATTAATCAGCTCTCAACCAACGAGCAAAAGCCCAAGCAAGCCAAAACAAAACTCACAGTCATTAGAAATAGCTGATGGTGTTGCACTCGTAGCAAACGAATCGTGGTCGGAATCTGCAGTTCCTGAGTCCGGATCATCTTGATCGTAGTCAACTGGTGGAGTGCGAACATGTTCGGAGTTCATACGACCGGACAGTTCAACGTTTGCAGCAGCAGTTGAGAAACTCGAAATGTTCGAAGTTGTCGATGAAATGCTTATCTGCGAAAAGCAAAATTGCAATCAAGCAAATTACAATCCCAATTTTATCAAAAAAACACGAAACTCATATTTTTATATCACAACAAACTTTCACTTGCTCATTTACTTACCGTATCGTTGTATTGCGGTTTGCACGATGCTGGGGCAATAAACGTGTCCTCCAATTGCTGGCTAATTAACGTAACCCGAGTTGAAGGGCCTAATACGAATTGAGAATTCTGAATCCTGTTCTCCATCGTCTGAACTCCTATTCGAATTGGAGAGGCGGTTGGTGTTGTTACGGTTGGAGTTGCTGTCTGATCATCGCCAAATTCGCTCGGTTCTAATGACGTCCGCGAAGAAGTGTATCTGAAATACGCACGATGAGTAAACTTACGGCGATCTTTCGTCGATCAACTTACCCACTATCTTTTTTATTCGCAAACCCCGGCGGTGAATGTTGCGATTTTTGAGGCATCTTCACGGACGTCTGCACGTTTTCCCGGATTCTAAAATCAAAATTGTTTTATTCTACATAGGATATTTAACTTACGATTCCCTCAAGCTCAAACCGCCGTAGGGTCTAAAATGGAAAACATATTTGAAGATTGCTGAGTTAATTCAAACCGTTGAGTTGTTCCATTTTGACTGTTTGACTGTTGATTTGCGCCGTCGTCTGAACTGTTCGCCGTCTCTCCATTATTTGAATCGTCATCAACAGTCACGAGCTTTGACCGACGTTTAGCCAAAGCGCTTCGAAGATCGGTGTCAAAGTCAAGCGATTTCTTAAGTGGGACTTTTGGCGGAACAGTTGGAGCTGATGCAGGCATAATTGGGACCACCGGTTTAGATTGAGTTTTCAACGTGTTGTTATTTACAGGCTTCAGTTGCACACTGCACAATGCTTCAGCAGAGATTCCACGACAATCGGACTTGTTTGTTGCGGATTGTTGCATAGTTGAAGGTTGAGATGTTGGATTCTGGTTGTTACTCGTTGTTGATTTCGCTGATGCTGACAAGAAATTAGCAGGGAGTGGCGGTGGCGGAGGAGGTGGAGCTGATGAAGTCGAAGGAACTGAACTCGTGGAACGAGATTGTACGCTTTTTGTCATCACTGGCATATCGGAATTAATCATTGGAATTGGAGGTGGTGGTGTTTTTGGCCGTAAAATCCCTTTAAAACCTATGTTTGATTGTTCTTAAGTTGTGTTTATTACCTGGATTGCTTTTCGGACTTTCACGACATGGACGTGAGTAGTCGGAGAATTCAGTCAGAGACTTTTGACCGTTGACCTGGAACGTTGATCCGTTTGTTTGATCGTAAATTGGTGATTGGAGATCGGGTGACGAATTGAAACTTTTCATTTGTTGCATCTCATTTTCGTATGTTTGACCGTTGACCTCGTCGTTTGTGACGGAACGTGGCAAGCCGCTAAGACACGGCGATGGAACGCCACCACGTTGTTTTCTTCTCTTCATGTCCGCAACAGACGTGAATTTTCGTGCTCCGCCTTGACCGACATCGTAGACATCCTGGAAAGATGAAGTTATTGATGGGTATTCTTAAAAGTGTGCGCAGATGCATAATCCAAATGAGATTCATCTCGAAACGATTAAATTCGCACGCTTGATTGATCATCGAATTACTAAGTTTGTTGCACTTGTCTTTCTGATCGTAGTCTCGAATAAAATTACTTACATGATCATAGACGACGGGTGCCATTGGTTGAAATTGAGATGTCGATTGGCGAATCATCAGATGTTCCAATTCAGCGGCCGAAATACGACGTGCCGTTGGACGACTTTTCACTGAAGCACAACGATTTTGATCGGAATAATTTGAGGAGTCGATAGATTGAACACTCAAAGATTCGGAAGATTTTGCGGCAATCAGACGCTGACTACCAGAAGGATGATAGACAAAGTTGTTATCGTTTGAGTTGTCAGCTGTAAATGTAAAAGATAGAGTGTGTTATTTCAATGCAAAGGTAGAAATCAAAAGGAAAGCTGGAAGATTTGAAAGCAACAGCAATCGAACTCACTCGAATAACCCATTGTGTGATGACCGTACGATGACAACGAAGTTCGCGGATCCCGTTGCGGAGGCATCGGTGGCAATGCATGTACTGATTGATTGCGACGAGAAGGCAGTGTTCCAGCGGTCGTTGCATAGTGAGGTTGAGCGTTTGATCCGTTCGTTTCAACAGTGATTACTTTGAGTGTGATCGTATCTTGGCTTTGGTGAATCAATTGAACTACTTGCTCATGATTCGAACATCGAACATCTACACCGTTAATTTCAAGCAAATAATCGCCGGGTCGAAGTCCCGCTTTCATTGCCATTCCACTCATATCAACACCTTCGAAGAATTGAAGAGCCGGAATGTTGGATGAGGGTAGAAAGTCCAACTGCGAATCGACGTCTAAAAATGAAAGAAAGTAGAAGTATTAGTCACAAACCGACTTACGTTTTGTGCCACGAAGAATAAAACCGAAACCTTTCGGTCCACGTGGGATAACCAAAATACGCGGAATGTTCGTTTCAACACCAGCGATTTGTTGCTGAACTGCTTCGGGCGGATATCGGCGCAATGTTCCACCATATTCCGATTGATTACTTGTCGATGCACGGCTAATAATGCTGGGACTCGGAGCAACTGAAGCCGAATGACGAAGCTGTTGCGGTGTCTGATAACAACGATCGGACTGAGCGCTACAGATCGACGATTGGCTTAACGAACGACGGCGAAGAATTTGACTTCCGCCCAAACGGCGTCTCGTGCTGTACTTCGGAGTACCGCGATATGGAACTGCAAATTCGGAAGGTTTCTCGTTGGTCCCAAATAGAAAAGACAAAAATTCTTCGGAACGTTTCCCGGGCATTACAATTAGATTTAAGCGGAATGAACGATTTGTGAACGTCTAAGCTTGGCGAATACCGGCTTTTGTGTTTTTCTCTCCGTTTGTTATAAGAAGCGAGATGCTCAATTTGTGTGCGCCAAGAACGAAAAAGATCGTTCATCAACAAAAACAGGATTCTCAATTGACGAGATTGCTCATAATTTAAGAAGTTCATAAAAAACGTTTGTTTAGAAATCGAACACCCAAAACGTAAGCTTCGCATCTTTTTCCCCTTCTAATACGCACCTGCATTCAATGGATTGTGTGCTTGGATGATGTCAGCCACGATGTTGTTGTTAACAATATGCGCAACATGTAGCGCTGTTTGACCTTGTTTGTTCATAATAAATGGATCGGCGCCCCGAAACAACAAGACACGTGCACAGTCGGGCCTGAATTGAAAATCAATTCTACTGATAGCTAATCTCTAAACAAACCGATTGTTTACGGCACAAACATGAAGTGGTGTGTTGCCATTGATGTTCTGTGCATTAATTTCTGCTCCGTAATACAACAGATTCTCCACGTGTTTCAACAGACCGTTCTTACACGCCTGAAAGCAAATATAAGTTGAACAGTCTGATCACGAACTAACCTGATGAATCTCGTGGTTACCGTGCATATCAGTCACTCCAATTTCCGATCCTTCACTCAACAACATCTGAGCAACCGATTCTTGTGAATCTGTTGTTAGCATGCAATAGTATAGCGGAGTTAAACCAATGGGGTCACGATAAGATGGAGATGCTGAGAGTTCCAGAAGGGTTTTAACGTTGTCAGCAATCGACAAAAATGCCGCTTTATGCATTCCAGTCTGAAAGTATCGAAAGTATTTTATTGGAATCCATTTCCTTACTTGTCCTTCGCTGTTCCGAAAATCAAGATGAGCTCCACCACCAACTAGCGAAATCAAAACATCACGGTTCTTCGGAATACCGGCGGCCAATGTCAACGGTGTTTCTCCTTGACTATCATGGAAATTCGGATCCAATCCTTGAGCACACCATTTGTCAACTTTCTCCGAATTTCGATTCACTACATACTCCACAAATTTTTTCAAGTTGCTCTTCGAATGCAGTTGTTTGAGCGCCTTTTCGTCCAATTTCAACATTTTGTAAACTCTCTTCTTATACTTTAGCTAAAATATGAACATTATGAATGTCTTGTACGAACTGATTGTACCTCAAGATATGGAACACAGTCGTGAAACGGATAATCACGAATCGGTCTAAAACCAAGTTTATTGCCATTTGTTTAAACTCACCGATCTTCCAACAAAAACTTTCCCGCTCGTCCATCACAAGGTGGAAGAAAGAGACCAAAATTAAAGGATTGTTGTAATGCCTATAATTGACCGTTAGGTTTATTCGAAGTTTGTTGAACTTGCTTGTGGTAACGACGCAAACAACTTTCGTTTGACATCCCATACGAGTTCGTCGAGTGGAACGGTTAAACATTTTTGAAGTTGAAGTTCGGGGACAAAGATTTGAAGGTTGATAAGCTGTTCACCGTTCAACTCGTCAGCAATCGCGCTGCGAATCGACGGCTGAGGTGATGAGGTGCCGGTAGTTGACGCGTATTGTGACATGTTGGCTAACTCCCGTCTGATAATCACGAATTCAACCGATGCATTTAAAAACGAAAACTGTGATCTGTAACATTGTTCGGTAATCGATGAACGAGTTGAGAAACAATTGAAACGCGCGGATATTCAACGGAGTAAATTTACGCACGAAAACCGGTAGTTTCGTTGATCAATCTCGTGCAAATTGGCAAAAATTAAGCGACGAAAGTGCGGGAATACGTTAACGGAACAATTGCAATCGACAAAGAAAACGTCACGACGATCGCCGACGACCGTTGGGGACGATGCAAATCGCCGCCTACTCGCTCGACGTTGGTTAATGCAATTTTACACTGCGCTTATCCACGAATGCAGGTGTTATGTCGTCTGGTTACGTGAACACAACAAACTGTCTCGTTATTTCGCTATTGCGAGCCAACCAAAGAGAAACGAATCTTTCGAATCGCATTCTTTTAAACGATTCTAATAACACAGAAATTGTTGTTTACGAGAGTAATGAACGCTGTCAAACGAATAAGCTGTTGATTGTGAAGACCAAAAGTCACGTCCGAAAACAATAAAAAGCCGTCCATCGAGAACTTCGTGACCGTCCACGTACAAAACGGAAACGAGCCGAAATGTAGCAGTGTGCCATGGCGAATTCTCGAGAGCAAAACCACGGAGAATCGTAAAACACGGTGCAAGTTAAAGAGCAAAAAGACGTGTAACGCGCTGCAAAACAAATCAAATTGTTCGGCTCACGCATGAAATGTGGACATTGAAAAAATGCCCACACTCTGACCCATTTGACCAGGTGGTTGGTTTCGACTTTTGCGCATAAACCTTCAAAAATAGAAAATGAACGAACGGCAGTCGACGGCGCGCGATGAATGAGCGACATAAAACGAGGCGTGGTTCTTTCCTGGGTGCTCTCCTTGAGCGATTGCGACTCAAAAATGATCGAAACGGCGATATACGACGAAACCGACGCGCAAGCCGAGGAGCAAAAAGACGTCTCTCCGTACAACAACAAGCTTTACGTGTTCACGTGTGTTCTTCTTGTCGTACACTTGTTGTCATCAACGACAATGACTCCTCTCCTTCCTTACTATACGCAATCCTCGCAAACAATCTCATCCGTCGAAGACTCGCAGAAAAACACGTACGACCAACCACTCGAAAGAAAAGGTAACGGGGGCAGGAGATCAAGCAACAAGCGCTATTATTGATTGAATCATTTCTCAAAATGCATTTTGTAATTACGAAAAGAAAAGTCGTCTGTCAGTCAAAATTAACTATCGAATCCTCCTTCCATTCATTGTCCACTAGACAGCGCAAGGGCATTCAGATTTCCGCTTGAATGAAGGACTTTGAACACCCCGCAAAACCAGAGGCAATGCCACCAATTGTACACCGCAAAACTTGACATTCAAAACAATCCGAGGAATAAATTAAAACAACTACAGTTGTGTTATGCAGGACTGTTTTGAACAAAATAACGTTCGATAAAAACACGGTCGTTGGCATTGCTAAGAAATTGCCTTGACAACAGGCATTCTGAGGAACAGTCTTTTTGGCGAGAGGTTTGAGTGAAAGCAACGAGAACAATGAAGGCAAATGATCTCGCGCAAGTAACCGATTTAACAAGTCAAACGTCTGCTGGGGATTGTGAATGGCGAGCGAAAAGGCGGAAATCGAAAACAATTAAAAGTACGAGCACGGTCACGCCCGGCCAACTCTAATTGGCCTTTTGCGCAGCAAGAAACGACGAATTTCGCAAAAGACTGTTGGAATCACTTGTCATTGCGGGCAATTCAAAAAGCGGCAATCTTTCTCCTCAAGTCAAAACCACTAAACGACGTCGAAAACGACAAAAGAAAACCCGCCGCGTTGATCGTTGCGATTCACTTCAAACCGCCGCAAGCGAATTCGAAACCCTCTGACCAATGGGGCTCTTCTCACAAAATGCCCGATTCAAGTTCAACCCCAAACCCTCCCATCATCGGCCAACGACTCTCCAATTCGCCTAGATGGACCAACGGAGTGACCACAAAGACAAACAGCGAAGAGTGCGAGCGACGGACGAGCAAATCGATTCGCGCAGCGTTGCGCAGAGGCAAAAAGTAGAGCAAAAAGAGGAGAGAGTTTGTGCTCTGTCCGGCCCGCTGGCTGAGATGGTCAATACACAAGGCCCAGTAAATTTTGTGCTTTTGTTGCAATCGCTGTTTCTCTCCTCTCGCCCATCGGAATCGCGCAAATACCAAGCGAAACACGTCGCGCGTTTACTCGGCCACATTTTACCGCCTGTTTTCGTCGGCAACCAAACACGCAACTTACGAAACGCACAAACTCGTCTGTTGCCGCCATTCGAAGAAGATCGAGAGCGTAAATTCGGATAATGAAAATGGACGATGATGTACGCTAATTCGCCTTCTCGCCATCAACACAAAACCAAAAATCATCGTCTTCTTTTTCTCTCTTTCTTCGCTCTTCTTAAGCCGATATGCCGTGCAATCAAGAAAATTAAAAAACAGTGGGCGACGACTCTGTGAGTCGGGGCGTCTATAAGCAGCGAAATTTTGGTGACCGTGTATCGCAGGTGTTGTGCGGCACATTGACCGATGGGATGAACGACCTTCAGGCTTCTTCGCACTCCGATTCCTCGACACGATTGTGGCATCATTAGAGCAAAAGCGGTATCGTTGACTCGTGAATACAAACGCGGAAAAAAGTCAAATGTAAACTATGACTGTGTGTGGCCAAACCTTCGGATCAATTCGCAGTCACGTGGCCAATATAGATGACGGAAACGATTTAACGAAAAGACGTCTAACGAAAGTAACTATCGGGCAAAACTGACGATCGCAACTCACGGCTACAAGAATAATGACAACCAGAAGTCCGGAAAGAAATTAAGCTACGCGCACACTTTCGGGATGACGCTGAACGTACGGTTTACTTAAGGATTAATGATCTTACGGACAAGATCAACTCAATTTGCAACGAACGAATGCGCGGTTGCTAATCGGCCCGAACAAAACGGAAGCGTCATCAAAAACTGACGAATCGCCAGCGATCATCTTAACTCAAAAATCAAGAAAAAACTCAGTGGGTGATAGATGTCCGGATTGATCTCGAAAAATATAACCCGCTGTGCACAGCCGAGTCGTCTCACTTTATTGACCACTCAAATGCATTTCAAATTTTTTACCGCTGCTGATAAGCTCAACGAAACGACCGGAAGCAACGTGAATCAACAGCAAATTGGAAAGAAGCATCGAATGGACGGTTTCGTCAAACAACTAACCTCTTCGGCCTCGTTGGTGGCTCAATTCACCATGTCGCGCATTCAAAATTCAAGGCGCCCACTCGGTCGTCAGAAGACAAACAAACCGCTAAGACACCTTTTCCGGTGGTTGCCCGAACATACCACAATGCTACAACCCTACAGCCCGATGGCACATGAAGCAAAAGATTAGAATCGCGATTGTCTTACTGTGATTCGCATGCCGATTGATATCCTTGACTTTATTAGATTCTCTAATGTTATTAGCAATTGGAGGTTCACTAATTGGGTCGCAGTTTATTGGTCTATTAATTCACTTGGATATTTTTATTTGTGTGAAAACTCGAAATGACATACTTACAAACCCACGATTAGAAATCAACAACAGTTCGAAACTCAATTTCAAATACAAATCAAGTTAATTGTTGTGTTCCAAAACAACTTGTGTCCTTTTAAAGCCTGTAGCTTGTAAGCGAATTCTGTCCAACACAATTGTCTAACATTTGATTTGCGAGATTTTGTTTTTGAATATGCACGTTGCTTGGAAACTTTTCGCAATTTCTCAACTCTCGAGGTCTTCTTCAAACTCCCACTTCAACCGACTTTGCACATTGGGAACGTCCGAAATTGAAGTGGGAATCTACTTGGCGTGTTTCACAACAAGTATTTGTTCCAAACAACCTGCCGAACGTCACCGCCGTTATTTTCGCCGAGCGGTTCGTGTGAATGCTCCCTCGGTTTATCAACTTTTCTATGGGTCTCATTCGTGAGACTCAACCGATGTCGCTGCCCAGAAACCGAAGTAATTCCATGACCAATAGAAATGGATGAGTGTCGAATGGCCGAACGTTGTCATGACCACCGATTGCTTTGGCACCCGTCTTCAAATCTTGTACTGCTGAGAGTGACTGTTTAATCATGAGCTGTTGGTAATTGAAACGTTCAATTTTGACGTATCCATTGAAATGAAAAACAATATTTACACTTTCATTCTCTGCTCTTTAATTTCTTTTCGTATTCAACGGAATTTGAAGTTGATGTTTGATCGAAAAGCCAAGTTTCCCAAGAATCGTTTCGTGGTTTAAATGCCTTTTATTTTGGTTTTAATATTCTTCTATGCTTAAGCTCATACATTCGACGTTCAACGACAGCTCGATTTTACTATTGCGCATGCTTGATGCGCAGATACGACGTCAACGTTTCGAACGACAAATGGCCCTTCGAACAAGCAGCACGGGAAGCGGTGAGAACAACAGTGAACTGCCGGTAGGTTCAATTCGATCAACAAATTGATGGGCTTTGATGCTCTATGAACGTCTGAGCGGTTTTAAATTGTAGTTTAAAAGTACATTTTGCAAAAACCGGTATTGCGCTTCAACGAGTTTTCCATTCGAAGACATTTCGTATGGTCGATCGTATGTCTTTTGACTGCCAAAACTTTGATTTCCGGTAGGCTGCAAATCCAGTCGGCCACTTCGCATTTTTATCGCTTCAACTACTTCAGCGCTAAAATAATCCACCTGTAATGGGCGGGTGCATTAGATCTAAAATACTGAGTATAAAAGGAAATCGGCTTTACGATTTCTCAGTTATTTAGTTGTTTTTGTCGAAGATCCCATTTTTTCTTTAAAAATGCGAAATATGGCAATGCGTGTCAGACATCACTCAGCTTTTCTGGCCGTTCAGGTACTTTAAAACGCATGAGGATTTCAAACTTTATGTCAACCATCAAATTTTAGGAAGGATTTGCGGTTCGACAAGGACATTTGGCTGCTTCAATCGCGTTACCCGACTCTCCGCGACCTCAGGCCACAACAACTTCAGGTAACCATCAACCTCTTATCAGTTGATAGATGCTCGTTACAGAAAACCAGTGTCTAACCACATTGACTGTACCGGGAGATAAATCGGCGAACAAGAACTCAGCGTCGAAATCGAGAACTTAAACGCAACGAAAGTTCACAAAAGTGTTATTTGAGATGTTTGTGAATCTTCGTATTTTAACATCATACTGGTACACCTCAACATCCACATATTCGACAAATTGACTCAACAGATTGCTCGTCGCTTTGGAAACTGCACTTGAAGTCAATTTGATTGCTATTCTGTGATTCAAAACCTTTCAATTACAAACGTTTGTAACTTTTAATTCGTTCATTTAGTTGCGTAGAATAAATTTGTATATTTGGATTATCCGGTTCGTAGAACTGAAGACGAACGTGTCGATTTTCTGCCGTCGCTTAGATTCTCAGCAATCCAATTTAGTGTTCGTTCCATGAGCTCTTTTGCTGGAACTGTTGGTCGAAACTCGAATATCAACTGTTGTTTTCGATTTGAGAATCCAACTGCGTAGACAAAAAGCAGTCGAAATGCGGACAAGGAAAATTGAGGAGAATTGGGATTCCGAAACCACTCGTGCCACAATGTTCGACCGTAACTCAAAATCAACGGTGTCGGTTTGTCCAATCGCATTCCAAAACATTCGAGAATCGATCGTGCGAACTGAAATACCCGTTTAACGAATGAAAATGTTGAAGACACACTTCGTAGAAGTGAGTGCATTCTGTGTGATCCATGCAATAAAGAAATTCACCGGAACATTTTTCGGGCGTTTTAACAAGCAAACGCATGTTCTCAACCATCAATGCCGCAAGACTTCCAGCGTACATCTAAATCAAAGGTTCTTTGAGGCCAATTTGTTGTTTACGAACGAATTGCAAAAGACCATTCGATAATCCTTGAATGTACGATAAACTGCCGCCATTTGCGGTTGCAACTTTCTTGAGCACATTCGGTACTTTTGTTTCACCTTCGCCGTAGATCATTGTCGGACGAAGAAACGTGGCTTGAAACGGTTTGCCTAAACGTTTCCTTGTTAATAGTATTCGTATTTCAGTGTAAACGATATTCTAAATTTGACCGACAACCGTAGTCGGAAATTGTTTTGAATTGTGAGAACTTGTATTTAAAAACATGTGATTATGGCATAAAAATGCCAAGAATCAAATTTCAATAGCAAACAATAAACGAAAACTTACCGTTCGCGAGTTGTTGTCCGACCTTTTGACGTGCGAACAACTCCCCCAACGTTCTTGTTTCTCCGTAGTGTCCAAGCATATAGGAACCGGGAACGTCATTGTGTATATCTTCCGAGTTTCCGAAATTATCGTGACTTGGCACGTTGGAATAAGCGTCGCCAACAAAAACCAAATTTTGAACGTTACTTGTGAGCATTGAATCAATTAAACTCTCGACAGCTAAAAGCATTGGATTCAAATAGACAAACGATACGATCATTACCTTTCAAGTTATCATTCGTGTATCCCTCATTATCTGCATTCGAATTGATGAACTGAAATTGTCGACGGGCCAAATGGAAAACAACTTGTGTTTCACGAAGCACTTCTTCAACCTTCTCTCGTTCATTCAAATCACAGCAATGATGTTTAAGAGGAATTCGACCATTTTTAAGATCTAAGTGCACAGATCAAAAGTATTCGAGCAGGTCCTACTTACCAAACACATTGGATGGTGCAGACTTACGGTCGAGTGTATGAATTTCTGTCACAACATCAGTTGCAGTTTCTTGAAGTTCGCGTATCAAGTGCCCGGCAAGAAATCCACTACCACCGGTTATCACGACTTTCATTCTGCAAATTAATGAACGAAAAAGCTGCGCAAGAAAAGTTGGATGACAACGAAAGTTAATCGAACGAAGTGTAAATTTTGATGACACGAGTACATTGAGTTTGAAAGGCCCACAAAACACGTTGTAGTCTATGCAACGAATAAGGCGTTGAAACGAGGAAAAATACGAATTCCCACCGATAGCCGTCCGAATTGTTTCACCACGTCCGTAGGTGTAAAACGGCGTCGCAAATCGAGGTCAATTGCCGTCGACCGATTTCATTGCGCAGAGGTATTTCATTCACGAAGAGTGAAAAGTTCGTTTTCAACTTTATACGTTTTTATTGGGTTTTCCGACACCATAATTGTACCGAATACGTTCGCCGATAGATATTCTGACTCATTTAAATATCTGAAGAAATACGTGGACTTTTGAATGGGACTTTAGATCACTCGAATGGATATGCGAATGTTAACATGAGATGTCTGAGTTTAGTTACGGTTTCGAATTGTCGTGCGGCACGCTGAATTGGCGTTAAGACAAGATTTCGGGAGAGATAATGCAGAACAAGTTCTCGTGCTCTTCTCCAAACTGCACATCGTGGAATGTGATTAGACGCCAATTTTCGGTTTATGTAATCAGTGAACTTGTTGAAAAGATCTTGATGATATTTATTAGAACGATACAAATACACTGGAACCCATAGAATAACCAAAAACCCGTGATTCCGAGGAACGAAGTTGTTATCCATACAATTCCTTGTGAAGTGATTGTTCCCGAATGTGCTTCGGTATCATTGTTGCTGAAATCATCGATCGGTTATTGAACTCAATTACAAACAAACATAGTGCGCGTGCCACAGCCTCAACACTACTGTTTTCGAGAAGATGTTTGGCGTATTCTGCTAAAATAAACTGGTCATTGAAAGTAAACAGTTTAAGCAGCTAACTAGGCGGGACATTCGATGGACAAAGAATTGGACACGCCGTAAGAATGTTGCCTAGAACAATAAGTTATACGCAACAAAAACAACCTCAAACTTACAAATGATTTCCGATTCAGAAAGACGCAAATCTCGATCATGTAACCTGAAAACTCCATTAAAACATAAAATTGAACTGAACGCATACATTTTACATGTCGGATCTGCACAGATTCCATGCAACTCGTACGGACACAACGGTACCTCCGGGTCGATGTGATTACTAACAGACGGATGTCCAATGTGTTCGAAGGGATACGACGGGAACAATCTGAATGAAAATCAATTGGATCAAATAAACCACTCAATTAACTCACTTATAGGATTTCGAGTTAATAAGAGGATGAGGAGTTACTTCGGTTAGTGAAAGAGAAGAAGAAATTGTTGGAACAATTGGTTTAACAACAGCAGTTTGTTTGCTGGTTGTCGGTGTAATGGGACTGTTTATAGCAGTAGGACTTTCGTTGCTTGTTGTTTCGTTGTTTGGTTCGATATTAGTCGTTTTTCCATCTTTAGTCTTCTTAGCCTCTTCTTTTCGCTTTAGCATTCTAGTGTACAAATCTAATTCGGCTTCAGCACCAGTTTCCACTTGCAGTTGATCGACCGGCAGAGTTTCAGCGAGATTCTGTGTTGGCTTATTTGAGTTTCTAGATTCCAATTTTTTTTTCTGAATTTTCTTTTGTTTTTGACGTTGCTTCTTGGATGTCGCTTTTTTCGTGAATGTTGGAAGTGCATCAAGTAAGTCTCCACAATTATATAGACGAGAATTGGCTGGGGCTAAACGATAAGAAACACTAAACATGAAAGCAATCTCGACCTACTACTTGAAGTTGTTTGTGGCAACGCCGGTGAATCCACACGATTCAACGGAATAACTTTTGGTTTGTTTTTCGGACGAGACAACGCGATTTTTTTGATCTGTTTGAGTTTATCTTTGGAGCGTTCGGATCGATGAGCTAATTTGCGTTTCCACTTCTCACGCTCCGACCTGGTGGCTGTCAATCGTTTTGATTGTGTTGCAAAAATGCGTTCCGTAAGTTTGAAAATCTGGTCGTTCAGACGAACTCCTTTATCTGCGTAATACGCTAATTTCTTCTCCAAGGCAGCCAGCTCTTCCTGAAAGAAGAACAATCGATCAGTTGTTCATAAGCTTCTTACTCTTGTACGCTCCACCGCCTTTTTCACTTTTCCGTATTCCTCGGCGTTAGACTTTTGACGTCGAACTAATCGTTGAAGCTCGTCTTTTCTCGTTTCATCCTCAGCTTTTGCTTTTTCCAGATTGAGTTCGTAATCCATCAGATCATCATCAGTATCTGTATCTGTTGTCTTAATGTCGTGAAATGCTTGAAGATCAAAAATCTCATCAGGACTTCGTGGAGTTTCTGTCAAATTCTGAGTGTCAATCGATGTCGTTGAAGAAACAGTGATTGTTGGCCGCGTGACAATCTTTCCGGTCACATCACTCGCCGACACGTAGCTATTTTTACGTCTATCGGGTGATTTCAGAAAGACTGGCGGTTTTGGTGGTGGTGGGATCTGGGATGGCGGCGATGGACTTGAAATCTGCGAATGCGTTGAAGTCGACGGCTGTTGCCGAGTTTGTTTTGTCGTCGGATTTGCTGTGTTCTTCTTTGTTTTCATCTAAAATGCACGAAAATACCAATTGATTGTGTGCAAACTCACTTGACTCAATAGGAACTGTCTCAGCTGCTCTGCCTCGTCGACTTCCGCTTCTTGTTCTAAAAACCGAAATCTGAGATTGAACACAACGAGAAAACAAACCAGGACTTTCGATCTCCATGCTAACGACCTCGTGATTGGTCATCGTGTCGTTTCTCGAAACCTCATCAATTGTACTTACTGTACCATCTAAAATTTCAGTTATCAGAATGAAAGTCGGAAAACAAGTTAAAACAAAAAGGAAAAAAGTTTTTTGTTAGAAATTTCGCTTACTTTGCGTCCGTTTTTTCGTCGATTGATCGGATTGTGATGCAGCCTGTCGAAGCTGTTTAGCCAACTCCTCGGCAAACTCGGCCTGCAGTCGATCGATCTGAGCTTCCTAGAATACAAAATTATCGAAATTTAAATGAAACAATTCACTTCATCGAAATCGGCCATTATGTTAGTTTCTGCATCCTTCTCGCTAAAACAATCGATCAATGCTATCGCGAAATAACGAACCTCTCGCTGCTAGACGCGATTTCGCCTTCTTCCATTTTACGAAACTACTCTTAGTAGAAAGAATATGTTCAACGAAACAACGCGCTTGTGCGTATTGCCATAAGCACGAAAATCGTCACAAGAACATTTTTATAAGCTCGATATAGATGCTTATTGTAACTACTCGATTCATTAGTATGATAAGTAAACTCATGTTTTATATTCTACTAACACGACTCGGATTGTCTCAAGATCTTTTATTCGGAGGTAAAAACGGTTATTACGACCTGTAGTATGTATGACTTTGGGTATTGAGAACATTATCTTTGAGATAAACACAATCAATGTTAACATTAAAGCTTGTAAAAGGCTTCATATTGTTTCAAGAGTTTTTCTAATTGTTTCGATTTTGGCTGATTCCGATGGACGAGTGGTTTCTTCGAGCAGACCATTCGTTCCGATGTTTTTTGCGATTTGACAGTGTACGCGAAGTCGGCTTTCGTTTGTCGAAAATAACCATCGAACAATTCGTCTTCGTCCCATTTGACTCTGACCTGAAATCACCAGAATACACACGCTTAATGACTATTACTTACAATCCATCCGTAGAGATGATTTCCACCACAATTTACATATTTGCAATGACAATCGACAACATCCTGAGCAATAACCACATCGGTACTCACGGTTGAATCTAAGAACTCGATTGTTGCGTATTCGGTGGGTTGTTTTTCGAGAAGTTTTACGACATCAACGGTTTCATTGACAGCCACAAATCCCAACAGATCGCCAATTGCTAACGGATACTTTGATGGCTTGTTATCGCTCTCAACATGACATCGACAAACAGCGGCTGCGACCAACGGAAAATGTCGATATTCGAACGTGAGACCGGCCAGACTACAACAACTTGGATGAAAGAATAACGCTCTTTCGTTGTTATCAAAGCACGGCAAACACCGGACAAATCCCTGATCCAAATCGCGTTCGCAGAATGCGCAGAATTTGGACTCTTGTTCCGGAAATCGGCTTTGCAACAGAGCGAAATCATGAAAGAGATATTCGGAAGAAATGCCTATTTGTTCCCTTAAATTTTTCATAAATAACTTCTTATGACCTTCGATTTTACCACGGTCGACTCTCCGGCGTTATATCACTCGCCCAATCCGACGGCAAGCTGATCGCGTACATCACAAAGTTCGATTCGCGGATGATGCGGGTTCTTCGACTCATGATCGCACAAACAACGTGAACAAAACTCGAGCCGTCGGCTGATCCATAGGGAATAAAGGCTCCACCGCGTAGTGGACACAAGTCACAATGAGTTGATGCGCAAACTATAGGTTCGCGAGAAAATGCACATCTACGACAGGTCCAACTTTCAACTCGTCTTTTTTTTGCTGGAAACGATTCTTCCAAGATCATTATATCCGCATCACTGGACGAGTTCAAATCGAGAACTGCGGGATTGATGTGATAACAACTGGGATGTACAACCACAGAGCAGCGTTTACATACAACGGTTCGATCTGACTCCAACGGCAAAACGTTATATTCGCTTTTGGTTTTGTCGAAAAACGCGTCAACAGCATAACGAATCGATCTGAAAATAAACTCATCAACAACATTGCTACGGGATTCGTTAATTTACTCTGCATTTCGATTATACTTCGTTTTTCCTTCGAGAAGTGGAACAAAGTTTTGGCAAATTGAGCAGTAGGGATAGCTGTTAGCTTGATGCTTGTTGAAGTTGATTTCTTCTTTGAAATCATGTTGATGATGAAAAAGATACTCATAATCCAATCGATTGACTGCCATAGTATTCATGAACGAATCAAACTTTTCTTTTTCAATTTTCGTTTCGTCCACTTCACTTGTTTCGGATTTTGACGTTTGTTTCTTTGGCAAATTCTCTCCTTTCTTTATCTGAATCACTGGTTCTAAATTGAAAAGTGTAATGAGCCTCAGTTAACAAACTTACGCTTTTCATACCAATAAGCGTGCCATTTTTCGAATTCTTGCGGTCTGTAGGTCCTCATGAAAGGTCGTAAATCCAATTCAACAGAACCCTTAACACAACGACAGACACTCGCTTCTTTGCCATAATCGATCCAGCGTTCAAGAGCAAAATTCGTCGATTCAGCGCAATTGTATCCAACATTAAAACCGCAATGATATCCCTAACATATACACACTCTTGATTTAGCAGTTATTTAAACATACTTTTGGAAAAGTTATCATAAACTCTCCTGGGTATTGGACCATCGTTCCGTAGTCGATTCCATGTTGTCGAAGTTCACGAATTGAAACGAGAAAAGTTTTGTGTCTAAAAGTCCAGCTCATACAAATAAGTCGCTATAAACGAACCGTAAATACGCTGGACAACTTGCTGATTCTTCCGGAAATTTGTTTTTGCACAAACGCTCGAATTTTGTCGCTTCAGAAGGCGGAATTCCATACCAGAACTTAGGCTCTCCAAAGTGAATGTAATTGATGGAATACAAATCACAATCTTCGCAATGCCATGGAAATGTTGTTTTGTACATTCCAAAGTATAAATAAGTCGAATTTACACCAGGAATCTTTACCTAAACAAGCAGTTCGTCACCATTGAACTCATGTTCTCACATTGTCTTCCTTCAGAATATCAAGAATCGTTCCCAGCTTGTTCAAATTAAACTCCTCAACCGAATCCTCGTAGCACGATCCGGGAGTATCAGCGCCGTAAATTGGATCACCGGCTGTGATGTTTCGCCAATAAAATTTCTCTAGTTCTTTTAAACTGATGTCCGGCCGTGGATTCGCGTACTTTTCTGAAAGGGCAAGCTCTCGAAATGCACTAACGGTCAATTCTTTTCGGTACGTCTGAAGAACAACTTTCAGCAAAAGCTGGTATTCATAAGGTCACCTTGTTGATTTTTGTGTAAGCTCCGGAAATTTTCGTTTTTTGAATCTTTTCTCTTACAGGACTAAAATTTGCAAATAAGATGATCAATTAATAAGTGAATTACCTTTGAATCATGTAGTCATCGATGTCGTCGTAATTGTTTCGTCGACTTGGTCTTGGAGACCACTCAATTGGGGGAACGATCTAAGAAACTCTGTTGATTTATTCTCGTGAAAACAAACCTTGCAAATTCCAGAAGCTGTACAGGCGCCTTCGTTTTCGCATTTTGCGATGTAGGCCGAGAAATTTTGCATTTCAGCGAGTGTTGGATAAAAGACCTTCACGGCTTGCGTGCCGGTGTTGACCCATTCTTCGGACGTTTTGACGTAATTTGGGATCATAATTTTGTACGAAAAAATTAGTTTAGGATAAAATCTAAGGGCAGATGTTTAAAAAATCCATCAAAATATCTGGGATGCAAACTTAACTGGCTTCCAAGTTAGACGCCAAAAACAAGATGCTAAATAGACAACGCAATTTTTCGATATTGATTGAAGAGCTTTCGGTGTAATATTACACCTATGAACTACATCATGTAAGAGATAATTAGTAGATATGCGAATTACTTGTTGCTATAAACTTGGGTTGACAAACAGCAATAAGCCTTGAGAAATAGTATGAGCAACCAATCAAAAGTTATTCTACTGTTATGTTGAACGGTACAAATGGTTTAAGAGAAGACACTACTAAATGATATTCATTGTTGTTGTGCTGGTTTACTGCACCGAAGTTTATTCGTATGCTTCGGATTTGACATCATTTAAGATGTCGTCTTCTGCGATGGATAACTTTTCAGCAGACTACGAGTGCGTTGGAGAAATCAACTTGAGCAAACTTCTAATTCTGGTCGCATTGTTTGGGCAAACGGTTCTTGTTTGATATTAGCGCTAGTAAAGATATAACGGTTAATAATCGTGCTTATAAAGTTTAATAACTGTATACACAAATAAGCTGCTCATTGCAACGAATAAAACTTGGAATTGATTGAGAGTTTGCTCATGAACCAAGAGTAGAACTCGGGATTGTATCGCGAGTATCGTCGCATTGCTTCACAAGTTAAACTAGCTAGTGGTCTGACTTTTCTAAAATACAAGCTTTAAATTGCTATTGAAGACGAAAACAAACCTAAATTGACACCGGAGAAGAGTACAATTGTTGGGATCATCGCTAAGATGGTTGCAAACACAAAGCACAAGTTGATTGTTAACCATATGCAATGAACAGTGTTCAGCCACTTGTATACCAGTTTTTGACCACTTCAATGTCGGAAAATCGAATTCCAAAACGGTATGTGTATGATTAGATCTCTCGTATTGGTCAAATAAGAGCTTATTGCCCATTAAGATACCTTCGACTTCCTAGAAGTAAAAATGAACGATATGCATGAAACACAACTACTTTCGAACCCGAGCCATTGGTTGGTCGGACATCCTTCTTATTGTCCATTTCCATTTTTTCTTCGTCTTCTATCGCGTTTCGCTTTTCAATCACCGAACTAACATTTGCACGAAACAGTCGAGGGCATCTCAACGACCAAATGTGGAGTTTGTCCGCTTCCAGCGACAAAGTTGCCGAGACAAGAATCTTCTGAAGACGAGTGTTTTTGTCGTAGGCAACCAAACTGCCATAACTCATCCTATGTAAACACTGGTCTGCAAAATGATTGTTAGAAGTTATTTCAACTTTTCAACTTACAATTCGCTAATCGTTCAACCAACCCCAACCATTCTTCTCGTACAAACTTTGGCGAGTCCGCTTCGTCGACGACTAAATATCGTAGTTTGGTCAAATCGATTTGTTTCATTCCATCGATCAAATGTTCGACTAAACGTTGTGGTGTTGAAATGATCACGTTGACGTTTGATTTCTTTGATCCATCAGAAAAAAGCACTCGTCTCTCTTGTTCGTACGACAGAAACTCGCTCAGAACAACGATTTGTGCTTTCGATACGTTGTACTTGGCAAACTTCTGAATTCACGCACGCAACTTGAAAATGAAACGCCAACTTACGGCAGCAATTTGTTGGACTAGTGATCTTGTTGGAGCAACAATCAAAGCAGACAAATGATCAACTGGTTGCACGCAAAGATGATTGAGAATTGGTATCAAGTAGCAGAGAGTCTTTCCACTTTCCGTTGGTGCACTAATTGCAACATCTCGTGGAGGAAGAGTGTCGGCGGATTAAGTAGCATCAGAAGAACGGCAAGTTGTACCGGAAACCAAACACTCAGCTCTTTACTCAGCGATTCGAAAAGTCCTTGATCCAAACCCTTGAAGACAGAGATTCCATCGCCTGTTCGAGAGTCGATTATTGCCGAAAAATTGATTGGTTTGCAGGCCACTCAGGAATTGATCTAAACTCCAATAGCTCATGTACAGAACGTTAAAATCAAATTCCAACAAATTTTAAACTTCCAGAACTTTAAATAATCTTGTTTCTTCTTCATCGATGTCCATTTTCTCGTCCTCTACATTTTGCTCTTATTTTGCATTAAAATTGGCACTTGCTGTGGTGGCTACCGATTCAACATCCGACTCGTTCAGATCTTCGGCAATGTGACCGTTGGCTTCTGTCTGATGTGCATTTTGATCGTTTTCCTGCGACGAGGATTCCGGGTCTGATGTAAGCACATTTCGCAGGCAAATTCGGGCACAGCAGCGAACATTTTTGATGAAATCTTTTGCTGCAAACGCTTTCATTTGTTCGCAATTTTAGTTTGCAAATCGACTTTTTTGAGGATGCTGTTATTTTCTTTGCTTTTATCATCAAAAATCCAAGTTTTTGACCAATCGTTCGCTGTTTTTACGTGCCTTGTTGCTGCATTCTTAGTCGCGCGTTCTACAGTGTCCCAGTGAACATTGACGATAAGAATCACTTATTTCTCACAAGGAGTGCGTCTGAAAGAATCCAGTGATATTTTGTCGTCATTAATATCAATCGATGCGTCTCGACGAGCTGAACATTTTTGTATAAGTCATTTTTGCCGTAACTCTGATATGGCCGAGATTTTGGCCAAAAACCAAAAATACTAAAATCGTAGCATCGATTATGCTAATCATCGTGGTGAAGTCCGTTTCTTTTTATCTCATTTCATTAAGGAGATATTGGCCCTTTTATTTGGCCAGAATTCATTCCGGATTATGGTCCGCTAATCTTCTATTGGAAGTGTGAACTCAATAGTCGAGTGAGTAAGTGATGGGCTTACAAACTCTTTTGGAGGTTGCAGGTTCGATTTCTTCGATTGTCTCTTTCAAGTGCTACGTTCTACCAAAAAGACTCCAAAAAGTGAGAAAAAAGTCGATTGGATCCCTCGTAGTCACCTACTATTCACTCTTTTCCTTTTTGCTTTGTGGATACAAGACAGCAACTTGCATTCGACAACAGATAGAAATGAACCTGCAACCTCCAAAAGAGTTTGCAAGCCCATCACTTACTCACTCGACTATTGCAGCTCACACTTTCGAGGGAAGACCAGCATACCATAACCCGGAGTGAATTTCTGCCATATCAGAGTTACGGCAAAAATGACTTACACAGAAATGTTCAGCTCGTCGAGACGCATCGATTGATATCAATGACGACAAAATATCACTGGATTTTTTCAGACGTACTCCTTGTCACTTGTTGCTGAACCGATTTTCCTGCGCTTTTTTGCGTGTCATGTCCGGAACTTGATGCCATTTTATAACCTATCAAAAATTTTTTAAATTCATTATAGAAAGTGCCGTAATATTGGTTTTGGTGAAATGAATCACTTTTTGCTCATTGTTATTTCCGTTTTATTCAGATTTTCACACTGCGCCCGCTTCTATCAATAACCGTTTCCAATCGACCTTCGTAGTTTTCAACTGCTTTGTTGATCACTGATTGTGGCAACTCATTGACTTCATGTTGGATTCGTTCTTGGAGGTCGTCGAGACGATCGGCTTTTGTTCGGTAACCGCGGCCCTTCAGGTATCCGCATAGGAAAAAGTCGCAGGATGTCAAATCAGGGCTATAGGGCGGCCAAGCAAGTGCGCGAACAGATTGATTCGGATCTTCGCGAATCAAACGCAAAACTTCTTCAGTACGCGCAGATCTTAAAGAAAAAGTGGTAAAGAAGAAATCAAACCGTTGACGGCTCTGATGACTTCTCCCACAATCCCCGCGCATCAAGAAAGAATGACGCCAACGAGCAAAATTTGCAGGTGCTGGAACGGCTTCATGACGACTGAATCCGAAATATTGATGAAAACGTCGTTGAACAGTCATCTGACTTTTCGTTTTCACAAATTCAAGAACACAAAACCCTTTCTGTTCTGCTGTCCATTTGACTTTTTGTAGCGCAAATGAAGAAAAGAATGCCGTTTATCAGAAACCCATTCAAAAGACCAATTTCAAAAATACAAATTTCAATTAGCCTCGAGTAAAATTTTAAAAAATTTTGACAGGTTATAAAATAGCATCAAGTTCCGGACATAACGCAAAAAAGCATAGGAAAATCGGTTCAGTAACAACTGAGAAATAAGCGTTTCTTATCGTCACTGGAACACTCTGTACTTATTTCATTGATACTTTGGGTTTAGAATGGTTCTTGCTGTGATTCGACTAGTTGGCGAAGATGAAGATCGCTTCTTCGAGGGCATAGAGTTGGATCCGCAGGTTTGAACTTAGATTATTGGCTTTATCGTAATTCTGTTTTATTTATAGATGTCTTATGTTGAATTGAAGAAAAAGATCGAAAATCTGACTAAAATACCAGCCGATTTCCAACAAATTCGATTCCGCGATCAACAACTGACTGGTTCTCCACCTCTCAAATCCATTAATGGTTTTGAAGAAATCGTAGTGGTAAGTTAAATTTATATGTTTGGAATTCACTGTTTATTGTTAGCTTCAATAAGTTGTTGAGATCTTATTCTATAGATTTTTTTCAGAAGTATTATTATTAAATCTATGTTTAAACTCAAAATTTTTGCTTTAGAAACACTCTCACACCGATCATTGGACGACTTATCTCGCATGTGTTAAGACTTTTGAAGTCGAAACAAATCCAGATTTGAGAAATGAAATTGCCGAGGCTGCCATAGCAGAGTGCAAGACGCTCAAACAGTCTTCCTTTTTTGATGCTTACACCAATCTTCGTAAGGAATGGCTCGGCTTGCATCCGCCAATTGCACGCCATTTCGATCTGATGCCCAAATATATTAAGGATGCTGCCACCACGTACTTTATGAACAAGTTTGGAATACCGGAAGCATGTGTAACTTGCAAAGATGTGATCACCGGAACTCGATCGGCTATTCATTGCAATGTAAATGTTGGACAAATTGTTTACAGATACAGAATGAAAACGAATCATGGAGCAGGAACCAGCAGCAGAGGTAATTTTGCTTTGTTTAAATTTTGTTTAATTTCACTTTATCTTAGCGTCTCATTTCAAACTAAATTTGATTGAACTCTACATTTACAAGTTGTTGGAAGCCATCGGTACCGGCCCAAAAGTGCTTTTCATAGGAAATTCCATCGGAGGCAACCGAATTGTCTATATTGCAAGTGAATTCATGGATGGTTTTCGCACATTTGCGCAGTATTCGGACGGAATGTCAAAATCAGGTAATTTTCACCCTAAACATTTCCAATCTTAATTGTGCAATGTTTCAGAAAATTCCGATGATGTCCGCAAACTTCTTGTACAAGTTCACTTTTTGAGCGTGTTTCTTTGCCTAAGCGATATCAAGACTGATAATTTTGGAATGGTCGAAGAGAATGAAGAGAAAAAGCCGATTATTGTTGACTTTATTTCGACAAACTATCAAAACATCAAGGAAAAGTTTTTGAACCGCTCTAACTGTATTGTTGGACTACACTATACCTTTGCTGATTTGTTACAAGGATGCAATCCGTCCGACCGTCTCAAAATTGCACAGGAATCAGTGAATGAATGGGGTTTGATAGCCAAAGCAGACGAGGTTTTAAAATCTTTCAATGAAGATAAGAAGACTTTTGGTCGAGTAGATTTGGAATTTGCTAAGGAAACAGAAGATTTGAAAACGTACGTTAAGGATTTAAAAGTCAACCTCATGGATCTCTTCGAAAGTAAAGTAAGCTTGAAGTCTTTAATGTTGTGGATTAACGTTGTATTTTTAGAATATCTCGCCTTGAGTCAAGGACCAAACGGGAACAATCTTGTCTAAATAAGAAGAAATATTGTGTTGTTGTTTGAGTCGACGAGATCGGTGAGTCAGTTATTTCACATCTAAAGCTCATGTGAATTTTAGTCGTTCCTCGCCCAAACGCCGTCGATCTCGTAGTCGTGAACAGTAATTAGCAATAGCCGCTGTGTCATTCTAATCTCAAATATTTCAGTCGACGTTATTGAATGGCACTCTCAACCTAAATGACCATTTGCCTCGTTTTAAAATATGATGATTTATGTTGCTTTGATATGTAAACAACTTTGTTTTTATTATCACTTCTCTCTTTAAAATAAACGCACACATCTATACATTGGCAGTGTAAAAATGGCTTATCCACTAATTGTTTAAAATTCATCGAACTTTTCGTTGAACTTCAATTCAAATGCTGGTGCTTAGCGATGTTGTTGAGACGGCAGAATGTGGCCGTTCGAGACGACGATTCGCAACTGCTTGAAACCGAAACAGTTGTTACTGAGCTTAAACCAGCGGTAGATTTCAACATTATCTTTTTGTTAGTGGTCTATAGGATTTAGCGAGAATTACTTTTTCGACATTGGTTGTTCATAATTTTCGGAGTTGCACTCGTTTACGGTTTAGTTGTCTTACAAGATCGTCGAATGCCTCCAGTTGTTCCGGCAATTGAGAATCGAGTTTTCAGTGAAGAAAGAGCACGTTTGTTTTTGAACAAATTGACTGCGTTGGGTCCTCGATCAAGTGGTTCAGTGGCGCTGGAAGTGAGTTGCAGCATGTGAGACTTCTAAATTTCGTTTGTTAGCTTGATGCATTCAAATTGGTGACTGATGAAATTGCGAGAATTAACGGCGACTTTAACCGAACGGGTGTCAATCGACTCGAACTCGACGTGCAACGACCAACCGGTTATTTCAATTTGAAATTCTTGACTCCATTTACACTCTGTTATCATCAAATTACTAATATTCTTGTGCGTGTTAGACCAAAAACACCAAGTCCACATGCAGTCTTACTGAATTGTCACTTGGATAGGTGAGTGATTTCTGATTGAAAATTAAATATTTCAAATTCTAGTTGCCAGATACGCCCGATGCAACTGATGACGCGGTTTCTTGCTCCATAATGATGGACATATTGAATGTTTTATCACAACGACAAGCTCCACTTGAAAACGACATCATCTTCCTGTTCAATGGTGGTACGTGTATGCAGGTCTTCAGATGTGACAATTAAGGATTTAGCCGAAGAAAACTTCCTACAAGGATCTCACGGTTTTATTACTCAACATCGTTGGCGGCATGACGTTCGAGCATTCATCAATTTGGAAGGAACAGGATCGGGAGGTCGTGAGATTTTGTTTCAAGTTCGTTTACTTTTCAGTGAAACAGTTATAATACTTAATATTTCAGGCAGATAAGTTAGCATCCATAAAAACGATAGAGCCATTGTGCTCTTTATTATTGAAATGAAGACTGTTAGTGGTTAGTAAACGGCTTATTAACAACAGGCATATTGAAAACCTTTTAGAAGAAATTCATCTAAATTATAGTTGGTTTTAAGCCCTGGAGACTCATGGATCCTCGAAACATATCTCGATCACGCACCGCATCCACATTGCAGTGTAATCGCTCAAGAAGTTTTTCAACTCGGAATTGTTCCGTCGGATACTGATTTCCGAATTCTGCGGGATTTTGGACTTCTAAGCGGTAACTTTTCAATATAGCAATCTTGAATGCGTTCTTTAAGGTCTTGATATCGCGTATCATCGTAACGGATGGTCTTATCACACGGAATTTGACACAGCCGATGTTATTAGCGTTGGATCGATTCAACGAGGTGGTGAGAATGTTTTAGCGGTTGGTAAGAAAGAATCAATGATTAAAAATATAATTGTATCTGTAAGCACAAGCACTGGTTCGTTCTCCATCGCTTACCAAGCCAGCTCAACGAAATGATGGTAACAAATGGGTTTTCTACGATATTGTTGGCTTGTTTACTGTTCGATACAAAGCTGTTTACGGTAAACTGTTTTGAGCGTTCTAACATATAGATGTTTTAGGAGCAATAGCCAACTACTTGACAATTTTTCTGGTTGGAATGATTGTCTACGCACATTTGATGAAAAACGCGTACACGTTGTATGATTTGTTCGTCGCTTTCTACCACCATTTTCTTGCATTTGTGGCCATGGCTATCACCGGGATTATTGTTGCAATTGCTGTTCACTTACTTGGTTTAACGATGTGTTGGTATTCGTTGCCAGAACTCGTTTTCCCGCTCTACATTGTACCGATGTTGATTGCTGGTTCGTACGTTCACTCACATTTTGCGTTAAAACAACGCGGAAAAAAGTTATTGCAAACCCTTATTACAAGGTAAGATCAATAAAGGACACAAAATTGTATTTGAAGTTTAGTCGATGTTGGTAGAAATGGTTCATTACGATGCGGTACTTGTTTATTGGTCTCTGATTTTGTTCTTGCTGACTGCTAACGGCTATGCCAGTGCATTTTATATTCTCTTTCACGTTTTGTTTCCTGCACTTCGTGATCCGATTTTGCATCTGTATTATATGCTTCGTAAACGTTTCGAATTGGGTAATTTTGAGTTTACAACTGTACACTATGGTTTATTTTAGATCATATTATTACGCCTTGAGATGTTTTCGTTGTTCAATGGCTTTGTTTGTTTCTCGTTATTATGTATTGGGTTGTTACTAAAGTTTTGTCTGATTGCGTCATGAGTGACCTAAATTAGGAATGAAAGAAATTGACCGGTCGGTTGGAAGTGTGTGAACGAAGTTCGGTTGTTCAGCTGCCTACTGTCCTAAGTATGATTTTCGTTGTAGATTAGAATTCATTCATTAAAATTAACACAAATCATCAAAAATACTCGCCATTTGAGTTGATAGTTCGGCGCCACCGTCCGGGCAATTGGGTGATTCCGCGCGTGTAGAAGGATCGATGACGGGAGGCGAAGAACGAGTTGAGGGACCGGCGGAGATGATCGACGTCGTTGAATCGGCGTCCTTGTATCCACATCTTTAGCGAACGGAAGAGATGGTAGTCCGTTGGCGAAAGGTCCGGAGAGTACGGCGGGTGCTCGATGGCCGTCCAACCCAAAGTCCTCAGGTGCTGTTGAGTTCTTCGGGCGGTGTGCGGTCGCGCGTTGTCCTGGAGCAGTAGAACGTCGTGGCGATGACGAAGGGCGGCGGCGACTCGATCCATTTGGGCACAGTACAGTTTCGAAGTGATCGTCTGCCCGCGGTCCAACAACTCCCAGTGCACAACACCTAACCGATTCCACCAAACAGAAAGCATAACTTTTGTTTGGAAAAGATTCGGCTGGGGTGTACCACCCGGTCGCTGATTGGGACGCAACCATTGCCCACGGCGATATGGATTGTCAAGTTGGACCCATGTTTCGTCGCAGGTTAGGAGCCGGTGGACGAACGGGTTGGCACGTTGCTGCTGGAGGAGATTTTCGGCAGCCCGGACTCGCCGTTGCTTCTGCAGGTCCGTCAACTCGTGGGGTACCCACTGTCCTCGTCGATGCCGGAGACCTAAACGAGAATAACCATTAGTGATTGTAGACATAAAGAATTGCTTGCCCGCTCGTCTTAATGTTCTCCAAACGGGTACATGGCAACAACCATTGGCCAATTCGCGAGTTGATTGCGCAGATCGATTGGACACAGCGTTGAGAATCGTCGGTTGATGAACCGTTGGCGGACGTCCTGTTCGTGGTTGATCGGCCAAATCCTCGAGTCCATCGTCGAACTTTTTGAACCATCGACATGCCGTCCTCTCGGTGGTCGTTTCGCGTTCCATGTGCCAAGTTGATGATGGCGGCGGCTTTGGCGGGCGAGTGATGGAGACGATATTCGTTGAGAAGCAGAAGTCGCACTTGTTCACGAGTGAGGCCCATTTGACGAAATTAGTCAAGGAAACAGGAGTAGCGATGTCGAGAAACAGCAGATCCAATAAATCAAATTTGACACTTCGTTTAATTTCCAATGGACCGGTCAATTTCTTTCGTTCCAATTTTAGAAAATGTATTGCGCAATCAGACAAAACTTTAGTAACAACCCAATACGAATTCAAATGATGGCTGTAAGACAAATCAGCTTGTTGTGGTTGATTACTACGAGACAAACCGTCGAAGAATTCTGCATTTGAATGCAACCGACATCTTTATGCCGATGAAGATTATGACTATAAAAGACTAGTTTTTATCCATTAACAAGATTTGCTTTTAGACTCAATTACAAGTTTATTATTTCGATTACATCGTTTTGGATCGATTATCTTCGTCTGTCCAAACTGGTAATCAAGTTGTCAATCGTGGTTCTTGGACGAGATGTTGTTCGAGATGAAAAAACTCGAATGATTGGACGTAAAGTTGTACGCTTCTTACGTTGCACTACTAGTGGTTGTTGGTCTAGTTCTTGTGTCAGTCGTTTGAAATGTCGGTGCTGAAGCAGCGCAATAAAACTCCTCGTTTGGAATACAATAAGCTTATTCGAAATGTTTTTCATGCAAATTTCGCTTGTTTGCTGCCTCAAAATATTCGACATTCTTTGAATTTGTTTTCGCTTGAGATGTCGTCTTCTGCGACGGACAATCAAATCGAACGTGTTCTTCGTTTTCGTATTTGTATCGTTGCACAAAAACCGAAGAAGGAAGTTGTCCGCGAATTGCCCGTATCGCCGATCAAAAGCTCATTTCAATCGCCATCGAATGTCGAATCAGAAGTTGTCAGTGGACAATCACATTCGCCGTTTAGCGATTGGAATGCGAGCAGTGGAAGATCGAGTTTACTCGGTTAGTTTTTCTTTATTTGGGCTTAATTCATCGTTTAGATGACGAAATGGACAATGAGCAATTGATACGCGAGACGAATCAGTTTGTGAAAAAGATGAAGACCAAATACGGAAAACAAACCGGCAACGGAACACGTTTTACAGAGAGTTTAAAACCGGACAACAACTCGAGGACCGATCTGACTCTAAACAAACTGTGCACCTGCAATTGCACGGCATGTGGTTGGTGAGTTTTGAATGCAAGACAATCAATCACAATTTCAGTCGTTCTTTGTCGCATACAAGTGCAACTTCAGGCTCGATGGACAATTCTGCTGGTATGCTTTACGAGTGGATTACAAACATTAACTATTACAGCGACGCCAACGTCAATTCGCGATTCGTCGGGACGCAAAGTACAGCCACTCTACGTCGATGCTCGTTTGCCTGGTGCGAATCTTCGCGAAAGAGATCGAGTCCAACACTTCGAGTCCACCGGTTCAACTCAGAGTGGAAATGAGGACGCTTTTGGAAGTCCATTTGCTGTTCAATCGACTCGCTCGTCATTTGGACGTCGTATGAGCACTCCGTTGCAATACAAGAAACGTTAATTTATGTGTTGTTGTGCTTTAAATTTAGGAAAATAAACGTGCGAATTATGGCTCTTTTATTGCTGTAAGAAAAGTCAAAAGAGGACATTTCGATTGCCGTAGATTTTCCCTCGTTCATTAGAGAACATTTATGAGCTGAAAAGTTGTTCGAGAGCAAAGTGGGCTATTGAACACAAGTGCGCGAGAGGTCGCTACGATGTAATGTGTTTTTCAAAAGCATGTGGACTTCAAAAACTAATCAAATATTTGAAGTCACGATCAATTCAACTTTCTGAGGTTTTGTGTTACAGTAAGATAAAGCTTATCCGGATAATTTAAAGCTGCGTATTTGGCGTGAACTCTTGCAGAATTCTGACTCTTTTCGCATCATCTGTGCAAAACATTTTCTGTGCACAAGTTTTCTATCCGATTGTTATTGGAAGCGTGTGATAGAGACGTGCAGCACACGACTAGAGGCCTGAAATGAATACTGACGGTAATCGGAAACTATTGCGACCATACTAAATCTCGAGATTATTCGTTTTTGAATTCGTTGAGACTTCTTGTTATAATCGTTTATTCATTGTTTGTTGACGGTCTCAAACATGTGTTTTTGAAAACAACCTCCTTCTTGTATGAACAATCACCGTTGCAAATTTCAAACATTTTCTGCAAAATTTCTGGTCACTTTGAAAACCACCACTGCAGACTCACCCAATGGCACGTAATCAAAAACGTACGATTATGCCGTCCAGCATTCAAGTTCCGTCTTTCTTTCACTCTTCACGACTCGAGAAGGGGTTCACGCATTTAGTCAAATGTGCACGTTCTTTGATTTAAAAATTTGATTAACTCAGACATTTCGTATAGCAGCAGTCCACTTTTGCATTCGACTGTAATTCCGACTCCTCAATTAACAGTCCATTCGCGTTTAGGCATTTTAGAGTTCAATGAACAGTTGAAATAGATGGTCTCTCGTCATTTCGGTTTGAATTTGTCCAAAGAACGTGTTTTCAAAGTCTCAAGTTACTTTTGTTGTTCGAATTGAGATTTGAACTCAATATCCGACCATCTTTTTTAGTTCTGGTGTTCAGTTTTTCATTTTTGCGACTCACTAATTACTCGGTTTTGCAAGCAACTGCAATTGTCGTTATGATTTCATGTACGTAACTCGGTTCTTAATTGTACCCTCGTCATTCCCTTAACCGGACGCCGCCTTTACGCTCTTTGATCGTGGAGTTTTCTCGATTAAAGTCGGCGAGTTTACAAAATTAAATTTCCGCTGTCTGGATAAAATGAAGTCTTTTGGTACGCTTTTGCCCATTTCCCAATCTTCATTACCATCAAATTGTGCAAAGATGAGTAAACGGAGTCCATTGAACAAACACGAGCCTCCGATTTTGCCGTCGACTCCAAAGAGTAGAAAACGGAACTTTTTTTTGGCAAAGTTTCTCGACAGTCCGCGAAATCAGAAGACGGTTTTCATCGACGGGTTTGTTTGTTTAATTTGAACAAAATGAGTTTTTCACAAAAACCGCGACATCAAACTTTTCCAAGCCAGTAGTCTGCAGTTGTAACATATGGAATAGGGCGGATGAGAGGATCGAAGTCAGAAGTACGTCTGAGCTTCTCGAAAGAATCCACGCAAAGACACTCGAACATAAGTCTAAGTCGAAGTGCTTATTTGCTCCATTAGTTATAATAAAACAATTGTTTTTGCGTGTAATTGGTCCAATTGTTCGTTGATGTTTTGTGGTTTTTATTCTGCAAAGCAAATCTTCACGGCGAGGAAATCCGCCCATTCCGGTAATTAGACTTCAGAATGCAAAACGAAACTCAAGACTCCACCAACCGCTTCTTCCGTTTTGAGCAGTTTCTCTTACAGTTTAACTAATAGTAAATTATCTATTTCCTGTTTGCTTTTGGTTTCAATTAACTTCGAGAGACGAATTCGTGAATGTCACTGCGTCTTAACAAGCAGTTTTATTTTGTGTATATCGAATACAGTAACATGTTATTTCAGTTCCATCTTTGCAAATACATGACTTTATGAATGAGTGACTTTACTGTTATCTACATAATTGCCGAGTTAACACTTGCCTTGATTATTGTCGGGTCAAATTCTCTAGTACTATGGGTGTTTTTGAGTCGTAAACAAGTTCGTACACCAACAAACACCTATATTTTCAGGTAGGTTCCTATTCTTCAATTGATAATTATATTATTGTATAGTTTGGCATTAACGGATTTTCTTGCCGGATTAATCGGTATTCCACTGACCGCAATTTCCGTTTTAACTCGATGGCCACATTCGTTTGACTCCTGTCTTTACGTTCATTTGATTTTATGTGTCTTGTGCACGGTCTCAACCTTCCATCTACTGGCTATTGCAATCGACAAGTTTGTGACGATCTGTTGTCGTTGTCAACTTCTTTTGGATCAACGAGCACGTCACAATCGTGCTCGAACGCTGATTGTCATCGCTTGGATTGTCGGCGGAACGGTCGGTCTCCTGCCGATATTTGATGTTTTTGGATTCGCAACGAGTAACAGATCTCGGTTTCGCGGAGAATGTCATTTTACAATGGTGAGTCTAAATTGGGAGTTTGTTCTAGACGCTGAATTACGACACAACTTCAAAAATAGTTCGGCTTTTAAAGTTTTTGTTTATGAGGATCTATTTCGGTATTCACGTTTTCTCATTCTACTTTTAAACCTAAAGAACTCAACGAACGCGATAATCCATTTTTTGCAGGTCGTTGATTATCGCTATTTGGTTTACGTCATTTTCTTCTCAACGATTCTGTTACCGTCGATTTTGGTTATTTTCTTCTACATATCAATTTATCGTCGTATTCGTTTGGAAGAGAAACAAATCTCGTGTTTACTTCGAGCCAGTGAGCGGAGAAGAAGAATGAGAAATCGAAGAAAATTAATCAAAACGCTCATACTGTTGGTCTGCGCGTACACGTGTTGTTGGTTTCCATTGTAAGTTTGTTGACAATCTAAAACATGGGAGTACTTATTGGGCTTGTAATCAGATTTAAGATGGAGATTAATATCGAAAATATTCATTTTCTTTCTTCAGATACTTATTGAACACCTTCGACTACTTTTTACCCAACTATCGGAATTCAAGTGTTTTAACACTGATTACTGTGGTCATATCTCATTGCAACTGCGTCATTAATCCGTTGATATACGCTTACGGATTACCCGGTTTCAAACAATCACTGCGTCAATTCTTTGGCATACGAACTGCTACAATAAAGAATCCGTATGGTGGCACCGTTCAAGTACCCTGTGCGTCACAAAAGGTTCCACGGGAAGTATCGACCAGTGTCTTACATTACACTGTTGACGGGAACAGAAAATCGTCACGATCATTGGCTCATTTAGGGCAAAGTATTGACTCGGAGAACTATCTCGGACCGCTTTTCGACTCAACTCGTCACAAACTCCAACCAATCCACGAATCTCGGATTTCATTGTTTAACTAACGAATTTGCGTCCTTCTTTTGTTTTCGATCTCCATTCTTAACTAACAATCCAAAGTTCAAGTTGACATCAGCCCATGATTCTTCTTATCCATTGATCAAATACGCGGTAATAACAAGATACGGAATCCTCAAGTGTAATTTAATGTACAGTTAAATTTGTTGGATTAGTAAATTGGTTCTACAAACACGATCAATAACTTTATACTTCAACAAGGAAACGAATAGAAACAACAAGAAAATGAGGATAACAAAAGTGAGATCGAAACAGTTAATGCAACGTTCGAACAGTTCTATTGGAGAATTCCGTCCTGAAACTTGGAATGAAATGGAAGTATAAAACGAAAAAACTGACCCACAAGCTGCGCATTTCGACAATCGTTGACAATGAACCTTAAGCTTACATTTATTCCTTACTTTTGTTCTTAAACTCACGGCCAAACAAACGGAGCAGACAAACCCTAATGAAAGAGTTTTATTGTGACAATAACACGTTGTTTGGTAGTCGATACGTTCGTGGTTAGGCAACACAAATAGATTCTGAGCAGTTTTACTGTTTCCCAATGCGTAGCGCTAAAAACCCTCAAAAATATGAAAATGTTACAAATGACTTACAATCAAAAACTGGAGAACATGCTCGATCTTCTCCACTTGTCGATGAACACCCGCACTGATATCACACGCCTGTCGAAGCAGTGGATTTGTTTTGTCCAACGAACAAACGTGAATCTTCAAGTCCAATTGTTGTGCACTCAAGAACAAATTCATCAGTCGTGCCTGTTCTCCGAACGACTCTTCAGATAGATTTATGATCACCATACGTCCAATTGTGTTCTTGGATTCACATTTCAGTCGTTGCAAATCTAAAATAACTATCAAAAAACAACACAACTAATTGACTTACAACACATTCCGATGGCCAACGAACTTGAATAGTTGGTTCGAGCGAAGTTTTCTTGACTTTCGGCTGCTGCTTTAAGTGCACTGCGTATTGAAACGTCGAGGATTTCGGCGTTTCTTACGTTTTTTTGACTGAATTCCGAAGTGTAGAGCACTTTGTTGTTCAGCGGAGTACCGGCACCAATAACCATTAGATTGTTGTTGACGGAAAGAGACAAATGAGTGTTCGCATAAACAATAACGGCGGCAATCATTCGTTTCAACAGCTCCTGTTTGTTTGGCCATTTTTCGCTTAAAGCGCCCCAATTACACGCGTTACAGTCGACAATAACAACCGTTGAACTCATAATTACAAGTAAATTATAAGCTACGAGAATTTCTAGAGCACGAAGCTTAGCGAGCCGACTCTTTCGTAAAAGTGTGTCAACTGATTCAACAAAACTCAAAGTAGAATCTATTTCCAATCTAAACGCCCACACAGAATTAAGAAGCTTGTGGTTGACTGTAAAAATTTGCGATCTGATCCAACTTGCTAACCGTAGGTTCAATGATCTTCTTTTGCAACTTCAAAGCCAAACGAGTTTGAGGCGCGTAGAGGGCGATCAAAAAAATAGCTTTTAGAAACCAGTAAGCCGGACACCAATGAAGCAAACGATCGTGAGCAAAACTTTCAACACAAGTGAACAAACCAAATGCGATCCAGTAACTAAACAGAAGCTTTTAGTCAACTGAAAACCTTTCATTTACCTAAGCCACAACTTGTCTTCCTTGAGGTTCTGCGAACGCATCGCACGAACGGTCGCAGATGCCGGATAAACAACTCCGATGAGACCACAGAGGAAACCGGCATGTGTACCGACTAATAGATAAATCGAGATTGTAGCAAGCAAACCGTAAGCCAACTAAAATCAACAGCTCAAATCAGCTTTCTATTAACCAACTCACATGTTCGCGCTGAAGTCCCGTGTTTTGCTCGATGTGTTGAAGAGTATGAGTGATCACTTCGTTTTTGTTTTCGTACAAAAGTTTCATTAACTCGGGACGCAATTCGGAAATCGAATTCAGTTGATGCGGAGAAGTGACCTCATCGTGCATGCGCACTGAATTTTCTTTTGCAGTTTTGAAGTCCGGAGGCTTGAAACCATCACGTGGTTGAAGATTTTCGTAGAGCGGCATTGACATCACAACCGACAAACAGGAAGACAACCAATCGAATCAAAGCAATGAGTCAAATCCCTTTTCCCATCCCTATAAAAAAAGCGAGGACCGTCTGTTTGTCAACATTCGAACGACCGAAAGTGTGCACGTTTTTGAAAAATGAACCAGTCTTCTTATGCTAATTCGTGTGCACGAGAAAGAACGGTCGTGAAATGACCGAGAAGCGCAAAATGTCCAAGTCTTACGTTAACAGCTACTGCTTTTGACTAGTTTTGATTGAGTTGTTGGTTTTGAAGCTAGAATTTGCACTAAGTTACGAATTGATGCTTAGATTCAATGTTGTATAAATGTGAATGTGATTGGAGTTCATGACTGCATATGATTTTGTTTTTGGCTGTCAAATAAGTAACAATATAAGCGTTCAGCAAAATTACGTCAAAAGAATGCGAAATGAAAACGAAAATCACTTCGGTTTTGTTCTGTCTTAGATCGGTCGCTTCTGCTTTGAGAGAAATACGAAATTGCAATGTCGTTCGTCGATCCTATGGATGTGCAGGAAGGCGAAAGTGAAACAAATCAAAAGAAAGAAGGAGCCGAGCCGACGAAGAAAGCTGATGAGACAAGCGATCGTTCTAAGGTAAATTGCGGGTATAGTTCAAAAGTTAAATGGTTCGTATTTGTTTCAGAAAATTCAATATGAGTTTACGACTGCAGAAGAAATCAATAATGTGCAAATCAATGACACGACCGTGTAAGCATTCAGAATTCAACTGATAATTCAAAGTCCACTTTCAGCGATATCGTCATGTCAGTCGAAACGATACTCGGTGTACACGTGACCAAAGACTTTGAGAAAGTATTTGGTGTTTTACTCTCAAATGGCGAGAATACCATATTGCACATGAAATCTTGGAACGATATAGGATCAACGTTGATGGCAGGCCTATCAGTCGATAAAGTTTACGCGTTTCGAGACCTCAAAGCAGAGAAGAAAAACATTCTCGCGTGGAAACACGGTGTGTGACGTGAAATTCACAAAGAACTCCAGCTACGAGTTAATGGGAAACAAGATTCAAGAAACCTTCGAATTCGTACAACTTGCTGATGTTGCCATTCATGTTGGAAAGTTTCGTAAGTATATTACAATAGTCACTTTAATTTTGATATGTTCCAGAAACTCTTGCGTTTATACAAAAAGAATTGAAAGAGCAGTCGGGGCAATACGTCGGAGCCATCGTTTATGGCGAAATTCGAGTTCCTGTCAAATCGAATGAAAACTTCAGTGGAAAAAAAGGTCAAAAAGTGAAAGTCAAAGGACGTTATTCGGATCCATTTGTTGTTATGGATATGTGGACCGTCCTGCAAGACGAAGCATTGGAATTGAATAATCCGCAACTGCGAGCTTTCAAAACACCGACGAGAAAGCGCAAGTGTGCGTAAGACGTGATCAGTATCGTAGTCGTAGTATTAGGATGATAGGTCTATTGTGGAATAAATGATTCACATACATACGTCAACTATAACAGTTTCATCAGCTATGAAGAAAATTGTTTGACAGAATACGTTCATGTAAATACAATTGCGACTTCATATCAAAACTTTTGAATGAAATTAAAAATCTTTATTCGATGTTGTGCTCGTTCTGTGTGTCAGTGTCTATTTTGTTCGTCAAGTTTGTTTAAGACGTCTTGATGGCTAATTGAACTTGCTTTCAGTTGTGTTATCGTCTACAAAGGGAAAATACTACTTTCCGGGTAAGTGAAAATACCAGGTTGTTGTTTATGTTTGATGACATTTCAGGTTTATTTCGTTCGTCAAATTGTTCATTGAGTCGTAAAGTTGAACTCTGTAAATTGCCGTCAGCTTGCTACAACTCTTCGGTTTTTTGAGGTAAGATTATTCGCAACACAGGTAAATGGCAGCGATTTTTTCAGACAAAAACGACCATTAATCGTTGAGTCGTTTCTACTGCGACTTCAACTTTGTTCAAGCGACTCACGTCGCAAAATTTTTGTTTTGGTTCAAGTCATTCGTTGCAAGTGACGCAGCAACGTCTTAGTTGTCAAAAATTCGTGACCAGTGGCGCGGTTACGTCTTATACAAGGTGCCATTAAAGACAATTTTGGTGGCGCGAAATTGTCAAACTTTGATAGCTTAATCTTGATCACACTTTATATAACATAAATTAGTCATACACAAGTATTTTGGTTATTTCAATTCTGTTTTTGTTTGTGTTTATAAACTTTGACTGTCATTACGTTGAATCAATAAAAAATGCCTAAACGAAGAATCCAATTGACTGAGGAAGAGAAGAAAGAACAGGAAGTAGAAAAAAAAACGTAAGAATCGTGAACGTATGCAGAAGGTAAGAGCAGAACAGAAAGCAGCTAAACGGCAACTCACAAACCCACCGGTCAATAGAACCGAAATCGCGCAAGCATCAAAAATACAAGTTCAAATCGCCGGAAGTGCTCAAGAAACATCCACAGAACCCCAATCAACTGCATCTCCAGACATATTACACCAAATGTCGATTGTCAATATCAACACCGAAGAACCGATGCTCACTATCGAACAAGTTCTGGGCAACAAATTCGGCACTCATTGTCAATCGAATGAAGTCTGTGAAGCTGCTCGAAGCGAATGTCAAATGTCCAGGGTTGCAACTACCGAACATGGAGAACATTAGTGAATGGATCGATTTTGAATCAATTGTTTTTGGTCTATTAAACTTGATTGCTAACAGTTCATTGAAAGTTGGGTTAATGTCGATGTCCTTTTGGACCGATTACTATCGTACAGCCGAACCGAATCCATTGAAGTACTTGATTGTCAAACCACCAATAGATCCAAACGAAGATGTTTATTTGCTGATCCCGATTCAAAACAGTGGACACTACGTTTTGGCAGTGATGGAGAAGAAGGCGTTCAGTGATCATTGTATTCTACATTATTGCGATTCACTTCACCATCCCGTTTCTCAAAGTGTATATTCGCTGATCTATTCAATCTACAGTCAATTTTTCACTCGTTGGGTTGGTTTGAATTCAAGCTCGCAAATGTTCTTGAACGACATTGGATACCAAAGTGATTTGCAACAAGATGGATGTAATTGTGCTGCTTATGTTGTTTCTAACGCCGTAAATTTCTTTGAGAATAAACATCGACATTCGAATGGAATTTTTTTGAACAAGTTAAACGAAGACGGTTTCGAGAAACGCTTGAATCTGTTTGATACGCTGGAGGCTTTGTTTACATCCGTTCGTAATGTCAATCAAAGTGACAATAGTGAACCGATGGAACAATCTGAATCGATTGAAGTTGTAAACGAAATGAATGCTGATAAACGTCAAAAGCGTCTACAACAATTTCGCAATAGCCAAACAAAAAAACGTAGTTTAGAATCTGAAGAACAGCGAGCTGATAGGTTAAAACAACAGAAAGAACGTCAAAATGACTTTCGTACAACAGAATCAGACCAACAGAAAGCTGATCGTTTGAACAAGGACAAATTGCAACATCAACAACAACGAATAGTGGCAAAGCAAAAACAAGTTCAATCGAATGTTGCTGCAATTCCAACCAATGTTCCAGTTCATCGATTAAGTAAAATGAACGTTGAATGCGAATGTGAAGCTTTGCATTTCGAAGAAGAACGAGTTGGTAATAAGCGAACCTTCAACGATTGCTGTAATCATGGAAAGATCAGTTTTCCAGACTTACCGGCATTACCACAAGAGTTGGAAGATCTGTTCACTGAGAAACATCCACTGTCGAAGAACTTTTTGGAAAACATTCGCAAGTACAATTCGGCTAACAGTTTTGCAGCTTTCAACGCTAAGATGCGATCGTTTGCAAATCCCGGTCCATACTGTTTCTCGATTCAAGGCCAAATCTGCTATGAGATCGACGAAAGTGTAAGTGCACCAGCTGATCGAAAATACGGCCAATTGTTCTTTTCTGATCCCGCTGAAGCAGTTGATCGACGATTAAACACATCAACTGGAACTAAAAAAGAACTAATGGAGTTGTTGGACAAGTTGATACGAGAACACAATCCACACGCCCAAATGCACATGATAATGAATGAGTTGATGAAAGAAGAGGAAGAAGCAGGAAGACCGGTTGAGAACGTCAAAATGGCCTTCAAGATGCGACCAGGTTATGATGCAAATCGTTTCAACGAACCAACTGTCGACGAAATTGGCGCCGTTTTTACAACTGATGCATCTGGAGATATTCCCGAGATGTCGTTAGTCATCCAACTCAAGAACGAACCGACACCGCGAAGAATTAGTTCATTAAGTGTGTTTGCCACTTCATGGTTGTATCCGCTCTTCTTCCCAAAAGGTACCTTTGGATGGTCAATTGACATGACAAAACAGAACGCGAACAAACAAACTCGATTAACTCGAGCGGAATTCCACAGCTACCGATTGGCTATTCGCAAACACTCCAACAGTCGTATTCACTACGGTAAGAAGTTGTTTCAACAATTTGTTGTTGATTCTTACGTCCAAGTCGAAAGTGATCGTATGCGATGGATTCAACAAAACCAAAAGCAATTGAAGACCATGCACTACCACGAATTACACGCGAGTTTGAGTCGAATGGGACAACAACTAAACCGAGACATCGGAAGAATCCACGTATTGCCATCGACACACTTTGGATCTCCACGATTCATGCGTGAGAACTATCAGGACGCAATGGCGATCGTTTTGAACAATGGAAAACCGGATCTGTTCATTACGATGACGTGTGATGCAATGTGGCCGGATATTGTGGAAACAATCAAGGAAACGATTGTTGTGGGAGCCCATCAAACAGCAAGTGATCGTCCTGACATCGTTGCTCGTGTATTCGCTCTGAAAGTTGAAGCAGTGATTGATGATTTGGTTAAGAAGCAAATCTTCGGAGAACCGAAGTGTTTTGTTTACGTGACTGAGTTCCAGAAACGAGGTCTGCCGCACATTCATTGTTTGTTGAGTTTGAAAGATGGACAAAAGTTCTTGCAAGCAGAGAATATCGACAAGTACTTCAGTGCCGAATTGCCACCAGACTCCGATCCAGAACTGTTAGAGTTGGTGAGCAAATACATGATCCATCGAGTTTGTGGTGTTCAGAATCCAAAGGCTCCATGTATGATCAACGGAAAGTGTCGACACAAGTTCCCAAAACAGTTTTTGGAAGAGACCAAAGTAAACGAAAATGGCTATCCATTTCTCAAAAGACCGAACAACGACCGATTCATCGAAATCAAAAATGTGAAATATGACAACCGTCGCGTAGTTCCGTACAGTTGGTATCTTCTGAAACGCTATCGTTGTCACATCAATGTTGAAATCGTGAGTTCCATCAAGAATGTGAAGTATCTCTACAAGTACGCGTACAAAGGATACGATGCCGCTTCTCTGGAACTTCAATCTTCGGGGGAACATTAATCACGACGAAATAAAAGATCACATTGACGGTCGTTACGTTGGTCCGGTTGAAGCGTGTTATCGAATTTTGAAATTAAAAATGCACGACAAATCCCATCACGTTGAACGGCTTCCAATCCATCTCGAGAATCAACAGGCAGTTTACGTCGAAGAAGATTGTGATGCCGATAAAGCAAAAAAAGCAATGGAAAAAGAAACCAAACTGATGGACTTTTTCAAATTGAACGAACGAGATGTAAATGCTCGAAAGTTGTTGTACTCGGAGATACCAACTCACTACACCTGGAAATCACTGAAAGTTCAAAACAATCAAACCGATGAAACAATCACTCACTGGGAACAACGAGTCAGAAGCAGCAAAACCGTCGGTCGAATGTACGCGATTAGTCCGAGTCAAGGCGATTTGTGGCATTTGCGACTTCTTCTTCAACACGTTAGAGGAGCTCAAAGTTTCAAGGAATTGCGCACGGTTAACGGAATTGAGTATCAAAATAACGGAGAAGCATGTTTGAAATTGGGACTTATTGAAGATGACGAAGAGTACATCAAATGCATGCAAGAAGCAGTTCAGGTGTTGATGCCGAGAAGATTGCGAACCCTATTTGCCAACATCCTCATTCACTGCAATCCTGCTGATCCAAAGACTTTGTGGGAAATGTTCAAAAATGATCTCAGCGACGATTTCAATCGTCACTTGAAAGATCGATCGAAAGCGATTGCAAAAGCATACCAACGAATTGACACGATTCTGCAGCGAGAAAACAGATCCATCAAAGACTTCCCATCAATGGACGCTGTTGAGGACATCGAAGAGATTGAGGACACAATCGATCACGACCAGGAACTTGAAGCCGCAAAAGAGTTGTACGAAACCTTGAACGCCGAACAAAAAATTGTTGTTGACAAAGTTCTCGCCGCTCTTCAAAGTCCCCAAATTGATGGAAAGCCGAAGTGTTTCTTTGTAGATGGTCTAGGCGGAACCGGCAAGACTTACGTCTACAAAACACTGTGCCATTTTGTCAACGGAAACAAGAAGAAATTCTCGGCCTGTGCATTCACTGGAATCGCAGCTTTGTTGTTACCAAATGGCAAAACATGTCACAAAACTTTTGGTCTTGGAGTTCCGCTTGAACGTGATTCGAATTCAAACTTGACAGCAACAAGTCGTGGTGGTAAAATGTTGATGAATGCTGATATTATTATCTGGGACGAAGCACCAATGGCCCCTCGCTATGCATTGGAAATAGCCGACCGCAAACTTCAGGAATTAATGAACACCGTTTTACCGTTTGGAGGCAAAATCATGGTTCTTGGAGGCGATTTCCGTCAAATTCTGCCAATTTTGAAATACGGCACAGTCAGCGAAACGATCAATTTGTCCATTTGTTCATCAAAACTGTGGAAATATTTCGAGCAATTGAAATTAACGAAAAACATGCGAACAAAACCGAACGAAGTTCAATTCGCTGATTTCCTCAAACAAGTCGGAGAAGGAACTTTGAATGACAAGAACGAAACGATCGAATTGCCAACACACTGCTTACTTGAACAGAACTTAGAACAAGAGATCTTCGGCGTGTTAATAGAAAAAAAGAAGTTTAAGGAAATGGGAAACTCGGCGATTTTGGTATCAAAACACATTGGCGTAAACGAATCGAATGAAAAAGTCTTGAATATGTTAGAGGGTCAAACAAAAATTTATCTCTCAATTGACACTGCCATGGATGCTGAGAACTGTGATGATCAAACTTTGCTGCTACCAGAGTATCTGAACATGATTGAAGACGCATCACTACCAGCTCATAAATTGGAGTTGAAGAAAAATGCGGTTGTGATTTTGATTCGAAATTTGTCACAAGAAGACGGTTTGTGCAATGGAACACGAATGTTGGTCGCTGAAATGAACAACCACTCGATCGAATGCGAGATTCTTACGGGACATCATGCTGGTGAACGTCACATCATTCCACGAATTAACAACACAATTACATATATCACAATGTGTTTCAATTAAACCGCAAGCAGTTCCCATTGAAATTGGCATTTGCTATGACAATCAACAAGAGTCAAGGCCAAACTTTCGAACGAGTTGGGCTGAATCTCGAGCATGAAGTCTTTGAGCACGGTCAGTTGTACGTGGCTTTGTCACGAGCACGATCTTGGGATTCAGTGAAAGCTCTCGTTCCATCAAAAGATCAACAAACTTCTTCGAACTGTTTTGTTAAGAACATCGTTCATCGCGAAATCTTTAAAAGATTGTGAAAACAATTTGTGTGCACATAAATGTTTGATGAGAAAGATACGCAGAACAATAAATGAAGTGAAATACAATGGTTTGGAAGAAAGACTACGATCATTAAGTAATGGAAAAACACGATTTGCCGCTGCATAACTTTTCTATTCATCAAGAACTTTCAATACAACGAATACTTCTTTTCAATGTTGTGTTGTCTATTTCGGCAAGAATTTTACTTTCAAATTTTTACTGATTTGGCAGCAAATCAAAAGTTTGCTCACATTGCTGCAACAAAGTGATTTTTAAGCTCACCGTCTGGAACTCACTCTCTCACGCAATTGCGCAACAGAAAAATTTCGACCGTATAAAAGCTCGTTGAAATCGAAATTTTGCTCATTCGATTGTTTCTTCTTTCAACAGTCGGTTGTTCCTTTTGGTTTCGATCATGTCTCTTATCTCGGCGTCGTCGTTAGTCACAGGAGTTGTAGCGGGCTCAATTGTTGATGAACTGTTTGGTACGATTGGAGATGTTCAGAAAGCGCGAAAGGTGGGTCGAGGACCCGAATCCGAACGAAAGTTGCTATTCAAATTGGATCTTCATTTGGATACGGGATTTGCTGAGTGTGTCGCGTGGTCTAAAGCGGCCGAAACGTTCGACAAGATGGATTTGAAGACCGGCCAAGTAAGTCCTTATTGTATTTGAAAGTAGCAACTCATCTTTTAACGTTTAGATTATTCGAGTTGAAATGGTCACTGTTATTTCGTACAAGTCGCCGATTTATGCACGTGGATTGGGTGTTCAGCTCAAGCTAGATGAGAGCAGCAGCATCGAAATCGTAGGCTCAGGAAAATTCCCGACCATCGAAGACAACAAGACCAAGTACTTGGAGTGCGCGCTTAAAGAGTTGGTTAGTGTTCCCGAAAACACCAAAATTCGTACGCTTTTCACATAGTTATTGTTTGCCATTAATCTTTTTAGTTCTCAACGACGTCTTCTTGAAAGTAGTTCCTCGTCGAATGGCTTCTCCAATAAATATGGGCGAAATGCGCGGAAGTTTGGCTGATCAAGAGCAAACATCGATACCAATTCGTGTTTTGGATCCGAACGGCGATTGGACCAAATTCAAGCGATTGGAGGCTGTGCAGGTTACTGGAGTTTTAAAAAAGAATGGTTCGGTGTTTTTCGCTCTTTACTAATTGCCATTTTGTTTAAGATATTGTGGTCCAATCGATCGAGAACATTATCGTTCGTGATGCCTCCGATCTCTGTAACTGAAGCGGCGTTGGCAATCAATACGCCATTTGGATCGAAACGCCCGATTGTGGACAAAAACGAAGATTCGCCACCATTTAAAATTTAATTGATTGTTGTGTTAACCGTTTTATTTAATAAATGATTGTTTTTAACCATTTTTGTTTGGATATTGTAAAAGAGAAATGAAACTGCAATGTCTTGGTTTGAAACGACTGCATTAGTCACGAATATCCCATTAAATTGTTGGTTATAAGAAACATAAAAGAATATGATAAGAAGAATTTGTTAAGTTCTCTACTAATGTAACGTTGATACTCTTTGTAAAACAATTAGAAGGAGGCCCCCCCGAAGGGGGGGCCGACCTGCTACTTGTCCCTATAAAATAATTGAGTAACGTCTGTTTGTCTGTTTGTTTGTCTGTGTGCGACCGGTTTGTGCACATTTATTCTGAAATGAGCTGTCTCCATTCACTTATGCTAATTTTTTGGTGTTTGTGTGCAAAGAAGCGGTCGTGAGAAGAAATGAGTGGTGATTGGAATCGGAAAACGAAAATCATTGTCATTGTTGGTTGTGTTTTTTGTCGAAGTTTTCAGTGATCGTACAATCAATTTTTGCTTGACGTTATGGGTTTTCCTATTTCACATCGCAAAGACTTTTATGCGTTATATCCAGTTAACTCGATCGTCGAGATGAATTGATTGGTCGCGTTTCTATCAGTGAAAGTTCAGATACTCGAGAATCATAGAATGCGTCGCTCTTCGAGTTCGAACTTCAATTGGAAGGTGGAAACGTTGAAGTTGTGACTTCGGATGAAATGGCATGCAATTTTGGTAAGTTGAGTTTACATGCAAGCAATGTAAGTTTTGAGAATGCACTCAATTATAACATACTTTGTTGTAGGTACTTCTTATCGCAATGACCGAATGAATTCCGTATCCTTAAATTTGATTCAGTCGCGCTCCACTTCACAAACAGTTGGAAATGTGCGAAAGGCTATTAAGCGTTGAAGTTCAAAGGCAACATGAAGTCTGGAATGAAAGCGAAGAGAAGCAGCAGTAAGTTAAGATCACTTTGACACAATGAAATGAGTTGTCGAACAAGATCCAATTGGTGAATTTCTAGTTAAATTGTCATTACGGTATTTATTGTTTGCAGAATTGGACGTACTTTTCTGATGAAGATTATTCCACGAATGATGAGGATTCGCAAGTTCGAATCGGCGATAATGGGTTGTAATGTTATCAACGGCATGTTGTCAAAACGGTTGAAAATTGAGTTCGAATATTTTTGCGTCGGTAGCTGAGATGGACAAGAATGATGCGGCGGCAGTCAAGACACAGTTTTGCGATGATGGTAAGTCTTATCCGAGAGAACGACTTTCTTTATTTCAACGTTAGTGGTTTGATCTGGCGATTGGAACAACTCGCGCCATGCACCCAAAATTTCCAGGACTCCATCGAGCGAAAAACTCAATCATCAGGAGTGAAGCGTGCAGTCGAAGTCAAGGACTTGGAGAAAAGAAGGGTGTTTAGTTGATCGCTTTTCTGTTGTTGCAATAGTGTTGTTGTTTTGTCATAAGAATAAATTGTAACGTTGTTTGTTGTTCTCAATCTGAAGACCATATACAAAGAAAAGAAATAAACGTCTCGGAAGTTCAATTCAATTTCCACAACTGCTTATTATATCTACGATCGTGAGACTAATCGGTTGCTTTTTAATCTCATTCTCCTACTATACTATCCACTCCCACTCTAAATGATCGAGTAAAGTTTGTCTGTGTGCGACCGGTTTGTGCTCATTTATTTTCGAATGAGACACCGACTCTTTATGCTAACGACGATAACAAAGCAACAACGAATGGAAATTTAAGTAATCACGATTCATTTCGTCGTCTGAAAAGTGAAAAGAGCAGTTGTCGAGTGTTATTCGTATCAACGTAAGTCGTTTAACATTGAGTTTTGTGGTTATATCTTTGTCCTTCATATCATCGTAATAATCTTGATGTTCTTTTTCAGATCGCATCACTCGTATTCTGCCACAAGGATCGAGCGACTTGGTGAGTTGTACCCACGTTTGATTTGTCATTTGCGAAGGGATATTTCAGGTGGATCGTGCCGTCAAGTGGTCGATCTGCGATTTGTGGGATAACCCACTGTTTTTAAATTCATTACCCCCAAATAACCCCTATTGTTTGTTGTATTTGTCCTCTTTTAATATAAACGCGTTTATTGTTTCACGTGGTTCGGGTAACCGGACGAAAAAAGAAAAAGGAAGAACTCTTGGCCAGTGGCGCGGCGAAGTTTTAAGAAGCCAGGAGATAGCAACCAGTGGCGCGGTTGTTATCTTATACAGCCAGGAGATAGCAACCAGTGGCGCGGTAGTTATCTAATTGAGCCACAATCTGACCCATCTGAACCTCTGGACCAATCTGAACCTCTGGACCAATCTGAACCTCTGGATCTATTTGAATTACAGGACAAGACTAAAGTAAACAGTTGATTGAAATGCCTAAGAGGAAGATCGAGTTGACGCCTGAAGAGCACAAAAAGCGAGATGAAGAGCGGAAGCGGAAGAACCGTGAACGCATGCGCAAATTGCGTGCTGATCAAAAGGTTACTCGCGATGTAGTGTCGAGAGTTTCTACGTCTTCAACTATAGACACGTCTAATGAATTCGATCAAGACCTTACAGTGCCAATGCTTGAAAAACCCGCATCACAAACAACTTCAGACACTTCACATCAATCACGAGAAATGCAATTAATAAACAGTGAGTCTGCTGATAAAACGGTGACCATTGAACAGGCTTTGGGACTGAAGTATGAATCACATTGTCCATTAGATGAATTGTGTTATTCTGCTCTCACCAGTTGTCAATTGTTCGAGTTCCAACTGCCGGACATGGAAAACAAAACTGAATACGTTGACCAGCAGTCAATCACGTTTGCGTTGTTGAAATTGATTGCAGAAAATGAGCTGCAAATCGGTTTGTTGTCGCCAATTTATTGGAGCGAGTTTTGCCGTGAATCTGAGTCCGATCCAGCTAAGTACTGCATTGTCAAGCCTCCTGTCGATCACCGTGTAAATAACTATCTGCTAATTCCAATCTTATATGCTGCTCACTTTACGCTTTTGATCATGGAAAAGCGACCAAACATTCAAGTCTGCAAACTACATTACATGGATTCACTGGGCAATCCGATTCCTCAACTTCTGAAGCCCTTGATCAATCAGATCCTATATTGAGTGTTTGCTCCTTGGACGGGATTAAGTGCAAATGCTATTGTTTCCGAGAACACAATCAATCAAGGTGACCAACAAACAGACGGTTGGAACTGCGCGGCGTACGTGGTTTGTAATGCTCACAGCTTCTTTAACAACGTAAACGAGCATGATCATG